>BSQZ01000010.1:8870000-9245000 GCA_033239005.1 Lamellibrachia satsuma
CACCCACACACACCCACACATACCCCGCCACACACACACACACACACACACACACACACACATATATATATATATATATATATATACTATTCGACATATATATATATATATATATATATATATATATATATATATATATATATATATATATATATATATATATATATATATATATATAATATATATGTCGAATAGTACTGGGGAAAAGATCCACCCACACCCACCCACGCACGCATATATATATATATATATATATATATATATATATATATATATATATATATATATATATATATATATATATATATATCTAGGATAATGCAACTGACAGATTGGTGCCAGAGATGCAAAGCGTCTAGGAGTAGCATAACGTACAAACATGCATACAAACACACAATATCTTTGCTTAAAATAAGGTGCTTAATATTTTTTTGCTAGTCTCATTTGAAATCAATTTTGCGAAAAATAAAACCTACCTAGTATCCACTGCAACATGCTAGCTCGTTTGTGCAACTTTTGAATGTAGTTTTTCTGAAATCATTAGACAAACAATTAAATTAGTTAATGCTTGTTCAAGCATAAACTGAAGTGATAATCGAAATGCTGGTGAATTTTTGTAACTTTGTCATGTGATCGGCCAGAGGATGGAATCACGCCCATGATCAGCGTTGACCCACGCAGTGTTTACCATTTTAGATATCCAATATTTTGGTCCAAATCTATCTTCTAAGGACTAAAATAAATTCTTTCGATGATTTTAATAAAAAAAGGCATTTTTATTAAACATACTGCGCACATTACTTAAGCTTGTCACACACTAAACACCTGGACATCATTGAACCGGATTCTCGATGGGCTGAACCATTTAACTTGCCTAAGTTACACGGCTTTCTGTCGACGTCCTTACTTGTATTTTTCTATCTCAATGTGTTCATTACATCGTTCCAAATCACTTCTGGTACAAAAGGGGCATATAATGGTATAACATAATGCTTTTTATGGCACTTTTCCAACCTTTATGCCAATTTTTCCCATATCTAGAAAATTACACCACATAGTGAGTATACTGTCAAAATACAGGTTTTCGGGGGCAACGATTTAAAATATTTTAGTTTTTAACTCTTCCGACATTCATATCCGCCATATTTAAAGATGATTGTCGTTAAAACTAATTTTCCAAACATCTTAAAAACTACATTACCTAGAGTAGTAAGTGTATTGTCAAAACACAGGTTTTCGGTGGCAACAAATTCAAATATTTTACTTTTGACCTTCTCCGGCATTTATATTTGCCGTGTTTAGAGATGGCGGATACGACTGTCGTAGTAGCTCAAAAGTAATATATTTTAAATAATCGCATCGAAAAACAATTTATTGACACCACAAATAAGGCTCTAGTTGAAGTTATTCTTATGACATGGGAACATTTGGTTTGACTTTGAATGTCGGAGAAAGTCAAAAGTAAATATATGAAATCGTTGCCCGCGAAAACCTAAATATCTTTTAAAATGCGACGTATATGGTAACATTTGTTATGGTTATAGATACCATAGTTAATATATTATCTAAGTGTTTGCTTAGTTTCATGTTTTCATCGTAATTAGAGTGTGCTTTCATAGTTGCTTTCAATAAAACGTGCTGCGTTCTTTTTAAATATTCTAATCTTGTTTATGTGTAATGTGTTTGGGGTCCCAGAAGACTGATATCAGATATCAATATGCTGTTATCTTAACTGTTTCAGAACAATTGAACATATTTCATCCAGTATTTAAATAAACCGCAACGGCATACATAATGAAAGATTTATCAATCTGTAAATTATTTCCAGTGTATTATAAAAAGATGTCCCCGAAAGAAATTTGAATGACTAGAATTGCTTTCATCTGGTGCCCTAGTTTTGGGAAACATAACAGCCTTTTTCAGTGTTTGGATCCTGCCAATATCTCTCGTATGTTCATCTACACAAAATGGCATCTCTGGTCATAGACATAATAAGCTTTAAGGAAATAACATACAATGAAAAAATTGTGTCAAACTGTGGTTAACTGGATGTCTTCATGTGTGTTGCTGTCATGTTGCTGTGAATTACGCTCGCCATCATTACAGTTTATAACGTTATTAGATATTTTGTCCCTGAGACAACTAAGGTGTGGTACGCATGTAACATATAGGTAAATTATTTGCCTTCATAACTCGTCCACTCTGCAATATGTTTCAGAATGCTGGCGTTTGACTGAAGCAGATCAGAGATAATGTTCAACCTTCCACACAACATATCTTTGAAACATCATGCCATTTTTCTGGCCAAAAAAGAAAGATTTCTAACACAGAACTTCTGAAAGTAACTGCTCAAATTAACATGGATGACTTGTTCACCACAAGAATCGGCCACGTTTTACCAAAGGACAATGACAATATGGCCAAAACGCGATTGTTTCAACGCACGGCAAACGATTCGCGCGAAGTGGGTGTCGTACTTCCGTCGACAATCTCACGCGATTTCACATTTACCTTAGTGGTATATCATGCAACAGAGGCGCCACGGGTTATTTCGGGCAGCCTATATTCTAATTACAATGCAATTAACCCCAATTCTTATTGTAATACCCTATCAACTGAAACAACACTTCCGAATGAGCAGTTGAAGGTCAGTGACAGCCACAAAGGGGTGGTACGGCGTCAACTGAATCGGAGCGAAGCTTTTGACATCGACCGACATAAACATGCAGTTTACACGCTATTATGAAAACACGGGCAACATTGTCTGTTGTGTCGAAGGAAATGCCTGTCATGGTTCGTTGCCTATATCCAGCACAGACAATACAGTGGTTCAGCTGCCCGTGAACATTCAAGAGATCACCAAATGAACTGCGGCTAGTCCAACAAGGGTTTATTACTGTTGACCGAACAGCCCGTTCTTCAAATTAGTTTCTTACATAACAGTCCAGGCGAAGTTGGTGCTTCTGTTGACGCACCTGATAAGATCCATTTGTGAAAGACCCCACTTGGTGGCTTGCATGGCTTCGGATTCAATACACTATGACACACGCTGTATGCTTGATGCGGTGTTGTGCGTGAAGTTGACAGCCAGTCGCGACAAAATATGTGAAGAATGAAAAAGGTGTTCCAATACAAAGACGAACAAAAACAAAGTGTTCTTTATGTGTGCACAGGAACGTGGTGACTAGCAGGAAACAGCGCCGTGCACGGGTGGCATTTCCCTCATGGCTGGCACAGCGACACTCCGAGAGGTTGGTACTGATCGAGTGATATGTACAACAGCAGCTAGGCGATGGAAGTTTATTCCATCATGCAATACACTTCCTTTGCCTTCATAGCTTGAAGCTTTCAAGTTGATGTATTAATTGTTGAAATGACTGTGTTTTTTTTAAAACTACGTTATAGCGAATCCACATACGTTACAATATTGTGTCATATTATTTATTTTCTACATATCAATTGGTGAAATAACTCTGTAGTGCATATCCCGTTTTAAATCTTGTGCACTATTTTCTAGGAAATATTTTTATTGTCGCTGTTCACGCGATACATGAAAGATGTTCATCAACGGACTATCTCCTGTGTGCCTCTTCGAGTCTTGTTAAGGGATCATCTACAAACAATTTCGGCTTTAATTCTCATTATATATAGGTTTGTGCATAAATGTTAGTTTGGTATTGTATATAGATATTATCTATTTCATTGTTGCACATTTAAATGGAGCGGCAATTAATGTATTGGGGCATATGTTTATTACAGGTGATAATTAATGGTGACATATTCGTAAATTTCAGATTACTAATTCCATACAGCCTTTTCTGGGGATATCAGTATGATAAAGCGCCGTCGTTGTATATGTGCCCCTTATTTGATATATGTGCAATATTTATATTTGTAATACTAATAAGAGCATATATCTGCTTGGCTGTTGTAAGCGCCATCTTGGGTTGACCACTTCCGCCGGATGTACATAGCTATGATTGAATATGCATGATTCAATATCAATAAAATGGATTAGTAATATTATATACGCATTTTTTATCATGTATGCTGGATCACCATATGATTTATTTCATATAACAAACATTCTAATGAATAAATATTTTAAATATTTTCATTAGATGTCGCCACTTCAGCTAAATTAAGATTAAACATGTTTGAAAGACACACACACCACAAATTCGTCTTTTTGTTCATGACATAGTATATAAGCAAAAATTCATTGCTACAGTAAATAGGTTGGGAACTATAACACACAGGGTTATGTCAGTAGTCGGGTGGGAGACTACAATGGCTTAGGGGTCGACATACACTCTCCCTTGAATAGTTCAATAAAGCAACCAAAAGAGATCCTGTGTCGTGGAGGAGGTCCCACACACCAAATCTGTAAAGTGCTCCACTAATTGCCCGAGCCCAAGGCAGAATGGCAAAGCGTCACTCGCTTCACTGTGGTCTCTTCTTTTTTGTCTGATTTATTTTAATCTTTTGATTGACATGTTAAATTTATAACAAACTAGTGTTACAATTAGTGTTACACAACACATAACATAACATAAACATATATGTATATATATATATATATATATATATATATATATATATATATATATATATATATATATATATATATATATATATATATATATATATATATATATATATATATATATATAATATCATATATCAAACTTGGGGCAGAAGTACTCCGTATTCGTGTACTCGAGTACATTTTTGAGGTTTTCGTACTTATATAACTGATGGGTCATGTATTCGTACTCATACCCAATATACTCAGATTTTACGAGTACATATATGCTGTGAAAATTAATGTATTTGTAGTTCACAAAACGAAACTTTCCTGAAGCATTTAAATATTCAGCTATTTTTTTTACCATCCCTACACCCCCATGGTGGCATTCTCCCATGACTACGACTATGATACCCAAAAAGGCAACATGCAGCATCTTTTCCCAGTCAGAAACACTGTTAAACAAACAATTGTAGGCTGCCAGTTCAGGCCATAATCCCTGCTTCTTTAATAAACCCACCAGGATGTCCTCAAACCGCCATCCATCGGTTAACCCATCAGTTAGCCATGGAATGCAGTCAGAAGACCATGCCACTTGACACTGGCTGACAGTGCTAGCTGCAAAGAACTTCCAGCTGAGTCTTCCTCTGTAGAAGTAAGGTGACTCAAGTCAGACTGCTAGCAGCCCTACACCAATACAAGAATAATCTGGAGCGATGTTCATACAATTTTGATACTGCATACATATACTACTTTAGACCCTAAATGTGTTCTGATATAGTGCGGATCGAACCTACAGCGCCACCTAGTCTTTGGCCACACACAGTACGGCAGATATGTAAACTAATTACGATGACAACATGAAACTTAGCAAACACTTAGATAATATATTAACTACAGTATCTGGCTATATAACCATAAAATATGTTACCATATACGTCGCATTTTAAAAGATATATATATAGGTTTTCGCGGGCAACGATTTTATATATATTACTTTTTACTTTCTCCGACATTCAAAGTCAAAACAAATATTCCCTTATCATAAGAATAACTTCAACTAGAGCCTTATTTGTGGTGTCAATAAATTGTTTTTCGATGCGATGATTTAAAATAGATTACTTTTGAGCTACTACTACAGTCGTATTTCCGCCATCTCTAAACACGGCAAATATAAATGCCGGAGAAGGTCAAAAGTAAAATATTTGAATTTGTTGCCACCGAAAACCTTTGTTTTGACAATACACTTACTGCTCTAGGTGATGTAGTTTTTAAGATGTTTGGAAAATTAGTTTTAACGACAATCATCTTTAAATATGGCGGATATGAATGTCGGAAGAGGTAAAAACTAAGATATTTTAAATCGTTGCCCCTGAAAACCTGTATTTTGACAGTATACTCACTATGTGGTGTAATTTTCTAGATATGGGGAAAATTGGCATAAAGGTTTGAAAAGTGCCATAAAAAGCATTATGTTATACCATTATATGCCCCTTTTGTACCGGAAGTGATTTGGAATGATGTAATGAACACATTGAGATACAAAAATACAAGTAAGTACGTCGACAGAAAACCGTGTAAGTTAGCCTAGTTAAAGCTGATTCGTTAAATGATTCAGCCCATCGAGAATCCGGTTCACTGATGTCCAGGTGTGTAGTGTGTGACTAGCTTAAGTAATGTACGCAGTCTTTTTAATACAAAAAGAATTGAGTTTAGTCCTTAGATGATAGATCTGGACCAAAATAGTGGATATTCAAAATGGTAAACACTGCGTGGGTCAACGCTGATCATGGGCGTGATTCCATCCAAAAAAAAATCGAATTTATTAAGCACCTTACTTTAAGAGCTAAGAAATCTGATTTTGGATCCTGCTGCCATCTATTGGTTAAATACCTGACAAAGTTTTATGACAGAGGGAGACACTGTTGGTTAATTATGGCAACCGAACGAATAGTCCATTGCGCAGAGGATACTTTGTGCAAAATTACTGCAGCATTTTGTTAGCCAACAAAGGAACATCTTTCCGAATGCATGTATGCTATGCTGCCGATAACAGAATATGTTCAATAAGGGAAAAGGAACTAATGGTTGTACGGGAGCGATGAATGTTTTGACAATCACAGATGGTGTTCAAATGTATTTGATCTCGCCCGAAGGCAACGTGCGTGCCCCGTCAGTCGATTCATACTTTAACCATGCAATATCTGTAATTAAATTTGATCAAAAAGAACCACACGGTGATTCTCTGCCCCCGGCATTTTTGATAGTTGGTAACTGGACATACCCGCTTCTGCCGGGGCGTTCGCCCGTCTTGCGGTCATCTTGGGGACCATACATTTTTCCAGACGTTTCTCCTAACGTCATTACAGGTTAGTATGGGTTGTGAGTTGTGGTGTAAGATTATTATTATTGCTGCCTGTACGTAGTATAACTAGCCACGTATATAAGACATTTAAATTAAAGCGTCTTGCTTGTTAATTTGAAGTTGAGTAGGTAAAATTGTTGAGCACTACCAGTCACTTTTAAAATAATATTTAAGATAATTATAAGTGCATTTTTTAGAAAAACACACCATGAGGAGACTAATTGAGGCTACGTAATACAAACTGATAATGTGATAAAACTAATATTTGCGTACATCATTCATATATATATATATATATATACATACATACATACATACATACATACATACATACATACATACATATATACTATTTAAGAAGGAATCGAGGAACAAACCAGAAAATTACAGACCAGTGAGTTTAACATCAGTTGTGTGTAAATTACTCGAAACAGTAATTAGAGAACATATGGTGGAATTCCTTGTAAAACATAAATTAATAAATACATGGCTTTCTTGCCCACTTGCCATCTGGAACTTGTTGTTTGGGATGGCAATCTTGTTAAATCTGTATATGTATACGTATACATATAGGGTGAAAGAAGGTTTAAATAAGGAATTCTGAAAAAAAGATGGGGCTAAACCTAAATCTAAGGAAAATATGGTATGTTAAAGTTAAAACTTATGGAATAAGGTTTCTAAGGAAGTATCCAGTGTCACCGACAGAAAGGCCTACCTCCAGAAAAATACGAAAGATACACCGTTTTATATGTATTTCATATATACAAACAAATCCCCTGCTGCAACTGCCTCGATGTCGGTACCAATATTCAAGATATTTCCTGGTCTGGGGAAAAACACGAATTTGGGATGTGTCCAGCATCACTGAGTGTCCAGCATTACTGGGGGAAAACTGAATAAACACCGTTGAGAGCACAAAGTACAGTGACCCATGGAACTACAGTGGTGAGATACAGGTTGCTCTGGACACTCGCTGGTTACTGGTAAAAAGAAAACTTCTTTAGGACCCATTTCTGTTCATAAGAGCTCTCAGTTTACAATGCAAAAACATGATAGGGATGCTAGCACAACATTGGAATGTAATATCTGTGAAATTGGAAGGAATATTTGGGGAAATGTGGCCTTCAAACTCGATGGTGATGCTGGACAAGTTGTGACGCTGGACAGGTGGTGAGGTTGGACATGCAGTTAGAGGAAGATGTATCCATGCATTGTAAAATGTACTGATTACTTTTACATTACAAGACATACAAGACAAGACATATTGGTAGACCGTTATTTCAAGGACAATGTCATTCACGGGTTACCCTTCATAAGTTATACTATAAGTTCTTATATTCTGAATTTGTTTTGCTACCTTCAGGACAACATTTTTCCTTGCCTATTTCTTTCAATGAAAATCTTGTCATGAAGATTAACTTACCCCAACTACATCCACCATTAGCACTAAGGTCATGTGCTGGTGGTACAGATATCACACCGACTGCTGACTCCTCAAGAAAAGGATATAATATACACTAAAGAAGGTCAGTGGTTTAACTTTAAGGGAGGAGACGAAGAGGCTGTGTAACTGTGTGTCTGGGCTTTCCAGAAATAGTTGCAATACAACACAGACAATCAGGAAGAAGGAGCGTGACAGACAAGACCGACATTACTCCCACTAAGGACTCTCTATCAATGTCATTATGCCTTGCTGACGTAATAATGAGGAAGGACGGACAGGGCCCTGTAAAAACCATGAAATGAGAAGGGGCCTCACTGCACATGAATATCTTGTGATGGAGGTGTTATTTAAGTCTCCTTATGGTGTGTTTTAAAAAAATGTACTTGTAATTATCCTAAATTCGTTGTTTTTAATAAAACTATTGATATGACCCCTTTGTGTGTTAATTCACCTTCATGGTTCTGATGCAACAGTAGTATCATTAGTGCTCGTTCTGTACACGCGCCATATTAAAACTAATGAAAACACAGCTAATGCTGCTATTCATGGCAATTCTGATCGCTAAAATTTCCCTAAAACACAATATTTGACAATTATGTGCCATTTGTGCACCTAAAGTGATGTCGTATGATGTAATGAACGTCTTGGGATGGATAAAGTGAGGGAAGAGTGAAACACAAAGCCGTACTAATAAGGGTCCGGAATATGCAAGATTACCCTCTATGTTCACACTCACTCTCATGCATGGGCTGCCGCAAACAAAATGAAGAAAATATGGAAATCAAATATCTCAAGGAATGTCTCTTCATGGCAACTAAGGAATCAAGTACTGTATGGATTGGAAGCCTGGACATTGATCAAATCTCTGGAAAAGCAGTTGAATGGCTGCTACACTAGACTACTGCGAATGGTGTTCACTGGAAAGAGCTAGTGACAAATGAAGAGCTGGAACAATGATGAGGGTAACAGAAAAGATTCAGGAGCACAGGATGTGGTTTGCTGGGCACAACATAAGGCAAGCGGGGACAACATTGTCAAAACTAATACTCTGGGAGCTAACGCACGGATGTGCTTCAAGGGTGCGGCCCGCTCTTAGCTATGTCAAGGTCTTAAATCAGACGCTGGTGTGACACATACAGAGGAGTTAACTGCATGTTTGAAGGAGAGAGATGAATGGCGAGTCATCAAATCCTGAAGTCTTTCAACCAGATGATGATATCTAACTTTACACTCACATATATACACCTGTAATATATATATATATATATATATATATATATATACGCCTTATTTTATTGCAGTAATATAATAACTGAAATAATTATAACATTTTGACTCTGTTGCAATAATTCCCGTGAAGCAGTAATATGTTACTTTACATTATATGTTTGCAGGTTCTTCAGTTGGTTTGACCATCCCCACCAGTGATGTAGCAAGATTCGAGGAAGTGCTTAAGGAATTTACTGCATTTCAGGTGTTTAACAATTGTATTATAAACATAGTATTAAAAAATTATTATTTATGCAGTTTTACTTGGGTATGCAAGCCCAACATTAAGTTAGCTTCACATTATTAAGATATAATTGTATTCAGTGTTGTATGAAACTACTTTCTTTTGATTTCAACCTTATTAATTAAATTAACAATCCCCTAATTATCATGTAATGTGTTCAATTGTATCTGTACTGTAGCCACAATGTATGTTGTCATTTTATTATTAAGTCTGTTGAGGTTATTTTACAACATTTATTAGGATTTCCACAAAATGCTAAAATATATGTTGCAAAAGTTTAAGCATTTTTATTTTATAAACATTTTACTTTTAGGGCAATTCTGTAGTATTAATTTTGTTGCAGATGGGTAGAATGGTAGAAACTTTCTGTTACACTTATTTTAAAGGGACACTGTATGTTCCATTGTGGAAAAAAAATGCATAACAATTATTTATATATCTAAGTACTACCTATTATCTTACATCAGTAGATAACTGAACAATATTCCTAGATACATATTTAAACTATTTTTTAAACAACACGATAATAATCAAGTTATTGGACTTTTAGTAAAATAATTGTGTTGCAGACAGGACACCTGAAATTTTTGCGGACAGGACATTTTGGCACTATAGGTAAAAACTGTCATGGAACAACTGAAACATCAAATTAATTGCCAAAAAAATGGTATATGTACCTATGTCCACCATTAATGATATAGAATACCAGATTATTTATTACTCCAGATTATTGATTATTAAATATATTGCACAATTTTATTTTCTGTTTTACATTTACCATAACTGTTTGTACAAAAAACCTAAACTATAACCAACTATCATAAAACCATGCAAGCAATTAGAAACTGCCAACTAGTGCCTAATTATCCAAAGCTTTTAAGCTAACTAAAAGTTAGTAAAAGCTGCCAATGGATCGTTATAACATCAATTTAATTGCAACAAAAGTATTGTGGTTCATGAGGGATAAAATTTGGCCTAAAATTACCGGGGGCCAGCTGGACCCCCACTTTTCATAATCCAAGCGTCCGTCAACAAAACTGGGGGCCCAAAAGTTTGCATGAGAAAATCTAATATAAATTTGATTGACTTAAACATTTCTGTTTTGCCATGGAGACACTTTTTTAAAACATGTCCACCTGGCATATATGTGCTCAGGAGTATTAGCATTTAAAATTATATCATTGATCGAATAACTAATAAAATTTAAAGTTATTTTGGCCAATTTCGTGGACATGGGATGAGAATGGAATTTACATTTTCAATTTCCAATTGAAAATTAGCTGTGACGTTATGGTCTTAAAATGTTTTTATTCTCAGTTTTATACTCCAATCATTCCAAACCTATATATGTATGTATGGATGTATGTATGTATGCATGTATATATATATATATATATATGTATATATATATATGTATATATATATGTATATATATATATATATATATATATATATATATATATATATATATATATATATATATATATATATATATATATATATATACATATTATATACACATATATTATTTTTATAATGTTGAAAAACAAATGCATACACAATGGAGAGTACAAATCAAACATGAAATATTGTTGGGCCTTATAATATAGTTATACACATACATATATACATACATACATACATACTATATTATAAGGCCCAACAATATCCCAAGTTTTATTTGTACTCTTCAATGTGTATGCATTTGTTTTCCTGCATTATATAAGTAATGTGTATATCAGATTAGTTGGACAAATATTGATTTGATTAAATGACTGTTTGGTTGAAGATTGCAACGAAAAATGTTTTTGTTTATAAACCAGCATGTTTTTTCTTGAAACATACACAGATCAGCAAAGAATAAATATTACTTGATGTTCAACAGCTTTCTAAGGAGCCATTTTAGATTGTATGCCTGTTTGCAATCTCTAAGGTCGTCTTGAAATATTTAATTATTTTGTTGTGGTAACAATAATATAGTGCATAATTACCTGGTACATGGATTCCTGAATGAGATGCAGGCCACTACCACTCTAATATAAAGCAACATTTTCACGAGTACATCTCCCCATGATATCAATATTGCACATTAAACAACCATAAGTGAAGATCTTCTGCCTCAGCCTGTAGTGAGGTCCAGTTCACAGGTCCACTGTTGTCTTTCCCCTGTCTCCTGGGATGTCCACGAGATTGTTTTCCTTGGAAACCTGTCGAGCAATTTTTATCAGAACAAATCCAAAATTGAGTGAGAGAATCAATTTGATATGTTAAATTAGCTCTCATATTTGGCCATAAAATAATAGAAATTCTTTGTTTATTTTATATTTATTCTGTTTTACTGTCAGATGAATTAATCAGAACAGATTTGTAATTATATATACATGTCCATAGTGTTATTGCAGGCTATTGTTTATATGAGAACCTGGGTGAATGGCTTCAGGATGAAGAAGATGTGGTTTCATCTGCAGCTGCTGATGGATATGATATAGCTTCAAACTTGGCAGCCTACATTCCTGAGAAGTTTATCTACAGTAAGAAATATTTACTACTTTAAAAATCTTAAAATTTTTATGCCTCAGAATTTCACTTTTAATTCCTGTGTGAAGTCTTAATTTTAAGAATTCATGCATGTCTGTACACCATCAGCAGTAAGTTATTGTCTCCTTTTTGTTCCTAGGGTTGAAACAAACATTGGAATTAGGGCTTACTCGGTTGTCGTACCAACACTGGAATTCATTCCCAGTTAGTGTGAGCTCGGTTTTCCAAGGATTTTGGTGCGATAGAAGTGTTTTTATTGTATTGTATTGTATTTTATTGTAATGTACAGTGGAACCTCACTATTAAGGTGACCTTCGGGACTGGGCCAGATTGACCTGAATAGTGAGTTGACCATATTAGCGGGATTAAATGTCTTATACTTTACTGTTATGGAAATAATTTGGGACTGTCCCAGGTAGACCATAATGGCGAGGTAGCTGTATTACTGAGGTGACAGTAAAGCGAGGTTTGGCTGTATTGTATTGTAACTTAGTATTGTAACTTAGTAAAATGTAAAATAATTTAATATCGATTTTCTCAACTATAATGTTTACTCAACTGTAATGTTTACTCAACCAATGTGCATAAACGAAAAACTACATTATGTTAAACAAATGTGTTTGGACAAAGCGTGTTCATACTGTGAAGTTATGATGTTTCTCATTCAAGGAGAGTCGCCAGGGGTGCTCGTGTCACAAGGCATGACAGATGCTAAAATTAAACTAAGGTCACTGCTTGGTGCTGACGCTGCTTCAACGTCAGACAGTGCCACTGTCCCAGTGGATCCACATGTCTGCAAGCAGGTTCCTATTGATTCACAAGTACGACTGTTGGCGAAGGGCATTCGTGAATCAACAACTAAGGCCGTGATTGTCAGTGCTATTGTTGGTGAGTTTGTTTGTCAAGTACTACAAGGTATATCAGCCCTGTTAAATCTTTCGTCTCTGGCAGTAGTGTCTCTTGTTTGGCACCTGTTTCACGTACGTTCTCCGTTTTTCAGGTTTCTTACTGGTTTTAGAAAACATATTTTTTGCTATTAAGCATAATTACCTCTCAAGAAACTTAGTGTTCGTTCTGAATATTTCAACTGCATCTTGCAGTCTTCTTCAGCAGACTGAAGTTACGGATGTGTCACATGACCAATGTCATGTGCTGCAAGCTGGAGTAGGACTGGTGGGAGCTCCTGGCCAATGTCTCGGTTCAGCGTTGGTTTCTCTCTGTGGATGTTAATCGCCTCCTTTATTTTTCTCCTGTGCCAATGTTAAATAAATTGTGGTCTAGAATATTAACATCCTTCATAGAGCACTGATGGCCTGTGTTTAGTTTGTGTTCACTTATAGCTGATAGGGGTTGGCGACAAAATAGATGTTCTTTGATTTTTGTGCCAAGTGTTCTGGCTGTTTCTCCTATATAGTGTTTGTCACATTCTGGGCATTGTATGTCATATACTATCCCACACTTTGCTGCCTTTGCTGTTCTGTCTTTTAGGAGCTCCCACCAGTCCTACTCCAGCTTGTGTCACATGACATTGGTCATGTGACACATCCGTAACTTCAATCTACTGAAGAAGACTGCGAGATGCAGTTTAAATATTCAGAACAAACACTAAGTTTCTTGAGAGGTAATTATGCTTAATATTAATAACCAAGAAACCGGATCACCTATCCATTCAAGGAAGTTTTCTGCTGTTTAACCTTTTCATTTTTTAATATAACAGACTGAATCACAACTTTCATTTTGATTGGTCAATAATCGTGTCATGACTATTCTCACTTATGTGACTCTCGCTCGGCTTTGTGAATTTGCAGAGAAGAGAATTTAGATGCAGGGGCGTGGTCTTGTTACCCACTGTCACTACTCCATTTTGTGTAGGCGTTGTCATGAAGCACCAGCAGCCAATCAGTGTCATCATTGAGATGTTACACTATTTTTTGCCTGATTTAACTTCAGTCTGACAGTTGTGTGAATATAATTAAAGTTTAAAGTTAATTCGAATTGCATTGTATGAACCGATAAAAGCTCTCTTGTTTTATGAATTAGCCAAATGCCCGGATTAGATTTTAATTAGCTACTTACGTATGCACCCAGAATCTGGGTTATGATGCAAGTTTATGTTCATTGACTAATTAATACAATAATTACGGAGGTACAAAACACATAGCATGTATCACAGACATATAATATTGTTGATATTCTGTATGCCAAAGCCAATTTCACCTTTTAGCTAATGCTATAAAATCTACCAGATACCACGCCGCTTTACATGACATCTTCTTGCAAACAAATCTAATGCTCAGATGGTAATCAACGACCTTAGTGCTGTGCGTGTGTGCATGGAGTTCCCTCATTCTCTGTACCGGTGACATTGTTGACACAGTTGACCAGGTGGACAAGGCCACTGTCAAGCTTAGTAAAGTGCTTGCCCCACAAGTGAAAAAGGTGGTTTCACAAGGCAGGACGAAGGAGTTCGAGGATCTGGCTGTCATTGCTGCACAAGGATTGAAAGGTGACCTGTTGTTGTATATTTAAACATAGCCTAGCATATTCGAACATCATTAAATGTTCAGTTTCTCATTATCACCATGGATGTGCGTGCATGCGTGCGTGCGCGCGCATGCATAAGTAGTATAAATATAAATAGTCACAGCATGAATCTTCTCGCTCGTTGTCTCCAAAATTTATAATATAGAAATCAGTATTGAAACTTTAACGATTTGCCATAATAGCATAGGAAATAATAATAATAACACAGCATTTTTAAAAAGCGCTAATTCCCACTATATGGATCAATGCGTTGTACATGGTATAAAATACTATTCACATGGTATAAAATACTATTTAAATATAAACACACATGTGTAAACACTGAATGAATAAATAAAATTACTTTAGAAATAAATAAATAAAATAATTTACAAAACCTTAAAATCTGTTGAGAATCCTAATGCAAAATTAATGTATATCACAAATAGTCCATCCATCACATAATATTCTCTTCATTTACATATATTTGAAGTGACTAATAAAAAGGTGAGTCTTTAAAGACTTCCTAAAAAAAATTTACCGTCTTGGAATTACGAATATCTGCGGGCAATGAATTCCAAAGTCGAGGCGCTGTTGTTCCAAATGCATATTCACCAATGCGCGTTGTGTTAACCCTGGAACATAATAATTAGCCACACCTATTTCTTACTGATAGGAAGCTTGTTGGTGTACACTGAATTGTTGACTGCCTCTAGTCTTTTGGCCAAGGGCTTGGCACAAGAAACTGTAAAGACGGTTCACGACCGGTAAGTCCATGTCAGCTGTGTTGTGAAATGCCATATTGAGTCATTTAGCATCATCTGTCTGTCTCTCTTATGTTGACTGCAAGTCGGTGCTGAATTAACAATGTGGGGGGTCCTGAAACAAACTTAACCTTCTCTTCACCATGTTCACCCTACATCACTTTGTGACGTGTCACGTTCACGACCATAGCACGGAAGTTGAACGGACCCCTATTCAAGAAAAACGAAATGAGACTTTAAATGGCTAACTGATTATGATTGTTTTTGTGAGGGTGAGGGGGCTTTTTGTTGGGGGGACTTGGTATGTGTGTGCCACTTAATCTGGCACTGCTGCTAGTGGTATCGAACTGTTGGCTCCAACCATCTACGTTCGTCACTGCCGTATGTAACTCTCCTCTTGAGTTCCACGTTTCCCTTAGAGAATCGATGAATGTACAGACAAGTCTGCATTGGCTTGTTCTTCCATGCCACGGTTGTCACACGAAGGCCCTTGATGCCATCTCATCATTGTGCCCAGCAGAGCCCAGCATATCTCAGAACGATATGCTTAAATTAAATAACGAAATGTGTATAGTATCATATTTTTATTAATAACAAATGTGTTAAATAAATTGTTTACACAGCTAAAAATGTGGAACTTTTAGTACACATGTAGAGTGGAACCTCTTTAATTTGGACGCTTTGGTCCCCAGTGTATCAGTCCAGATTATAGAATTTTCCAGATAAACAAATCATGCTATTAACGGGATATATTAGCATTTTGAAAAACAGTCCTGTGAAATGACGTCCAGATGCTGAGGTTTCCGGATTATTGGCATCCGGATTAACGAGGTTCCAGTAATTATTAAGTAATTATTTATTAAGGTAGACTATGGATTAATCATCCTTGTCGCCACCTGGCAGATCAACCTGTTGAAACACTAATTTTTTAGTTGCTTTGTTAACCAATGGGATTGCCCGCTGGAATTTATGGGGCTCGCATACGGGAACTTAACTTTGATTGGTTGTCACTAGTCGGACGGGTGATGATAGGAATTTCCTGGAAATGCTTTTTGTTTTGTTTTGTTGATATATGCCAGGGGTAGTAGTAACACAACCGCTGGCTCGCGAGGGTGCGTTTAATACAAAACCAATTACGTAAAAGCAAATATCTAACACACTTTTCATTAGGTGTTTTACTAGCTGGAATACATCCATAATTTGCATAACCTTTAAACAATTCCGTCCAGTTACGGATCAGATGCCGGAGAACTGACGGAGAATGTGCTGGCATCAGTGGGCAACATGGTCGGAGTGTGGCACTACACGAACGTCCTTGCTGCCAAACACGTTGCCCTACGAGTGGCAGAGGAGGTATTTAACCAGATTTAACAAGCTTGACATCCAAAGCAGAACATAAAACAAGATGGCAAGTGGACACGGAAGTCATTGGCTTAATTATCCACCGAGAGTCCAACGTTGTTAATTATTTATGTGTAACCTGACTTTCTGAGATATTTGTCCGTTTTGTTGTCCAATCTACACTGATCCTTCATTAACGTAATTCCGTGTCCTCTAGTTCTACTCTCTTCTTAAGAATAACTAGTTCTATCAATATTTCCATACCCATCCAGTATCTCAATTTCAATTTTATGGCCTCTAAACCTCCTTGTCTCTACGATTGTTAGACCACATTCTTTCGGCTCTATGTGAGAATGAATACTTTCTGATATCTAATCTACACTGTTCTTTCAGGTTTGCGACGAAGTGTCGCAGAAGAACTCCAGTGTGACTGGTGGACAGGAGCTCTCCTCCATTGAAGACACCCTCCGTAAAGATAGGACGATCGGTGGAAAGGATTTGACAGAAAAGAAATCTAAGCAGTCAACAAAAAAGAAAAGCACGTGTTGTTGTAGTATATGTTAAGAGATCGGCTGACCGTGATGAAAATATGTTTGTACATATAATTAAAACCTATTTCCGTGCATTATGTGTACCACTGAAATTACATAGAGCTACGCTAACCCAGTGATTGCTTCATTTTGCGTATCCTGTTCAGGACGTCAATGCCCAAATCTGATTGCGAAATCGGTGTCAACCCCCTTGCAGCTAATCTACACCAGGCACTGTCGTTGTTACGAAGTGTGATGTTCTTCTCTCACCTGTGTGGTGGCTAGCTTCTGTTCCTATTCCCTGCCTATATCCCTCCAGTATTGTCTTTTCCAACCCATTGTGTGTCAATATTTTGGCCACATTTTTTGGCGCTTGAAAAAATTACACAACCAGTTTTGTGGTATATGAATGTGTATGTGTGCACATGCGCGTGTGTATGTGTTTGTGGCCATTTTGGGTAATGAGTATGAGTGGGCAATGCCTCCTGTGTGTGTGAGAGAGGGTTGCCCATGTTGAGTAATGAATTGTGTGTGTTGTTTGTATGGATGGGGTGTGACTGCGTGCATGTGTGTATGTGCGTGCGTGCGTGTGTGAGCGCGCGTGTACCCATGTTCAGTAATTACTCTTGTCTAGGACAGTCTATGATAATATGATCACTCATGCTCGTAGTATCCACGGGTCATGCTCGTATTTCCAACGCGTAATGAGCCATTCGGAGAAAATGTTCTCGTCCTCGTTAAAAAAGAAAACAGCCCACGTGTGCAATAATGCCCACAGCAATAGTCTACCACGAGAATTTTACGTTAACTTTACACACAACAAATGTCTAGTCACGCGGCTCCAGACTATCAATATGAAAAAAGTGGCTCATATTACCGAACCTTCCCCCCATATGCAGTTCGCTCAGTACTGATACGTTAGTACGATGCGCCATCCAGGATGCGGAAGTAGTTAATTTCAAATACACTTATTCTCTGCAACCTGCATAATAACCTACACGTACTTCCAGTTTCATCCCTTTACACGTGTTTCAACGCGCTGCGCAACGTATCGTAATAGTGTGTTAACTAAACTTAGTTCATCGTTAGGTCATCGCACTTGAACGTGATATCAGATTGGTACGAAACTGTACGTTATAGCCTTGCCATCCACAACTTGGTCGTGTTCGTTCACGGCCGCAATATTGGAAAGGAAATAATGCTGAAGATTCAGGTAGAGACCGTACAGTTACTGAACGCATGATGTCCCATTCAGTACTGAGCATAGTGAGACGATCCAGTATGTTCTGGCTCTTTGTGGATCGGTGCTCGTCCTTGACCAGTTTCAACTTGTAAAACGACCCATCGCCACTACAGTTACCAATCATCACAGTCATAGATGGACGAAGCAATACCTCCACATTGGGGAAAGCGTCCCTGAGATTTCTCTTCATCAGCATCTGATACTCGTTGTCTCTAGTAAGACTTCATGCTCTAGGTTACCTGTGAGAGTGTCCGCAACTAGTCCACCGAACTGGATCAGTTTATTCCATAGACTATCATCCAGATCTGATGAGTAAAGTTTCACAAGTGTCTCAACAGCTTGTCACTCTGGGTTCAATGACTTCCATCGTCGTCAAGAGAAATCCAAAGCGGTCAACACGAAAACTCTCCCAAAGAATCCAAACAAGTATCAGGGCATCGACCGTTCAATGTAATATTCATCCTGCGGGTGCAGTAATTTTCAACACACTTGGCTTACCCGTCAACACTCACGCATACGCCGTGAGACTCGCGGGTTTGCATTCAACGTCACGATCTCACGACAAATGTCTGAAATCTCACGCATATTTTCATAATCATTAGCATTGGAAAATATGAAAAAAATTCCCTTTTTTGACGAAACTCCCTGATAGTTCAGCCCAGGCATTTTTGAACTTATCGAATCGTTCACGAATTGAACGCAGAAACGTCGACAACGATTTCATAAGGACTATCGAATATGTCAAATCATTGCTATATGCAGTGCCAAAACTCCGATTTTGTGCTGGCCAGATACGAGTGTACTACTTGTATCGTGGTTAATCCGGTACTGTATGATGCCTATTGCCTATTGGTTAATCCACTACTGCGTATTTGTATCATTATATATATATATATATATATATATATATATATATATATATATATATATATATATATATATATATATATATATATATATATATATATATAGTTCTAATTACTTATATACTTATTACTATATATCTATGATTTGTATCTATAACAGCTGGGTTTGCTCTGACACGTACTGGTCGTCTGGTCGTCGATGCTATTTTGTCACCACGTCTCGACTCTCAAGTGCTCAGTTTATATCAGCTAGCCTCTTTTTTCCTCTCCTGTTTATGGAATGTCTGAATTTGTCATCACGCCAAAATGCTGTGTGGTAGATATATATTACTGCCAAGTACAGTCTTGAAAACGGTTCACAGCATCCATGTGTAGCACCCACGGAATATTTCCAGTGGTTGCGTTAGCGACCAAGACTCGTATATAATATCACATAAAAATAGTGTTCAATTGATCGGCAGGTGGCGCCACAGTTACAACGCAGAGCATCACGAAAACGCTACCGGCATACCGTGCGTGCGTGCGTGTGCGTGCGTGCGTGTGCGTGATACATACACACACGTATATATATACATATATATATATAATATATAGGTATATATATTATATATATATGAACTATTGTAATCTAGTGACTCAGTGGCATATTCATGTCTATGATTTGTATGATAAAATGCACATTTTCGCACTGGACACGGACGGATTTCAAGTGGTAGGACGGAAGCTGTTTGTAAATTGTATGCCAACTTGTTAAATTGTATATGTGTGTATACATGTTAATTTCCTACACATGATGGTCGCACTATAAATAATAATATTGGGAAGTCCATTTTGTTCTTTTTATGCAGAAATATTCTTGTGAATCTTAAAACAGTAATTCAAACATTATTTGAAAATGTAATTCAATTCAAACAGCAAATTTATAGAACCATAAGGCCTACTACAACAACACCAACATTTCAGTCAAAATCTTTGTATTTTATTTAACATATATATTATATATCATATACATCTGCTATAGACAATATCATTACATTGCATAAAATACTTTTAATAACAACATCCCTTTGGGTTTGTAAAATTTCACGCATATATGTCAAACCTCCAATGTTACCATGGGTCCCACGGCGTGGGAACACATGAAATATTTCATAAAACCATATTTTTAAAGTTTCTGTCTTTAAACGACAGATACTCGAAGCAGACTTACATTCAACGATTTCAATGCCCAATCGAATGTTGAGCAAAACAACACTGAATGCTCCACCCAAAATTAATTAAAAGTTAAGTTCTGCATTATTCTGTAACATGTGTCTCAGTGCTGAATAAAACACAAAACCTAAATCGTTTTGCAGCTTATATTGAACGTTTTGAGACTGATTTAATATTCATGGATATTAATTCCTAAAATGATAATTTAACATAGATGACAGTTCCCATTGCGGCATCATGTTCTACTTGCTGTCTATACAATTTGTAAACGTGTCCAACATATAACACCAGCAAGACGTGGAGAGCCACATGAAGGGCCACCACAGAGATATTACTTTAAAGGGCGGCATGCTCCTCTCCTGACATTTACAGTCAAATTCTTCAAAGTGAAAACCACTAAAGCATTCTTCCCAGTGCCTGTCAACAGCAGTCATTTATCACAAAATTACATAACATTTCGGGGCCGTTCACAATTGACGACATTACCTGTTCATAAAAGCACACTAAAAGGAGTCAAGGCTGCGTAATCATTTTTAATATGTCGGCTGCACGCAAATGAACACTTGAATTATGCAGTGGCACACAGTGAACTGTTATGGAACTGCAATTGTTTGTAACTGTGAAACAGGTAACGGCATGGCGTGGCCCTGTAATACTGTATGACATCTTGATAATTCGCAATTTGTGGAAAGCAATTATCAAAATATGACACCACAAAGCTTTAACATAATTATTGAAGATAAATATTTGCAAAATGTGTCATAACTTTATTAAATCAACATTTTGAAGTACTAATTCGTATGAGAATTGGTATACTTTGTACAAAATTTAA
The DNA here is from genome assembly GCA_033239005.1 of Lamellibrachia satsuma. Classification (NCBI taxonomy): domain Eukaryota; kingdom Metazoa; phylum Annelida; class Polychaeta; order Sabellida; family Siboglinidae; genus Lamellibrachia; species Lamellibrachia satsuma. The sequence continues at coordinate 8,891,700 of BSQZ01000010.1, forward strand.
TAGACAAACGTCAACAATCGTGAACGACCCCTTAAATGACAGGCGGCTACTTAGATACAGCTTCACAAGACAAGCATCTTCCAGCTTCATGACTAACAGAAAGAATAAACAATGGGTTTAATCCAGAGTTCACTAGTACTTATACGGAACATGTAAAACAGTTGGAAATGCCAATGCAAAAGGGTGAAGTGCCACTTTAGAATTTATATCTCAACAATGGTAGAAAATGCCCGTCCAACAATGGCATGAAGTGTCAGCTAAACACTAGTGACAAGTCCAACAAGTGTCACTTCAACAATCATGGAAACTTTAAGTGCTAGTCCAACGATGATAGACAGCTCATAAGTGTCAGTTCAACATCAGTAAAACGTCTAGGAAGTCCCAGCTCAACAATGATAGACAGTTCATTAAGTGTTAGATCAATATTGGTAAAATATCTAGCAAGTACCAACTCAGTTATGATAGAAAATTCATGAAGTGTCAGCTGAACATTGGTAAAAACATCTAGGAAGTGCCTGCTCAAAAATAATAGACAGTTCATGAAGTGTCAGTTTAACATTGGTACAGCATCTAGGGAGTACTAGCTCAAGATTGGTAAAACATCCAGGAACTGTTGGCTCAACAACAGTTATATGTTTGCGTACACAACTACGTTCCACAGCATACACTCGTCAGATTAACCATACTCTGTTCATACTCATAGCATACAATGATAATTATCTACACAGCTGTACACCTTCCTGGATGACATTACATCAGACAATGTCTCCGTGAAAACAAGTTATCTGCTCAGCAGATAAGAGCATGTCCAATAGCATTAGTGTAATATGTATCATGTAAGGGAACTGGCAGTAGTGAGTTGGGTACATCACGATAATATCATTCTATTAAACACCCACATATCTCGGGTCATCTCTTGTTATTAATATCACAGATGAGTATTCTACTAACTCAATAACCTGGCAGACCATAGACAATATCAGGCAGTATTAGCAATGATGATACTGTCTACAGCTATTTTGTTGTTTTGCAATAGCTTCCTATATTTCGCAAATAATGCATATGCAACATTTGCATCCGGAATTATTACCCCGACATCATGATCCCTACCCAAGCACTTCTCACCCAGTTTACATAAAATATTCATACAGGCTGTGTTTAGAATATAAACAGTTTTCTGATCTTATTGCGGTATGGATTCTGTATGCACAAATTCGATACCATAATAGAATACTGCTAATGACATCATTGAATAAAAAGCTTAAACACATATCTTGAAACTGTGACAGGTTTCCTGTGCACGTTATTTGTTATCATAACCAGCAGATAAATCCTGTACAAATGGTATTCATACCTTTGATCAACAAGTACTGTATTGCACCAAATATACCACAACCTATAAAATGCATACATGTCTCCCGGCATGAGAAAATCTGAATGAATATAAAAGAACATGTATTCTTTAAGAAAATTGTGTAATTAAAATGTTATAATTATTGTATGAAGAATGTCTTGCAACTTCTTACACGTGTTTCATATAAATTTGCATTAAGAAGTGTCACATGATTCATGCACCAAACAAAACCTTTTCATGGTTCCACAGCTTCAGAACTGCTGTATTACAATGCACAAATGGTAGGGGGTAACAACACATGGTAGGGGGTAACAACACATGGTAGGGGTAACAACACATGGTAGGGGTAACAACACATGGTAGGGGTAACAACACATGGTAGGGGTAACAACACGTGCACAATTCCTCCTCTTACTATAGTAAATATGTCACACAGTCATGACAGAGTAAATAAATTAATTTGGCAGTGGTCCTGGCATCACGCAGATCAGGTGTACTAGATCTCGTGGCTGACAGACAGGAAGACAGGCAAGTCTCATAGCAGGGAGACAAGCAACCCTTACATGGAAGACAGGCAAGTCTCGTGGCTGACAGGTAACCCTAACATGGAAGACATGCAAGTCTCGTAGCTAGAAGACAGGCAACCCTTACGTGGAAGACAGGCAAGTCTCATGGCTGGAAGACAGGCAACTCTTACATGGAAGACAGACAAAAGTCTCATGGTTGGAAGACAGGCAACCCTTAAGTAGAACACAGGCAAGTCTCATGGCTAGAAGACAGGCAACCCTTAAGTGGAACACAGGCAAGTCTCATGGCAGCGAGACAGGCAACCTGGGAAGATAACTTTTTTGGACAAGGGAAGATATGCAACCCTCATGCAGAAGACAAGGGGAGAAATGCAACCCTCACGTGGAAGACAAGGGAAGACAAACAAGCCTGGCTGGGAAGACAAACAAGCCTGGCAGGCAAGCCTCCAGACAACAAACAAGCCTGGCAGGCAAGTCTCCAGACAACGAAGACAGGTAAGTCTCCAGACAACGAAGACAGGCAAGTCTCCAGACAACGAAAACAGGCAAGTCTCCAGACAACGAAGACAGGCAAGTAAGGCAATCAATTACATATGTATCTATACACAAGTACATATGTCAATCCATTTAACTCTGTCACACACTATTTACACCACACATCGACAGTGAACAGGAACGTGAAAATATATACACAAGTTCATTAATATATACAACAATCTAACATGGTAACGTGGTTCATGACTCGTGGTTCATGGCTCGTGAACATCATATGTCAACAGCAATGTGTGTCGGTCTATTGTGATGAGTAGCATTCACCAGCATTTCAACAGGACAGCCTTCTACTCCCGACCACAATATTCTGCTTCCCATTTATATTAAAAAAATTACACCCTTTCTTCAAATTTATTCTTCAATTTCATTCAGAAACCTCTAACAAAAACATATAATTTAATTTATCTTTGTTCACCTAAAAACTTTATTCAAGTCATTTCCAGTGTTAAACTAAAATCAACAGACTGCAATATTAAGCAGAACCTTTACATGATTTAGCTGTCTTATTCTTGTCAATCCCATTGACAGTATGTTTGCTTTCATTCCCTTTCTCACTTTCAACACAATATGGTCTGACTTGTATAAATACTTTGCTTCAATAAACAGAGTCCTTGTATCAAATCAGCATACAAACATTATTTTACCACATCAATAATTTCATCACAAACACTTCTGGTTTTGTACGAGCCTTGACACTCCCAATTCATAGCCTACTAACACATTCATAGGTTCTTCAAGCTCACTCTTCTCTAAATACGTTTCACATATTTTCACCACTCATTTATTATTTTGCTACACTGAGTCTTCTCAATGATCTTTCTCTTCTTCACAATCTCTGACTCTGTCTCACTTATTAACAGACTTCTCAGTGATCTTTCTCTTCTTCACAATCTCTGACTCTGTCTCACTTATTAACAGACTTCTCAGTGATCTTTTCATTGTTCACAATCTCTCATTCTGTCTCACTCATCCAAAGACTTCTTAGAGTGATCTATCCATTTTGCATAATCTCCAATTTTGTCTCATTCATCTAGGGATCTATCCATTTTGTACAATCTCTGATTCTGCCTCACTCATCCAGTGATGCTACCATTGTTCATGATCTCTGATTCTGCCTCATTCATCCAGTGATATTACCATTTTTCATGATCTCTGATTCTGCCTCACTCATCCAGTGATATTACCATTGTTCATGATCTCTGATTCTGCCTCACTCATCCAGTGATATTACCATTGTTCATGATCTTTGATTCTGCCTCACTCATCCACAGACTTCTCGCTGCTCTTCCTCTTCTTTTCCAGGTCTTTCTTCATGTCATTTAGCGCCTTTGTCTTAATGAAATCTATCTCCTTGTAGTCGGTTGGTGTCACGCAGCGAACACCGAGAGACTTGGGAAAGATGGGACTCTTCTCCACCTCCGAGGGCTCATTGTTCAGGTCAAGGTCAAGGTACTGTACCTCCCCGGGGCGCTTACTTGTGGGTGGGGGTGGGGTGCTGTTCAGGCTCTTCATCTGCACAAACTGCTGCTCCAATGTCTGATGATGACACAAGCAAACCATTTTAACAATTCCGTACTAAATTCGTAATATGTGGAAGGACGGAAATACAACCAACTACAAGACTAGTTAAATGGATCATTGTCAGGGCAAACATGATTAATATCAATATTCTAGGGGCAGGAAAAAGTGGTTGCAATTCTGAGATAATACCAGCAATGGCTGTTAGGCTGATTTCCACAGCAAATATTACGTTAAATGACTTGGCCAAACTCTGCACTGCTTACGCAATGGTAAAAAATTAACTTTGACAACAAATTCTTGCTTGAATATAAACATTTATATCCTGTTTGAAAATTTAGCTGCTGTCAGTATATACCAATGTTTAATGTTTATTAATTTATATAGCATCAAATATATACAACTATATTCTTTGGTGCTGTATATTATGTTAATAAAATAAAATAATAATGAAATAATAATATTACATAAAACAATTATGGTGATAGGAAAGAAAACATACATATATAAAGTCTAGACAATTATATCATACAGTGCAATAAATAAGAACAAAATATAAATATTACATAAACAATTATTATGATATGATAAAATCTAAAATCTACACAATTACATCACATAGACAAATAAAAACAGATAACACGATAAATAGAGTAGGATGGGATAAAACAATTAAAAGAATGAAACTATTATATAATAATTTAATTGTATGTTAAATTAAAATAGTGAGTCTTTAGCTTGCTCTTAAAAACTTTCACATTGTTAACACGTCATTAATCTTCATAAATGTGTAATTATTCATGTTCAAAAGTGCAGGAGTATCCTACAAAATGCACCAAAAACACGATGGTTATCAGAGAAGTATTACAAAAGATACCGTATTTGACCTATTAAGTGTACACGGCCCAATTAGCATACACCCCCTTTTTAATCAGCTGGATGCTTAATTATTGTAATTTAGCATGGCACAACTGAGTGTTGCCATCTGGTGTTAAACAGTTAGCAGCACTTTTCAGTTGTTCTACACGAGTCACTAAATGACACCACTAGCGTTAAACAGTTACCTTATTGTCAAGATAAACAAATTTTGGTGTACACTTATAAGAATAGATACCGTAAAATTTTTCCATGGCCCAATTTTGTTCTCTGCTGCTGTACTGTACGCTTATTAGATTGAATACGGTAATTGCATTCCCCCTACAGCTCACCTGCTCTGTTGCTCTCGTGTCAAGGTTGTCGAGCGATCGGTCATGGCTGCTGACACTGTCTGTTTCATCATCAGAACTTGACTGTGAATCCTGTCCACTTTTCTTTGTTGGCAAAATGACGTCATTCTTGTAAGGACTGGTCAAAAGACAACAAATATGCAAGTCTGGGCAACGTGGACAAGGAAGGCATTGGTTTATCTAGTGTCCAACGATTATTCATCTACGTGTAACCCGTCCCTCTGAGATATCTGTAAATTTTATTTTTAAATGTATTTATGTTGTTAGCATTTACACAATTATCAGATAATTTGTTCCATTAATTTATTGTCCTCTGTAAGCATGAATACTTTATGATATCTAATCTACACTGGTCCTTTACTAACATTACTTTGTGTCCTCTAGTTCTTCAACATTCTTACTTAACTGAGAAAAAATACTTTATTTTCAGAACCATTCAATATCTTAGAAACTTCAATTTGATCTCCTTGGTAGCCTCCTCGTCTCTGGGATTGTTATGTTAAACCATATTCTCTTAAGCATTTTTCATATCTAAGGCCTCTCAGTTCTGGCACTGGCTTAGTTGCTCTCCTCTATGTCCTTCTTACAATACGAAAAATAATTGACCATCAGAGTACCCATAAGGCCACAGGTCAAGCAAGAAACTCTGGGCCGTGTATATGTTTACCTACCACTCGACGTTCCTCTTGAAGCTCTTTGTCCTGCGTGTGTGTGAGATGATGTTATCCTCGCTTCTGTCTATCCTGTTGCTTCCAGTAGGCACTGAACACAGAATAATAATAATAATAAATACAACAATACGTATATTTTTTCCAACATGGAGAATATATACACAACATGTTTGCAGTACATAAAAATACTTATTATGTCAGAACAAAGGGCAGGCTAAACAATGTCCAGTAATTGTATAGCCCTGTACAGTTTTCTACTAGTATTACGTCGGATATAATGAAACGTTTTCACAAAAGTGTTTGATCTATCGTACAAAACATTGCACTGTAAGTGCAGACACACAATGGTATTACTAGTATGTTAAGCGATAATGAAATGCAGTACATCATAATACAATCCCTGTCATTTATCGAGAAAAAACCCAAAGTGGATATCAATCTAGAACTTAATAGGTTTTTTCCCAAAAATCAGTCATGACATAACTTTTTTTTCCTGTATTACTATAACTTTGTATTATTATGGACATTTATAATATATGCAACGTATCTGGGTAAGCAAAACTTCCTGAAATCAAAGGCACAAATAAATAAAATATACATAAATAAATATATGGTCATTGTGATGAATTCATTGTTGTAGTCTAAATTAAAACTCTCTCCTGCCTCCCATTCACTTGGACCGTCTCCAATCAGGCTAACTAATATTCAAATTTGCAGCATGTGAACAGTTTAAGTAATATGTACAGTCGGTTTATTAAAAGACAGAGTAGCCTAGTTAAATTGTCATATTGTTAAAATCATCAAAAGAACTGACTTTGCTCATTAGATCAGGTAATCTGCGAAAGTGTGAACAGAGCTGGCACATTGTACTAGTAGAGGATCTACTAAATATTGTGAACAGAGCTAGCACGTTGTAGAGGATCTACGAAACAGTGTGAAAAGAGCTGGCATATTGTAGAGGATCTACTGAATACTGTGAACAGAGCTGGCACGTTGTTGAGGATCTACTGAATAGTGTGAACAGAGCTGGCACATTGTAGAGGATCTACTGAATAGTGTGAACAGAGCTGGCATGTTGTTGAGGATCTACTGAATAGTGTGAACAGAGCTGGCATGTTGTTGAGGATCTACTGAATAGTGTGAACAGAGCTAGCACGTTGTTGAGGATCTACTGAATAATGTGAACAGAGCTGGCACATTGTAGAGGATCTACTGAATAACGTGAAAACAGCTGGCATGTTGTAGAGGATCTACTGAATAGTGTGAAATGAGCTAGCACGTTGTAGAGGATCTACTAAATAGTGTGAACAGAGCCAGCACGTTGTAGAAGATCTATTAAATAGTGTGAACAGAGCCAGCATGTTGTAGAGGATCTACTGAATAGCGTGAACAGATCCAGCACATTGTAGAGGATCTACTAAATAGCGTGAATACAATACAACTAGCACATAGCAGAGGATCTGCTAAATAGCGTGAACAGAGCTTAGTAAATTAAATGGGAAAAAAATTAACTCCTTACATAAATTTTCTTTTGTAGATGGAGTAAATTACACATTCATTGGGTTGTTAATTAGCACATGTGTACCAACATTACAAAACTTGCTAAAAAATCTGTGTTAGGTGTGAGCAATTAAAACTGTAAACAGAGATTAACTACAGTATGAGGACCATATCTCACAAACTAGTTGGACTACAGAGCATAAACTTTCTTTCATTCAAATAATCAGGGGACAGGCTGTAATTTCTGTTTATTAACTATCCTGAATACTATGTATGATGTGACATGTAATGATCCAAATGGCCTTAGACTTTCATGTGTCGGCAACTATTATAGACAGGGTATTTTTGGTGTCAGGCCTATTAGTCTGCAATCATAGCAGATGGTATAATGGCAGCTAGTCTGAGAAAAACTACCCCATCAATCTCAGCCCATTGTGGGTGATTTAATAAGTGGGCCATTTAGAAACCAGGAATGAGTCCATTTACACCAAAAAAAATCAATTATAATTATTTTTCAGTTACAAATACCATTCCAAAATTGTAAAATCAATTACAACTGCGCAACTTCAATTACGAATACACATGCACATGCAATATGTGGGACCAATTATTTATTCAAAAAGTTTATTAAATTCTGTATTTATTAGTTATACAGCTGCTGAAATTTGGATGTTTTGCATACGATTGATAAATAAGTGCGGGACACCACTTTTGTAAGGCTTGGTCACGTAAAATTTTTAATTTGTAAAGATACTGTAGTTAATAAAAATTGATGTAACTGTTACAATGACATGATATAAAAAGTCACCTACAATTACAGCATCATTTCAAAACCAGAATCAATTACAAAAATAGAAATACAGCTTTTTAACTGCAATCAATGACAATTAAAAATATTATATAATTGGACAGAGTCCTGGGAGCATGTCTCCGACTGCTGGATTGCCAACACCCCCGGATAACATTCAAAGGGGTAAATGTGGCGAGCACCCCCACACACAAAACACCCACCTGATATTGTCACATGTCCTGGTTTAGGCAACATCATCGGAGGTACCCCACCCCGCACTGCGACGTGGGGCGCGGAGTGAGACATTGCTTGCCCGATAGGCTGGTTTGACGACGGGTATGAATATAGAGTATCGTCTTCGCCCAGAGGCGGCCTCGGTGGTGCCCCATGGCTATCCATGGGCAGGTAGAGATCATCGTCAATGTCCTGTATGACCATGGGCATATACATGCCCTCCATCTCCTGTCCGATGTACCCTGGGGGCGCGTTTACGTACTTGTGTTTCACCATGGTACACGGCTGCGGAGGTGGGGGAGACATCTCGAGCATGTCAGTGTCTTGTATATGTCGTGGGAAGTCATACACACTATCCGTAATGGGAGGCGGGATCACCTTCCCGGGACGCTTCTCAGGAGCGACATACCCCGGATGTACTTTGCTGTTCAACGGCAAGTTCATATAGCGACTGTTCGTGTGATCATCCACTGGTGCGGTGACGGTGGTGCGGTGCTTGGCTGCACGTGGCGGCGGAGGGACGCGATCGAGAAGGTTGTTCTCGGATACGGATTTGGTTGTCGGTGGCGGTACGTCGTACGTGTCATCGTTCGGCGCCCACCGGCTTGTGTGTGGATCCACCGCCACTTTGTTCGCAAGCATCTCCTGTAAGTTACTCGAGTCGCTCGTGCGGCGAGCAGCGGTTCCGCTCGAATTGAGCCGTGACTTCGTGTGTGGAACAGGCGGCACATCGTACCAGCCATTCGCATTGTTCGTTGTTGCCGTCGGCGAAACATGTCTAGGCGGCGGCACTTTGTAGATCCCCGAAGTCTGCTGCTCCGAGACGAACTCAAGGCGGTGGACAGGGGGCACTTTATACAACCCATCGTCGCCGTCGTCAGGCGATCCTCCACGCCGAGGTGGATAGCTGTACTCACCATTGTCCTGATTCTCTATCGTAATGTTGATATAAGACCGCTTCGGATAGTCGTACATCTCGCTGTTTCGCCTGTCCGTACCCCTCGGTGGCACCCCCTGTTGACCTGATTTGACAGGTGGCAGCGGGGCGGGTTCAGTCGGGAACGAGTCACGGTCGAACGGTGCTGGAGGAACAATGTCAAGCGGCGATCGTCGCTGTGTCCTGTCATCGCTGTAACACTCGTCGAGCGGTATATATCCCTCGCCACGAGACCCCTGGTGGCTCGACGCAGGCGACGCCGACAGCGGACTGCTCTTCAAGGTGCCGGTCTGCCTCACTGACCCGCTAAAAGCGCCGTGGCGTGGACTGCTGTTCAATGATGGACTAGATGTCCTGGGCATGGATGAAGACAGCCCATAGCTGCCCGATGGCAGGTGCCCAACGCTGCCAGCACGAGCGGGCAGGGGGCTGCTTCGTAGCGCTGACACAGGTGTGGGTAATGGTGTCCTGGGGCGATCGGGCAAGGTAGGGGCCTGCTGGATAGGGGCGTGTAGAGTCTGGGTCGGTGGGGGTCTGTCATGTGACAGTGGTGGTTTCTCATCTGCAACAAAAACACAACGTTAAACAGGAAATATTCACAGATGAGAACCAATTTACATTGGGGTAAACAATATATAGCTACACTCACTTCTGTGTAAGACATATTTGTTTGTAGTTTATGCTTCATTTCTTTGCAAACAAACATTTTTACCCTGACTTTTTAGTTGAGCGATCGCTCTGGCTTAATTGCTCGCACTAATTAATCATCAAGGGGGTGATTTATAGTTCGCATTAACTATAAGAATCACTCGCCCCAACTAGATTTGTCAGAAAGTAGTTCCCTTCCTGTCCTGTAAATTAGCATTGGTGCCAGTGGCCAGAATATTGTTGAATAATTTTATTGATTAGTTAGGCCCATCATGGATTGTAGCAATATTAGGAAAAGGACACTACGCAGTGGTGTCTGGTTCACAACCGTGACATTTCTCAGTCGCTATATAATCTTGAATGTATGGTGTAAGGTCTGCCCCACATATCTTGACAAAACTGAACTGTGGTGCCACTTGACAGACAAAACAAAACGAACTAATCGTTTGCCTAAATTAGCTTAGCTTTTATATTTAGGCAAGCATTTTAACCCTTGCTTATTTTTTTTCGTGACACACTGTCTCCACAAATGTTTTAACGAAGTTACAAAATAAAATTGTTAGTTACAACTTTTGACAGTTTCCTTTCTGTTGACTAATTCGTTGTCAGAGGCCATTACCCATTTTGGAATGCCATTCCCTTCAACTACCCAACCTGCCACCCGGGTGAATTACAGAGAAACAACTAGTCTTATTTCAGATGCTATGATGTTGCACAACTGATCAGATCCATACATGAAGTCGGGTGCTAAGAACCATAACGGCTGGTCCCATGGCTGACAGGCTGGCTTGCCACCACTTCATACTCTCCTTGACTAAGAATATGATTAATTTCACACTGACAGGTAAAAAAAGAAAACATTACAGTAGCTGTTTGTAATCTTTTCCTTTATGACTGATGGGGTGAGGGGTCGGTTCTGGGGGGGGGGCAACAGTGTTTACAAGTCGAACCAACATTTTCAGGGATGAGAATGCAGTTTGTAAAAAACACTGAAAATTTGCCACGGGTCTAACCAGGTCCCGTGGTCAGGGCTGCTGCCCCTAGGTCATTTTATTTCCTTCAAAAGCCCAACAGAGTAATGCTTTATACTTTAGCAGAATCTACACATACTGTAATAAGACATGCACATGTGTTTAAATGTTTAATCACATACGCACCGGTAATTCCTAACTGTCAACCAGCAGGAAATAAGTGTCCCATTGTTCATCAGTCATAAAACTTCCAAACATTGTCCTCATGATACTTTTGTGTACTTCTGAACATTTAATCCAAAGCATTAAACCCACTAAATATTTGTCACTGTTTACTCCAAATTACTCTCAGGTTACATACACATGTACAGGTGCACAACGGTCACTCCAAACTGTGCACCCGTTACTGTTATACATGTACAGGTGCACAACGGTCACTCCAAACTGTGCACCCGTTACTGTTATACATGTACAGGTGCACAACGGTCACTCCAAACTGTGCACCCGTTACTGTTATACATGTACAGGTGCACAACGGTCACTCCAAACTGTGCACCCGTTACTGTTATACATGTACAGGTGCACAACGGTCACTCCAAACTGTGCACCCGTTACTCTTATACATGTACAGGTGCACAACGGTCACTCCAAACTGTGCACCCGTTACTCTTATACATGTACAGGTGCACAACGGTCACTCCAAACTGTGCACCCGTTACTCTTATACATGTACAGGTGCACAACGGTCACTCCAAACTGTGCACCCGTTACTCTTATACATGTACAGGTGCACAACGGTCACTCCAAACTGTGCACCCGTTACTCTTATACATGTACAGGTGCACAACGGTCACTCCAAACTGTGCACCCGTTACTCTTATACATGTACAGGTGCACAACGGTCACTCCAAACTGTGCACCCGTTACTCTTATACATGTACAGGTGCACAACGGTCACTCCAAACTGTGCACCCGTTACTCTTATACATGTACAGGTCCACAACGGTCACTCCAAACTGTGCACCCGTTACTCTTATACATGTACAGGTCCACAACGGTCACTCCAAACTGTGCACCCGTTACTCTTATACATGTACAGGTCCACAACGGTCACTCCAAACTGTGCACCCGTTACTGTTATACATGTACAGGTCCACAACGGTCACTCCAAACTGTGCACCCGTTACTGTTATACATGTACAGGTCCACAACGGTCACTCCAAACTGTGCACCCGTTACTGTTATACATGTACAGGTCCACAACGGTCACTCCAAACTGTGCACCCGTTACTGTTATACATGTACAGGTCCACAACGGTCACTCCAAACTGTGCACCCGTTACTGTTATACATGTACAGGTCCACAACGGTCACTCCAAACTGTGCACCGTTACTGTTATACATGTACAGGTCCACAACGGTCACTCCAAACTGTGCACCCGTTACTGTTATACATGTACAGGTCCACAACGGTCACTCCAAACTGTGCACCCGTTACTGTTATACATGTACAGGTCCACAACGGTCACTCCAAACTGTGCACCCGTTACTGTTATACATGTACAGGTCCACAACGGTCACTCCAAACTGTGCACCCGTTACTGTTATACATGTACAGGTCCACAACGGTCACTCCAAACTGTGCACCCGTTACTGTTATACATGTACAGGTCCACAACGGTCACTCCAAACTGTGCACCCGTTACTGTTATACATGTACAGGTCCACAACGGTCACTCCAAACTGTGCACCCGTTACTGTTATACATGTACAGGTCCACAACGGTCACTCCAAATTGTGCACCCGTTACTGTTATACATGTCAATGCAGCTGCATGTGAATCTATTTTAGTTCCTTTTCTTCTTCTTCATTTTCACTTCTGCAGCCATTGCAAATAATTTTTGTCTTTTTTTAATTTCTTTGCATGGAGCAGTCTGGCTTTTTTCTCAGCTTCATCTAGAATCGTCTTTGCTGTCTTCTTGCTCTGAAGCTTTTCTTTCTGCAACTTTAGTCTTTCTTTTGCCTCTTCCTTCGTCTTGTCTCTCAGGTGAGCTTTCTACCTGGCAGCAGAACTTCTCAGCTTTCTGCACAGTGTAGTGTCAACTTTCTCATGTAGAAATTCTGTCCTAGTGAACTTCTCGATGGCAGTTATCTGTTCAGTCCGCAATCCATACTTCACAGTTTGAATTGCACTGTAAATATCGACATTCGTTCGGTAGGACTTGGAATCAATGACATCACCCATTGTGTTGAAATTTCCTTCCACCTGAGGGCCATGGAAACACGACAACATAGCAAAGGAAATCTTGCATAAGGCTGGATATTTTCCTGTCTTAGAAACTTTTATCTACCAGTGTATCTGCAGCACTAGATGGTGGAAGAGTGTCAACATTGTACCTGTGTACCTCTTGCAAGAACGAGCCTGTCTCCACATCACTTAAAACACTGGTCACCAGTTTTGGTAGCTGCTTCAAAACCTGCAGTGTGAGACTGTGGCCTCTGACTTCAGATGCTGCTTGAAGAACACTGTTTGCAAGTGGCAGTTTTTTGCATGTATTCTCCACAAGAAATGTAGGCTGACGTCACTTTGTCTCGAAACTCCTTCACCAGCCTGTCATCTCTATGGCATCTCTCCACAATCTTTGCCACACCATTGCCACAGAACATATCCTTCTGAGGAAGAACGTTGTTTCAGTCTTGAGTAATATCCAGTTTCTTCAGCTTTTTAGGCGATTTTCCTGCGATGTACTATGGATCAAATCTGTCGACCATTTAAAATGGTTGGCCAAGTTGGTGAAGAGTGCTTCGATGAAATTGTCAAATGGCGCACTTATCTTCTTGGAAGAATTGTGTATGTGATGGCATACATCACCATCTACACCAAGGAGATGGCTGGCTTTGTCATTTCGGATTCTAGTCTCTAGGCCTGACTTGGAGCCACACATTACAGCACGAGAGTCCATCAAGATGCTGCTGGGATATCCCCAAGGAATGCCATGTTTGTCGAACAAACTTGCCAACTCTTGGCATAATGCAGTGGCATTGACATACACGGCCGTAATGGATGCGAAGTGTACCTCAACCACCTGTTTTCTCTCAGGACAGTAGTAGTTGACAAGAAGGGCAAGTACTCGATGCAAGGAATTGCTAGTACTCTCATCTATATTCAGTGAAAAGGGTAACAGACTCATGTTTTGAACTGTACGATGGAGAATAGTCTCTGCCAGCCCATAGTTCATTTTGCAGGATTTAATATTTTTATTTCATCATGCCATTAAAATAAAAAAAAATTATTCTGACACTTTAAAAGGACAGTTTAACAATGTTATTGGTAAACGTCATCATAGTAACTCACTTTGTATGACTAATATTGTTAATCAATTGAGGTGTTGTCAACGCTAATAAAATTAGTGTTGCAACGTCTTGTAAAACGGGGGAATGAGTGATTTGTGATAATTGTTTTCCAAATTCACATTTTATACAATTTGTGAAGTATACTACAGCAAATAAATATTAAAACCTGAAGTATAACAGTGATAATTTAAATGTACTTTGAGATAGAAACGTTAAGAGAATTTATGCATTTTAATTATACAAAACCTCTGTATCAGTTACCTGTGTTAACTAATGGAAATAGTTGATCTAAACAAATCTTGCAAACTTTCACTAAATTTTAATTTGAAAATTTATTTTATCTGGCATAAAAAATATAAGAATACAAAATACAGGTAATAACAACTCATGCGTGGACACCAGTAAAACTAGACAAATAGTTGAGACAACTGGACGCCCCATTATAGATAATGCATAAAATATATTTATGCACTGAACAAATTGAATAAGTACTATAAAAACAGTTATTGAATGAATACCAGTGAATAATAGAAAGAGAAAAAAGGGGAAAAAGAAGAAAAATGTATTAAAAAATAGTAATGTAAAGATAAATAAATTTCACTCAACTATTAATTAATATTACAATTTACACTAATTTCACCATTTCTAACAATAGGGGTTCATTATGCAAATGATGTAAAAAGTTACATATAGATGTCAAATAGCATACCATTTCTAGCAAAGTGCATAGTTTAGTATAATGTTACACATGCAAGTATAAGGTTTAATGACAAAATTGTATATCAGTTGATACACAATGTATTATACAATGTTGCAGAAACCTGAACAGATGTTGAATGGAAAAAAGTTAAGACATGCCTGAATACCATTTACGAAAGGGGACTGTTCATCCAAATACATTTTTACTCTAGGGGGTCATTGTAATAAGTAATTTAAGAATGTCTATAGCTATACCAACATGAGTAACAATAAAAATGTTCAAGCAGGTATTAATATTTAAGAACCAGCCCAGTTGCCTGGCGATGCACAGGAGAAAAGGCAAGAACTCATGACTCCATGCACTACACAGTAAAGTTTTTGTAGGATAATGCCAATGGCAATGCCACCTTCACGCCCCAAAAATTACGTTCAACTGCCGGTTTCATGAAGCATTCAGAAGACATTTGATGTAGATCACGTAACAATGGTAGAAACATACATAGCGTTGCTAACAATTGCATGTAACCATTGTTCTGAGTTACGGAGTCTACATCAAATGTTCACATACGTAACATCCCCACCCCAACAGAATTCTGAATATTTTTAATGTACAAACCCCCACCGTAAGCACGGTTACAAAATGTCAGCCCCACAAATGCGAAACTAATTGAGATATGAGGGAACGGACGTAGGCACGGAATCATAAACTACTTTATATTAAAGCTTTTCCGAGACATACATACCATCATCGTTCTCCTTGAGCCCGAGCACGCAGCATAGAGAGTTGACCCATTTATTCATGTTGTCCTCGGACTCGGCCGCAAGGTAGTACACGCGATCGTGACTCTTGTGCTTGGTACGTAGGGCAAACAGGTGCTTGTAGAGGGACGAATCAAGAGATGAGAGCACCTCCTCACAGTGCGTCAGATCGATGTAGCCGTGGCGCTTTGAGGTCGTCTCATCGTGGAAGTAGGCTAGTGCTGCCCTTGTGCCAGGAAGACTGTCGGCTGCTGATGGCTCATACAGCACGAAGTATCGCCGACGCCATTTCTGTGTGCACAGAAACAGAAGATGGTTAGATACTTCCAAAATTACAGGTGTGAAGATGAAACAAAAGGGGATGCTAGGTATACATTGTTAAACCTTTGTTGCATGTCAGGCAACTGCTCGATTAGCGATGCTTTTCTATGCCACAGTTGTGCGACTGGGTCACCGCACATTGTATAACAAAAGTGGTGACCACTCGTGTGCCCACTGCCGTGATCGTAGCATTCATTTCTTGAACTGTCGGCGTGCGCCCCCTGGTGTTGTAACCTGGTGCAAACCCAACACACACACCGAGTGGCGTTTTCCGAAACTGTACACGAAAATGTGCTGTGATTGGCCCATTGCTGCGACTGAGTTTTGTTGAGTTGCGGACTAGTGTATATTAGATGTACATTACGTAGATCATGACTGCAAACACTACAAAATGAAGAGGAAGTCTACTGATGCTGTAAAGCCAGAAAATGGATAAAAAACAAGAGAGCAAGAACCAGGATCTACTGTACCTACCCTGTTTACTTGACATTTGTACCATGTAAGGGGGGTGGCGTGACATCCACTGCCAAAAACCTTCCAGTTTGTCTAACCTATAAATGTACACTGAACTACATTCCAGTGTAAAGTTCAGAGAGGCTTTCTTTTGGGGTAAGAGGTTAAATTGGAAAAATGCATGGATACTGGGTGGTCTGGGTTTTGGCTCCTGCGCAACAGTTTTGAGTAAAAACTTCCCAAATACTTCCCATATTCAGGTTCCTTCATGAAACAATTTATTCTTAAATGTAAACTGTCTTATCATTTTTGTACCTTTAAGCAGACAACAGGTTAGTCATTGCGGAAGAAATGTAAACCAGTTTATCTACACTTCCAGTCGACTTTGGAGATATTAACGCCGATAATCACATTTAGCTTTGGCAAGGTAAAACATGTACTACAATCAACTAGTACATTGATTCGTCGGCTTTACGATATCCTTTATATAAATATGCTTAACCTGTCCTGTAATAAGTTCAACAAAATCTATTTACACATGTTCATTGTTGTGATGTATTTATATTATGCCAGGTAGGCGTGGTACCGGACTAATTCCTTGTTTCTACATGTTGCACTGTCTGGTGGAAGTGGTTGTCAGACAATCACTGTCCCAGAGTAGTCATGTTCTGGCACTGTCTGTGGGAACACAATCACTGTCCCAGAGTAGTCATGTTCTGGCACTGTCTGTGGGAACACAATCACTGTCCCAGAGTAGTCATGTTCTGGCACTGCCAGTGGGAACACAATCACTGTCCCAGAGTAGTCATGTTCTGGCATTGCCTGTGGGAACACAATCACTATCCCAGAGTAGTCATGTTCTGGCACTGCCAGTGGGAACACAGTCACTGTCCCAGAGTAGTCATGTTCTGGCACTGTCTGTGGGAACACAATCACTGTCCCAGAGTAGTCATGTTCTGGCACTGCCAGTGGGAACACAATCACTGTCCCATAGTAGTCATGTTCTGGCATTGCCTGTGGGAACACAATCACTGTCCCAGAGTAGTCATGTTCTGGCACTGCCTGTGGGAACACAATCACTGTCCCAGAGTAGTCATGTTCTGGCATTGCATGTGGGAACACAATCACTGTCCCAGAGTAGTCATGTTCTGGCACTGTCTATGGGAACACAATCACTGTCCCAGAGTAGTCATGTTCTGGCACTGCCATTGAGAACACAATCACTGTGTCAGACTAGTCATGTTCTGGCACTGTCTGTGGGAACACAATCACTGTCCCAGAGTAGTCATGTTCTGGCACTGCCAGTGGGAACATAATCACTGTCCCAGAGTAGTCATGTTCTGGCATTGCCTGTGGGAACACAATCACTGTCCAGAATAGTAATGTTCTGGCACTGTCTGTGGGAACACAATCACTGTCCCAGAGTAGTCATGTTCTGGCACTATCTGAGGGAACACAATCACTGTCCCAGAGTAGTCATGTTCTGGCATTGCCTGGGAACATAATCACTGTGTCAGAGTAGTCATGTTCTGGCACTGTCTGGCTACATTCACTCTGCTGGGAGTGGAGCGGTTTACATGAGCGATTTATGCCTCAATTTGTCATGCAACCCCAGTATCAAACAACAATGCACAACTAAATTGTGTGTGCATTTAAATGAGCGATATGCCTAGACACAGCAACCTATATCTTGACTCACGTCACTCCCTATTTAAGCTTTGATGAAAGGCCACAACGTGTTCACCTGCTGTCGTTCACTTCAAAATCAGAGTCAACTGTTAAATCATACAGAACCAGTCTCAATGCTTCCTGACAAAATTGTTTCACAAATCGACCTCAGTTATTGCACAGGTGTTTACATGTTCAATTCGTGAAATGCGATATCATGTGAAACTTTAGTAAAAATCGCTCATGTAAACCAAGCTTAAGACTATGATTCCTACATCCTACACACGTTTCAAAATCTCTACCATTGCTACAGTGGTATTTTGTTTCCTTGTCCGCAGTAAGCATTTGAAAAATTATTTTGATCCAGTGCAGTAATTTGTGCTACCTTCATCAATACGACTATGACAAAATTGGTGAAATATATAATAACAAAAAATATGCAATGCAGCTTGTACATTATAAGATGCCATATCATGTTGAATGTCTTCACTGTAAACAACAATGACTTAACCACAAGAACGCAGGCAAACTTAAAGGTAACATATTCTGCGTAGTATATGGTCCATGGGTCCACTCGATCTGACACTTCATTCCATGGCAGACCTGTTCATTCCAACACCAACTCAACTTTTCTGGGAAGCATTCAACCAAACTGCAAGCACTGAACAAAAAGTATATATCTACCTGAGAGTCTTCTTGACTGAGAGTGCGATGTTCTAACCACGCCCACGTCCCACACCTCACGCCCACACATGTACAGTACAGCAGTTGTTATGACTAGACTTGCCACAAGATAAATAAGAAGGATCTTAGCTGGTGAAATTCTGTACCAGGAACTATTTTTGCCTCTGATGTCATCGCTGACTGTGCCATTCGTTATCTTACAATATCACAGTAGCTAACAGTGGGAGGGTCACACCCCAGGGTAACCTTTCTACCCCAATTAAGGGCAACTGCACAAGAAAAATTAATTCCCGTAATTCCCATCCATTTGAGGAACTCTTATGTGTACTTTGCAGACATGCCATTTTAAATTGGTTGAAAATTAAATGAAATTTTTTTATTGGTTAATCAGCTTATAAATGTCATATTCAGACTGAGTGTTACAATCATTGGAAATGTCAGAAATCTGCCAAACAATCAACTTACTTCCAATACAGATTGTGTGTCACCATCTATCAAGGTATGATATAAACCTACATAAGACAATACAGATTGTGTGTCATCATCTATCAAGGTACGATATAAACCTACATAAAACAATACAGATTGTGTGTCGCCATCTATCAAGGTACGATATAAACCTACATAAAACAATACAGATTGTGTGTCGCCATCTATCAAGGTACGATATAAACCTACATAAAACAATACAGATTGTGTGTCGCCATCTATCAAGGTACGATATAAACCTACATAAAACAATACAGATTGTGTGTCGCCATCTATCAAGGTACGATATAAACCTACATAAAACAATACAGATTGTGTGTCGCCATCTATCAAGGTACGATATAAACCTACATAAAACAATACAGATTGTGTGTCGTCATCTATGAAGGTACGATATAAACCTACATAAAACAATACAGATTGTGTGTCATCATCTATGAAGGTACGATATAAACCTACATAAAACAATACAGATTGTGTGTCATCATCTATCAAGGTACGATATAAA
Source organism: Lamellibrachia satsuma (assembly GCA_033239005.1). NCBI lineage: Eukaryota > Metazoa > Annelida > Polychaeta > Sabellida > Siboglinidae > Lamellibrachia > Lamellibrachia satsuma. Next base: position 8,911,563 of record BSQZ01000010.1, read on the forward strand.
CCTACATAAAACAATACAGATTGTGTGTCATCATCTATCAAGGTACGATATAAACCTACATAAAACAATACAGATTGTGTGTCATCATCTATCAAGGTACGATATAAACCTACATAAAACAATACAGATTGTGTGTCATCATCTATCAAGGTACGATATAAACCTACATAAAACAATACAGATTGTGTGTCATCATCTATCAAGGTACGATATAAACCTACATAAAACAATACAGATTGTGTGTCACCATCTATCAAGGTACGATATAAACCTACATAAAACAATACAGATTGTGTGTCATCATCTATCAAGGTATCCATAAAGTTGAAACAAATCAGTATAAACATAGAACATGGCCATACACCTTCCAAAACTCCAAACACCCGGTAAATTGTGGAAACTACGTACAAGCTGCAATTCCAGTCTTCCATCCACTGATCTCGAGTATCTGTTTGTCTTTTTAGTTGACATGGTTCAGTCAGAGTCTGTCACGCCTGGGGCTACTATGTATCATTGCACAGAGTAGCAGAAAAAAAGGAAGTGACAAGTTAAGTTAAACCACTTGCTGCTCAAAGAAAGATAAGTTAATGGAACATGAGCCATCAAAATGAAAGAGTCATACTGACTCATATATCAGGGTACCCACACATCAAGACAACTCTATCCCAAAGGTATAGTCTGTATCTGTGTCTCAAGACTATATTAATATTAAATCATAATGTAATTTAACTGTAATTGAATTTAATTGTAATGCAATTTAACTGTAATTTAATCTGATTATTTTACTTCAATGTCATGTTATTATTTGATATTGTAAAGTAATTTAGTGATTTAATTTTAACATAAAACACCTCAAGCAGTTTCTAACTAGATTTGGTCCTATAAAAGTGTAGTGTTTATTAATGTATTATTGTAGCCGTGTCATACAGACAAGTGCACACACTGAGCTTAACAGGAAGAATATTAAGAAGCTAGATACTGTGGTACTTGGGGCACTTCATCAACTTTAATGTTATACTTGTATTCAATCAAACTATTACAAAAAAGAATGCAAATCATATCAACTGAATTATGTTCCACAAATTGTTAATCAAATTTAACACCATGTTCATCTCCAATTTAACACCATGTTCATCTCCAGTATCCGTACTGAGCACTGCAGATACCTACGACTATCCACAGATACCTACGACTACCTACAGATACCTAAGACTACCTACAGATACCTACGACTACCTACAGATACCTACGACTACCTACAGATACCTACGACTACCTACAGATACCTACGACCACCCACACTCCAGTGTCAGGCAGGAATATTTCTAATTGCCTAAGTCGTGTAAGTGCCATTCTAGGCCATTCACACAGATCAACAGTAAAGATCTGAGCTCAGAACTAAACATGTATTTGACCCCCCACCCCCACCCCACCCCCACCCCTACCCGACCCATCTCTTGGGCAAATAAACATATCACAACTCTGAGCCTATCCACACCAGTCTTAGCTGAATCCCACAATGTTTCCCTTGGCTAGTTCCCAGCCAGCCTTACCTTCGCACAGCCCTACTTGACCTGAACCAAAGCCTGTGGTCGGCCCGAAATCATAGAGCCTGTGTTGCAACCTCCCTACTGCTTGTAAGAAACTAAGACATTTTATTTGTTCCAGTGTACATGGTGTAAACACCCGCCTCTGTAGAAGCATCATGACTCACTGAAGCAACAGACAATGGCCTGACTACTGGTCCAAAGAACAACTGAATTTCATGTTATTACTCGGCACTAGCTTTCAGCAGGCTGCCATAAATCTTCACGAACAAACACGAAAAACATTCACGCACCACCACACATTATTCAGACCGGCAATGTGGCACTGTGGCACGGCAGCACTGCTGCACCACTTAATGAAATGTCTTGTGTTGTATTTGCTGGACAAAACAACATCTGTCCTTGGTAATGTAAGACTGTCTTTCTACAAGATTCTAAAGCGGAACAAGACATCAACCTTCAACTGTTTATCGGCAATTTAATGCATTTTACAAGTCTTTCTGATGAATTTGTAGCCACCTCAGACATATGAGAAAACTGACTTAATCAAGAATTGTGCAGCAGTCAAGTATTCATAATCCTTCCTAAGATATATAAATTTTCAACACATTTAAGAGCATCCCAAACTGTCTTTGGACCACCCCCGCATTCAACTCCCAAAGATTTTCAGTTTGACCCCCTCCTATAGATGGCAGTACTGCCAGTGTCATATTTCAGTTCTGGGGTCTACTGTTAGCGTTGAACTAGAATAATAAATTTTAAACAATGCCACAACAGGGTATACAAGACAAGTTATGTGCACAGAAACAAAACTGATGTAAACAATCCTCTTCTTCCTATCATTAATGACCACATTCAACTTGAATATCCTGTAATGTCCGAGTTAGTGAGTCCGCCACAGGCTACACATTTACCCTGTGGTGTGCTCTTTTACTTCCCTTGGAATAGACACCAAGTAGGGACCAGGTATGTTTTTAGTCTCTTCTGAAAGACACAGGCAAGGTGGACAGAAAAAAATGCCTAAGTTTTGAAACGTCATAAGGTGGATGTGAGCCCCTTAGTCCCACACTCTAACCACTGCGCCACTGCACTCCACCAATACCAGAAAGTAGAAATCACAGCCATAATGAAATTATAAGGAGTAAGGCAATTGAAGATATTTCTGGCGTACGCATCAGGCACAATAGACCTTTAAAGAACATGCACCCCACCAGCGGGTACACCAAATACACTTTTAATAGCCCTGAATGACCCATGATGCAGTTGTTTTAATGAGGTAATGGTGACACGATATATACCAGTTACATGGTACATGGCTTGTAATGGTTAAAATCACAAAAGGACACAATAAAACTTGTGTAGCTGAATGACGTCCACCTCTGCGAGGTTCACAGTGAATGACTACGTTAGGCTGTTAAGCCTCACCAGGGAACTTACCTGCAACAGGCAAATTGTCTGACACAGGTAAGTTACCTACAATTTCAGGAACTAGTGAACTGTTATGCTAAAGTCAGCAGGAGTAGAAACTTTTTCAAACACAGACAACTCCAGCATTCTTCTAAGTATAATTAATTTAGATTCATTCGTTTTTTCTGCTACATCACACCTTCGGGGTGATCTATTCACTTTCAGAATTCCAGGTATGCAGCATGCATACCAACTGAGAGCTCTATTATTCCGATGTATGCGTAACATGGCTACAAATATTCTTTCTGCTTTGTTTGTGAACAGTCGAAAGTTATGTGCTATTCTTTCACCAAAACCTATTATGATAATATGCATTCTGGAAGAATGCCGCAGAATTGCCATGTCATTTACTGTTGTACACTGACTACCCGGGTAGACTGCCTAAGTGTCATGGGTAGACTGCCTAAGTGTCACGGGTAGACTGTCTAAGCGTCATGGGTAGACTGCCTAAGTATCACGGGTAGACTGCCTAAGTGTCAAGGGTAGACTGTCTAAGTGTCACAGGTAGACTGTCTATGTGTCACAGGAAGACTGTCTAAGTGTCACAGGTAGATTGCCTAAGTGTCACGGGTAGACTGCCTAAGTGTCACGGGTAGACTGTCTAAGTGTCACAGGTAGACTGTCTAAGTGTCACGGGTAGACTGCCTAGTGTCATGGGTAGACTGCGTAAGTGTCAAGGGTAGACTGTCTAAATGTCACAGGTAGACTGTCTAAGTGTCAAGGGTAGACTGCCTAAGTGTCAAGGGTAGACTGCCTAAGTATCACGGGTAAACTGCCTAAGTGTCACTGTGCATCCTTATTTATGATGAGTCTTCTACACTTAAGGATGACAAATATATGAATACATGAAACATGTTTGTATGATAAAGTGATACTTCACCCCGGACTGCAAAATAAATAAATAAAATAGTAAAAAAACATGTTTATTTCTATTACTACAGTGACACAAGTACTCCTGCTGGCTTGTTTTGTGAACTATCATTATTATCGATAGTTCAATGTAGTATCAATGATAACTATTGATAATTCAATTTATTATCAATAGTAATGCATCATAACATCGACTATTGCACTGATTTGATAGTTCGATGCATTATTACACCCCTAATGCCAACACCCTAGCTGAAGAAGTACAGATATTCACAATACAGTATTTAAAAAAATACTGCAAATATTTTGCAATACTAAAAATTTAGTATTACAATTCTACAATTTGCAATACGGACTGGCACAAAACCAGTGTATAGAAAGAAGACATCCCTACAGAGATTGACACTTCATGTGTGACAATAGCCCTGCTTGACGTCAGCCAAACGAGGCCAGTCTACGCTAATTACAGGGCAAATACACCGCGATTGTCATCAACATTATTGCCATTCGTGTTATCGATCAAAGACTACGTACATGTGAAGTTGCTGATAACCACAGCCATTGTTGTTGGTTATTCGATGCACTGGAATGCCTCAATAAGAGAGCAAAAATCCCACGGCCTAACGCTGTCTTTGTTTTTAGGAAACAAACAGAGATGTTACAGTGAAGAGATGGCGAATGAATACCCAGGCACTGGTCTGACTCATCACTGAGTTCAATTCTTCAGACTGAACTGGAACCCATATTTCAAGTGGTATGGATATGAATGCTATGCCTGCTGCAGTCAGCGAACTGAGCTCTATTGCTGTTTTCAAGACAGTTTTAAAGACTCAGCTTTTCCTTGTGGCCTTTATAACATTATTGTAACAGCCACAACACAATTTTAACACATTTTAACTTATTTTAAATTGATTTTACTCATCTTAACATTGGTAGCACCTTTAAGGTAGTTTTCATTGGAATGCATGGCACATCACAAATGTCTAATTTATTTTATTTCATTATGCTAGAAAATGCACAACGCAGAGCTACCATGCTCATTCCAGAACTTAGAAACTTAGAATGCATAAACTTACGATCCCTGGCATACCAAAGGGGGAGAGGAGATATGATCCAAACACACAAGATACTATATGGCACCGATGACATAAACAAAGATCATTTCTTCACAGCTATCACTCAAAGCACAGGCAGCCACAAAGGGAAGTTATACAAGACACCCAGTAGGCCAGACATAAAAAAATCTACATTCTCGCACTGCATATTTCAGGACTGGAATGACCCTCCCCATTAGCCTTAGACGCCCCAAAAACCCTTGCATTAAAAAAAACTTGACGATCTCAGAAAGGGGGACAGTTTAAAATTTTAAAGAACCAAAATTTATTTATTTATATATGCACAAACTAAGCCACGTTTTTCTCACATACATTAATTACGCCAAATAAAGGAGGGTGTTGCTAAGGCTTAAAGCCTTATTACAGTTACTACTGTATTAACCCGAAGATCCAGGCAAGTAATCACTGTACCTTTCCAAGTGACAATTAAGCACAATAATTCATATGATATAAGGAACTCGTCAGATGTTAAAACCTTTCACAATAGCGTCATGTTGGCATGTTATTTAATTGGTTAATATATAAGTGTCTTGTTCATGTGACCTTTAAGTCAGTTCCCCACCAAAACTGAGAAAAGGGTACATTTTTATATTTTCCAACTCCATGGTACACCCCTATACTTGCCTGCCAAATGGTCTGTATATATATATATATATATATATATATATATATATATATATATATATATATATATTCTATAAACAATACATTATCAACTTCTAGACAGAGTACCAGAAAAGAAAATAAGTTCTTTACTTTAAGAATCTCTTGATTTTGGGGTTGATAAATGATATTGCAAGTACACATATTGTGCAATATAGAATATATATTTGTAATGACATTTCTTTCAATAGCTTTAATATCGTTTAATCTGCTCCCTCCCACTAGCACAGAATGCAAATATGTATCTTTTTTTATCCGTCCTCTTTCTGAGACATTTTAATCAACAACGCAGCAGTATCATCAGCAACATGCCGTCTACCAACCCCTTTCAAAGCAGCTATATTCACCGCCCTCGACTAGCGTTCAACCCGGAGGAGTGGCAACCCAGGCACACACACAGTGGCAACCCAGGCATGCACCCAGTGGCAACCCAGGCACACACACAGTGGCAACCCAGGCACGCACCCAGTGGCAACCCAGGCACGCACCCAGTAGCAACCCAAGCACGCACCCAGTGGCAACCGAAGCATGCACCCAGTGGCAACCCAGGCACGCACCCAGTGGCAACCCAGGCACGCACCCAGTGGCAACCCAAGCATGCACCCAGTGGCAACCCAGGCACGCACCCAGTGGCAACCCAAGTACGCACCCAGTGGCAACCCAGGCACACACACAGTGGCAACCCAGGCACGCACCCAGTGGCAACCCAAGCACGCACCCAGTGGCAACCCAAGCACGCACCCAGTGGCAACCCAAGTACGCACCCAGTGGCAACCCAAGCACGCACCCAGTGGCAACCCAAGCACGCACCCAGTGGCAACCCAAGCACGCACCCAGTGGCAACCCAAGCACGCACACAGTGCCAACCCAAGCACGCACACAGTGCCAACCCAAGCACGCACCCAGTGGCAACCCAGGCACGCACCCAGTGGCAACCCAGGCACGCACTCAGTGGCAACCCAAGCACGCACCCAGTGGCAACCCAAGCACTCTGCTGCATGACCCTGCTTTCAGTTTCATTCTTTTTGCCACGTAATCCAACATGCAAGAAAACTTACCAATTGACAACTGGGCGATCAAAATAGTTGCCACAAATATAATACAGGGTAATCATCTCAGCTGGAGTGTATAATACATAACGACATTCCACTTTATCAGCGAGATCACAGCTGGTTGAGAACATACATACAACCATGCTTGAATGGGGGAATTAGTCCATACAACCAGTACCTAGCAGTGCATCAATCAATCCCCCCAACCCCCCCCACCCCCCAACCACTGCCTCCCACCTGACTATTACCACCAGTTGACAATGAGTCATGCCCTGAAATTATTTCTCATCATTTTTCAATTTTTCACCGGATAATGGGGTAGGAAGGGACAGGTAAATCAGCTTCACGCTGCGTCTCTGCCAAACAGCCAGCCAGGGCCAAGCCTGGTTGGGTCAGTGATATCTGCTGAGGTGTGTGGTCCATCTCAGAGCAGTTGTCAGGAATGCTAATGATAATGTTGCTGGGGCCAGATCACTATTTATTTCTCCACTGGCAGTAGTGTTGTGTACCGTATTTTATATACAGTAATGTATGCGTTTTTTCTGGTGCATCTAAAAACACACCAGTGAAATACTACGCCAAGACTTCCATTGTATTAACATTTACTTCACCGTTCAGATGCGAAGACGCAGGCAGACAATATTATTGCAATAGATAGACTAGCCCAATTGATAATTTTATGCATTCAATGTGAGAAACATTTTTGAGCCTATTCAGTGAAATATATTTATAGATGAAACATAGGTGACGGAAATAAATTTATTTGTAGTAAAAAAACCACTGTGAAATGTTTGCTTAAAAGTAGTCTGGTTCCCAAATCATTCTGAGAAGCATTCTGAACACTACGCACAGGAAGCGCATTCATGTGGATCCAACAGTGGCGCCACACTGTGGACTGAACTTATATGATTTGCTCTTCCTGACACGCGCATTCTGCATAGAAGTGTGCACACCATCATTTGTCGAATGCCTTGTCTTGTCGTTTAAATTCTGTTACTGTTAGGTGGTTTTGGAAGCTTCAAGGATTGTCAATTGAAGATCTATGTAACAACGATTGTCAATTGAAGATCTATGTAACAACGATTGTCAATTGAAGATCTATGTAACAAGGATTGTCAATTGAAGATGTAACATACCTTAAGGAATACCGGTTCAACTGAATAAAAATACCGGATTCAAAACCACATAAAAATACCAGGATACTGCCATACGGTACACAGCACTAGTTGATGGCAATGTTAACGTTTTTTAATGCTGTACAGAAGTCTATGTTTTCAAAAATTAGACTAATTTTCCATATAATTTTATAATATGCATTTTTCCCCTTAATTTTTTTACTTAAAAGTACAGGGGCATATTATACAAGGTAACAGGGCTAAAAAAAAATTTTGTCACACCAAAATTAATACACGGTAATTAGGAACTATAGATTGGCCTAAATTATTTACGTCTGTAAAAGAACAATTCTTACCTAATGTTTTCTATGCCAATGCATTCATTCAATCACAAAAAGACATAATATTGTGTTGTTGCACATTATTGATGTCCAAAAAGCACCTGCTATGGTAACTTAGCATGGGCACAAAGAGAGGACCATGCCTTTCTGAAAATACCATAATGTCAGTGCATACAGAAATAACATAATATAGTTTAATACTACGTTGTTCCAAACATTGCAGACAACAAACGAATGAGCACACAATTGAGGTATGGGGGGTATCACCGATCATATATTTAACCCTACAATGTACAACAGCCAGGTCAGAAACAGGGTCACACTGTCATTTGTCGTTTCTGGGTCTGCCCTGCTCATGACAGAAAACAAATATGTCAAGTTTTGGGGCTGGTATTTAGTGCTCTATTGGCTCTGCTGCTAATGGAAATGTCAATTGGTTGATTGATATGGAACTAGCATCTAACTATAACCGAGCTAGCGTATGTTTGTTCACGTTTTCTTCCTAGACAGCTTGCACCTCGGGCACCAAACTTTCAGGGATTAATCTACAACCCCACAAATGAAACGTAACGCTTTTATTTTTTCGAAATACCCAGTACATCAATTCTTAGCGGTTGTTTCTGGTAATACATCTGACGGTCCCTTAAACAATCTGGAACGTATTGATGGCATGTTGGCCTGAGGCATTTGGTAAACATTGCTATCAGGACAAGTTATCCCATCCTGGGGATGGGCATTTTGCTAGTATTACTAAAATGGCCAAATACTCTTAATTTTTCGATTTTAAAGTACATTTAAATAAACAATAAAATTTTATTTCTGTAGTATATTTACCATTGTACATTATCAAAAACAGGAATTTTGCAGACCAATCAATCATCCAGTGAAAACCATTATATTTCACCTTCAGGCAGGTTACTATTTATCCTTTTGCTAAACAGCAGGAAAATATAAATCAAAATATACCTTGGATCGCTGCAATTAGCAATATCCTTGGGGGTTTTGCAAAAGAAAAATGTGTCAGGTAAAATATGAATTGCAAATTACACCAAGATTGTGGCCATAGAAGGCATGCTCGCAGTGCAGTACAGCAACAGCTCAAACACTGTACTACTTCAAAGTCTGAACAATGAAACATATGCAGAATGACCATGCAAAATGTCAAGTGCATCTACAGTGAACAAATCTACCTACATAATTTTATGGTACAAATTATAAACCTATATAATTTTTTTAGGTGCAAACAGTCATCAAAACGGGATACCATCTCAAAATGATTACTACCATGAATGTGGAAATAAAATGGCATTATTATATGTTTTTGTTTTTGGGTGCACAAAATTAAAACGGAATACGATATCATAATTATAACTATCATAAACGTAGAAGCAAAATTCTGGTGTAATCCTAGTCTACATGTTGATATAAAGTCTTGGTATGGATTATCTCCAGTGTGGATTATCTCACACACTGCTATGGCTACTAATCCACATGCCCTGTTGTTATGAGATGCAGCTGTTACTTGCACTCAAAGAACATCTTCAGTATCTCCTACCATCACTAGTACATGGAACAACACTGCAGGTACACGCAGTAACCTTAGTAGGTTATTGAAATGACACTGAAAGTACACGCAGTAACCTTACTGGGTTACAGAAATGACACTGAAAGTACACGCAGTAACCTTACTGGGTTACTGAAATAACAATATAATGTAACTATTATGTATACCACTATAAACACCTCTTCAAATGCACACCACCATAAATACTTCTTCTCATGCATGGCACCATAAATACCTCTTCTCTTACACACTACCATTCATGCACACCACCATAAATACTTCTTATCATGCACACAACTATAAATACCTTTTCTCACGCACACCCCCATAAATACCTATTCTCAAGCACACACCTATAAATACCTCTTATCATGCACACCACCATAAATACTTCTTCTCTTATATACCACCAAAATACCTCTTCTCTTACACACCATCAAAATACCTATTCTCATGCATACCACCATAAATACTTCTTGTCATGCACACAACAATAAATACCTCTTCTCATGCACACCACCATAAATACCTCTTCTCTTGCATACAACTATAAATACCTCTTCCTATGTACACAACTATAAAAACCTCTTCTCATGAACACCACCATAAATACATCTTCTTGTGCACACAACCATAAATACCAATTCTCATACACACCACTACAAACACCTCTTCTCATGCACACCACTACAAACACCTCTTCTCATACACACCACTACAAACACCTCTTCTCATACACACCACTATAAACACCTCTTCTCATACACACCACTACAAACACCTCTCCTCATTCCTCCTCTCTTCCCTTCTCTTACACACCACCATGAATACCTGTTTTTTAACACACCACCATAAATACCTCTTCTCATCATCATGTTTGTTTGTATCATGAAAGCTAACATATTATGTTTAGTTGATTCAAGAAACTAAACAAATATTGTATTAAAATGTGCCACAGCGCTGTTGGGGTACTAACTGAATTCATTCAGATTCAGTCATGTCTATATGTTTAAAACATGATTCTTGGTTGAATTCATGGTATTTCAGAGAACATTTTAATACCACTAGGCCATGCACAATCAAACAAACAAATATCAAACATTGCTGATTTATTTTGTTTAAATGTTCCAAATCCCAAGCCCCAGGAACCTTGAACAACAGCAAAGATGACTAACAAGGGGGGTAATTCACCTTTCATGCCATGGGCACCACTCATAAACACCCCACATTGTTTCCCAAGCTCAACAGGAGGCCTACCTACCAGTACACAGGGGATGGTGGGGTTTACAACCCTGTTTGTCTATGTGCCCTAGCACTACCAGTCCTATGTGAACCTTGCAGGGTGAAAGCCACCAAGGGAAGGGTGACAGCTACCACTGCACTACAAGGCACTAACCACTTACAAAGTGCCAGCCCCAATGACCTGAGAGGTTATCTATCCCCACTTAACAATTTTCAACAAGGCACTTCAATTCTAATCTATATATATGATCAGGTCCTAGGTTCCTATGCTGATGAGCTTGCTGTGCTTCAACAGACAATGGTCTCATTCAGCATCATAAAGATGACTCAAATATTACATCCTTAGCTGTTGTGATTCCACAACACCAGACAAGCAAACTGAACAGAAAGCAAAGCCACGGACGAATGCACCTTTACCACAAATATAGGGTTGATACTTTAGATCACCTGATATGATCATATAATTTGTATAGCATGTGTATATATCGACAGACATCTTATGCAATGTTGTAAACATGTGATTAATCTTTGTCAACACATTTCTGCTTATAAGTTCATAACGATAGTCTTTTTAATGGTTTCTGAGGTATGTATGCATTACCCTGGATGACAACAACATATCCCCAAGGGACCACATTTCAAAACCAGAATTGCGTACAAATACAGTATGTTGCCCATAATAAATTATAATTATGTAACTGGACCCACTCCTTGAAGGGACCTACAGATCTCAGTTTCCAAAAATACATATTCCCATAACATATCTATCCCCACTTAACAATTTTCAACAAGGCACTTCAATTCTAATCTATATATATGATCAGGTCCTAGGTTCCTATGCTGATGAGCTTGCTGTGCTTCAACAGACAATGGTCTCATTCAGCATCATAAAGATGACTCAAATATTACATCCTTAGCTGTTGTGATTCCACAACACCAGACAAGCAAACTGAACAGAAAGCAAAGCCACGGACGAATGCACCTTTACCACAAATATAGGGTTGATACTTTAGATCACCTGATATGATCATATAATTTGTATAGCATGTGTATATATCGACAGACATCTTATGCAATGTTGTAAACATGTGATTAATCTTTGTCAACACATTTCTGCTTATAAGTTCATAACGATAGTCTTTTTAATGGTTTCTGAGGTAGGTATGCATTACCCTGGATGACAACAACTTATCCCCAAGGGACCACATTTCAAAACCAGAATTGCGTACAAATACAGTATGTTGCCCATAATAAATTATAATTATGTAACTGGACCCACTCCTTGAAGGGACCTACAGATCTCAGTTTCCAAAAATACATATTCCCATAACATAAACTACCCATGTGTCAGGATTAAGGGAGTTACAAGTTAGTCGGCGTTCCATTGCCAACTTGACCTATCTGGGAAGCATTCAGCCATGCTGCAATAACTACGTGAAGACTATTTGTTCACAGATCCACCAAGTGCTGTCTATAGCCAGGTCCTCATTTACAGCTGTGTGAACTGAAGCAAGAATGAGTAAACAAAACTGCGAAGCTTCAAAGTGGTAGTGAGAGGATTCAACCCTGGGTTCTCTCACTTGAGAGTCTGACGCGCTTCACAATCAAAGACAATAGACAAAGATGTTGCACGTACCTGAACCAGGGGATAAGCCGCCCAGCAAGGGACATGGACAAATAGGAAATCCTTTAGTCAGCACAAACTGCGCTAAATATGTAATATTTCATCCTCAAAGAAACCCACAATCAGCCAACCAAGCATGACATTTAGTAACAACGCTATTTATGATTCTTTCGGAACAGCCTATGCAATGTAAAGTCCCACAAATAGTACCTCGGCCAGGGGGGTTTAATAATTTAACTGGCGGGTGTCAATCATGCGACACACCAGCACAGCAGTGCTTGTGTGCAGGTGGTACTGGAGCCATTTAAGTTTTAATGCACACATTGACATGCAGGCTGGTTGACCAATAAAAACCTACATAAATACACATATTACAGAATATGCCTCTGGGAAGGCATGGTGTGTGTACACATTACTTAGTCATTTAGACCAGCTGACAAGAACTGTTGTCCCTTGAGTTAGAGGGCTATTCATTATGATAATTCCTTAATTTGCTCGCTTCTTCACATGTGAAATGTCATATGTAAAGGTAAACGGTCTGATCCTGCTTAGCATAAACTCATGATATATAATAATAATAAATTAAATCTATTCTGCCTAAATGTGTTTTAATGGAACTTTTTTAATAATATAATTTGAAAGTTATGTCTACGAATATCGACCTTGCTGTTCAGCATACAGTGTAAACAAGGCATTCAGGGCGAAACATTCAAATTAACCCATTAGGCCCCAGCATTTTATAAAAACATGTTCCACTGTTCCCAGGATTTCTGGCAAATTTTGAGCGATTTTACCTCCTTGTGTTCAGAAAGCTGTTGAAAAAAAATTCAATATTGACAATTACACGTTGTGTTTATTTTGAAGAGTAGTAATTTCTCCACATGCATGTATACATAGAAATAAGTTATGTTAATAAAATGTTGACATTTGATAACAATTTACAAAGACAAAATAGTAAATTTGTTAAAACTTTGAAAGTTGTGACTGACATTTAACAATGATCCCATGCTACAACCCAACAAAGAAAATGTAGCTATATGTGTTAGCTTTGCACCACTGAAAAAATAAAAAATTCTGACAGTTATTTTTCAGGTTACACCATATTTTGTCATGAAAAATACAGAAATAAAATTTTTTTAGATGGCGTGAGCAAAATAAAGATTTCCAAAAGGGCAACCCATGCACGTAACGTGCTGATGTTGTTGCAAAATGTATCCGCTAGTGTGGCAAAATTTTTTTTAGCATTTAGGTCAGTAGTTGCAGCAGCCGTTCCAGGACTGGACAGAGCAGCCGGATGGACAAATTATATGAACAAATTGTGGCCAACTAAAACACATTTGAGTAATGAAGCTGTTAGAAGAAATAGAGCTTACACTATATAACATGATTTTATGATATAAACATGACTAGACCTTTAATATTAGTGATACTGAGTAATACGCCATTGACCATGGGACATCGTCAAACTAGCCTCTGGTCAGTTTAAAGCTCCAACTCCTTCCTTGGGTGATTTAGTCCATCATGAATCAGGTGTGCTGATATTAAATTCTGTAGCATGCAAATAGTTTAAGTATTCTGTGCAGTCAATTTATTAAAAAAGGTGAACCTTTGCTGAAATCATCAAAAGAATCAACTTTAAACGCTAGATCAGTTAACTAGTATGAATGGTCTTACACTATGACAGTTTTTTAAAGAATTTTGACTGGACGCGGTCAAAAATAATTATTAACTAGTTTATCCAATGATTTCATCGTAACTAAATGACACATTAAAGTTATCAACAAATGAGTTAGCATATCATAGCTGACACTTGATAGGTTTGATTTTTCGCAAAATGAGTCTGAAATAAGATTAACCAAAAAATGAAACTGACAAGAAACCTTTAACTGAAGAGAAACCTTTAACCGAAGAGAAACCTTTAACTGAAGAGAAACCTTTAACTGACAACACAGGTAGGCTGGAAACCACACTAGGCGTGTTAGTGCAGTCAGGTTAGAACAGGGTCATAAAACGACTACAAGAATGCTTATAGTCACTGGTAAACCACTTACAACTCATTCAAATACTATTCAGAAAGCTTTTCAACTGCAGAACTCCCAGCGTGAATTTAAAGCGTTTAAGTGGGTGTTCCCATAAAGGCGCAACCACAGACATATATGCAATATCAATCAAAGAATACAGTTATGTGGAACACTGAAGCACTGGAAGAAATTGCCATTACAGGAGTAGCTGGTAATAAAATGCGTCGGCGGTCACCCTAATAGGAATTTCATTTATACTAAAGCCGTTTTAATAGGAATCGCTAGAACAGGCATGAATCGAGACAGAATGCTAACTACAGAAATAAATAAAATATATTTTAGAAAAATGGTAGCTCCCCAACCAAGAGATAGAAATATTTTTATCTAGCTAGACTAAAAAATGCATGTCTTGTTCCTTGACTTTCCCAACTATCTAAGTGCTGTTAAAAAAATCTGCCAACATGTCTACTCCTATGCGGGCCGGGCCATATTTGGATAAATTGTCAACATTCACATACCGATCATTTTCATGAGCATACCCGCTGTACCTTCTATCAACGATGCATTGTTCACTGACAGATGCCGAACATATCGTAACAAATTTCTTTTCTCCGAATGACAAAATCTCTACCTGTTCACAAGAGAAGATTCATATCAGTCCTGGATCACAACAAGAGATATGATAGACACATCAGATAAAGGCCACCAGGGGTGGTAGACTGCCTGGAGAAAATGACTCAGTACTTATTTTACCAATGGCAATCATTGTTATTTTTTCTGTCATTTCATAGAAACTAAACCACCAACATCGATGAAACTGCTTGACAATAGCGGTCATTATTTTGTTGACATACTCTGCATTTTCCAAAAAAAATTGCAACCATATAAATCTTTAAAATCTTATCATTAACAAGGTATAATTTTTACAAGAAATTAATCTCCATTTGGAAAAAACCACTGTCAAAAGTTTGCATTCCTTCCAACTTCTATACAACACGCCAATGTCGCATCAAGATTCAGACAGCTAAAATATCGAACCAGCCACACATGTCATATTGGAATGCATTGATTTTCTATCAAATGATACCACACAATTCTGCATAGAGATTCACCTGAAATGAATGCTGGATTAGAATTAGAAATATGGAGAGACCCAGGAAAGCAAGTTTACATAACCAGGAAAGCAAACATACCCTAGACAGGAGAAGGTTCCTCTTAGGAGGGGGGGAAGAGATTCTCAATAGTCTGTGCATAAACTAGCTTACAGAAGCCTGAGAAAATACTTGTAACCGCCGTCTCAGATTTCGGAGTGTAGGCGAAGGCGGGTCACAATAGCCCAACTTCAAAGATCTCTATGACAGAAGCAAAGAGGCTGCAGCCTGTTTTTTGTCTGACTGAATTCCTACCCCACCCCTCTACTTTACTCCAGGGTAATAATGCGCAATTACCCTGCTGCAGGGTTATTTGGTACAGTTTTGAGTCATTACAAACCTGTAGAGCTGCTCAGATGGAACAATTAACACATTTATGCTAATTATTAAACAATAGGGTTATGCTTGCTCCACATATATAAGTGTATCTCCACATATATATGTGACAAGTTAATATAATATTGGTTTGTGTAAGTGACTATTAACTACTGAACTATCAGACCAATGACGTTGTTGTACAGTGATTCAGTGGCATTGGTGACATCATAGGCATGACTTGTGAATGCCTTATAAAAGCTTACAATGAGACGTTGATAAAGAAACAAGACTTATGTGAACAGTTTTTTACAATGTGCTGATTTGTCTAAAGCCTACTGAGTTGCCCACATTTGCTGACTTGTGGATAAGGTAATTGGCAATATATTTATGTTTCGGCAGAGACACCAAGCACTGTAAGTCCATGACTCTAACATGCGAACATGGGGGTCTATTCTGAGGCATGTAAATGACATGACAATATGTATGACATGACAATATGCAAATATAACACAAATTGTTTGTCCATTGTGCTTGGTGTCTGTGACAGGGGACATAAAGTTTCCCACATGGGGTGAATATGTAACCTGTTGTTGACTTTACCCATACCCTCATGTCTGGTGGGTTTTACCAGTAAATCCACTAACACAACAAGCTTGTGCTAGTCCACAATACATCCATTGGCAATGAACTGAATTCATATCACAATTAAACCCTGTACCGCGTTGCCAGGGGCAGAAACAACTATAACCACGACCCTCTCTAGCTGAATATACAAATAACCATTAAACTCACCGAGATAACAAACTTGTGTTACCACACTATATGACTATTTGCAGTGACAAAACTGCTGAATTCATATCAAAACAAAACCATACTGGCACAGCCAATGGCAGAGGAACCTATAGCTACAACTCGTTCTAGTTTAGCATACAAACAAGCAGGTTTCTACCAGTAAACCCACTGAGATAAGATGCTTGTGTTAGCCCACAATATGCCTACTTGCAATATCAACACAGCTGAGTTAATTTCACAATTAAACCTTGTTGTAAAACTTTGCAGCATACAGCCAGGAGCAGAAGCACCAACAGTGACGACCCTCTCTAGTTGACTATACAAACGAGCAGGTGCTGTAGACGTAAACAAAGTTGTTGCACTCACCTGACACACACACTCCTCAGACAGACACCTCTCCAGCCCTACAGGGCTCATCCATGGTAAATCCGTCACGCCCCTATTCACCCCCTACATCTGCAGACACCATTGAAGTTGGCAGAGATAATCCAGGAAAACGCTTCCGAGAACGTGTCCGAGAACTCTGAGCCGTTTCCTAACCGCCAATCAGGCCTGAGATACCTGTTCGGGCAGGTGACATCCAGGTATAAATGCAAACCCGTGGCTACAGCGTGTCATACACATGTAGACACACCAAACTCACTCAACTGTCCTACATAAGTATATCCGTGTGTGTATATGTGTAGTGCCTTTACTGCACTGGCATGTAGCACCCCACTGGCACTGACAAAGTTTACAGTAGGTTGTCCACAGAGCCAGCCAACGGTAGCGGTAGTGAGTGAGTGCACCACCGACTGTGGTGGTGGTGCTGCTGTTATTGCAGTGAGTGCGCCACAGACTGTGGTGGTGCCGTTGTTATTGCGGATCAATTTCACTGCCGCACAATCATGCATTATCCGCAGTGAATACGCGCCACTGAATAATAGACATTCCTGTACCGCTGTTGGCAGATAATAACCTGCTGCGTAAGTAGCATGTGACCTGGCAGCCGGGCTCTACCCCACACTTCTAAAGGGTAACAAAACCCTAAATTTGCCAGCGGTCGCTCCAATGCACACGAGCACCATGGGGTAATGCAACCTAGCTATAGAGAGCTGGGCTTACAAACACTAATACACATGTCTTGTACAGAGTAATCAGAGGAGATAAGATACTGTTGTATGCTCTACATGCCCCTAAACATCCAGGTGTATCCAGGGTGTTAGTTCAACGGGTTCTACCTGCAAACGTGACGTTTATAGGTGGGTGCAATCTGCACTCTTGAACATGCGCCGGTGGACAACAATTACCTTTTACCAACCCCGGGGGCAATGGTGTCCACTAGTTGCAACACAGTAATCAGAGTAGTAATGATACTGGTAATAATAATAATAACAATAAGCCCATTTACATGGTGTCATAAAGCAGGACAAAGTCCATTCAGACGCACTTAAACAAAACAGGTGTTACATTAATAATTAGTTTAATAAATGATAATTATTAAAACATGACTGATATGCCACACAAAAAGGTGAGGTTTTAAAAGTACCTAACCAATATTATATTAAATATTATATTAAAATATCTTAAAAATATTAACATGCATCATTTAGTAACAAAATAGTAAAAAAAGGTGAAAATCAGCAAAAGGGTTACTGCCAGTAAGACAGTAAGACATATTTAAAAAAATTAAGACAATGATCTATGATGCAGCAGACATATGACACTGATTTTGTTCGCTTCCACCAAAAGTGGGGTGCGGTGTTTGAGTGGTGGAGCGTTAGACTTTCGGTCGAGGGGACCGGTGTTCAAAACCATCTGTGGTAAAGCGTCGGACTTTTCAATCGAATGGATCGGGGGGTTCAAAACCACCTGTTGCCATTTCAAAACCTGGGCAATTTCTTTCACGCCACTTTGCCCATGTCTTTTGAACGAGACACTAAAAGCCGTTGGTCTCATCTACCTAGTATCTATGCTAGGGGAAGTAAAAAGACCCCACACAGGGGGTAAATGTGTAACCTGTCGTGAACTCAGAGTGGTGGTCTCTATCTCTGACCCACCGATTCCTGGTGCGTGAGATGTGCCAAGCAGGCAGTGTGGACGACATGTAGACGCATGCCGCAGGACATACAATGCTCTTAAGGACCCCAGTCCTTGACAGGAAGAAGAAGACTAGAAATTGCGAAGGAAGGGACATAGCAGACTTCTCAAAATACAGTTCAACTTTGTTATTTGAATGGACTAGGGAAACAGTTAAACCATGTTCACACAAGGCGGTGCATTCTGGCAGGACCAGGTTCACGCTTCCAGTTATGACGGGTATTCGAGTTATTGACGTTCCAGTTAATGAAGTTGTGCTGCATTATATTATGTCAACTTGTTACAACGCATATGACACATAGCTTGACAAGGCAACTACAGGCCATACGTCATTGTGAGAACACATCAACACCATCGGCGACGTCTCGGCGCTTGTAAACCCGTTGATATGCAAATGATGATGTTGTATTTGCAGGCCATGAGGAAGTTTCTTCAACAGTAGTTATTGTTTCCATAACTGTTATATGGCAGGAATGTCGCATTAGACACAAACAACACAGGCAAACTGAGTGTCTAACTAATGAGTGTTCAGGCATGCATGGTCAGTGATGCATTCAACCATGACGATGGTTAGAACACCCTTAAAAATAATGAGAAATGCATTTGTGGAAAGGTTAGCCACGTAACTAAATATGTGGAAAAGTCATTGGAAATATTAGATAACAATTTATTTTCCTTTGATTATTCTGCTGCAAAGCTTGGTTTTGTTGAGACAGTATTTGAAACATGTGAAAAACTATCTCTACTTTTGCATAAACTTGCTTTGTTAACTTCATTCACCATTGTCACATGCAAAGAAGAACCACAATGGTTTGACCCAAGACTGATAGAAATCATGTGACTATTCACTAACTAACTAGTACAATCTCATCATACATAGCATCACCATTACATATATACATATATCAGTTACTTAGTGATGCCACTGAGGGCTGGAAATATAACAAGTAAAATTATTCCAGACAAATTATATTCAAAGGCAGCCACTGCCAAGTTAAGTGTGGGTAGATCAATGCCAACAGCACACGACTCCTTGCACTACCCAGTTTAGTGTTCGTAGGGCAATGCCAACAGCACATGACTCCTTGCACTACCCAGTTTAGTGTTTGTAGGGCAATGCCAACAGCACATAACTCCTTGCACTACCCAGTTAAGTGTTGGTAGGGCAATGCCAATAGCACGACTCCTTGCACTACCCAGTTAAGTGTTGGTAGGGCAATGCCAACAGCACATGACTCCTTGCACTACCCAGTTAAGTGTTGGTAGGGCAATGCCAACAGCACACGACTCCTTGCACTACCCAGTTAAGTGTTGGTAGGGCAATGCCAACAGCACACGACTCCTTGCACTACCCAGTTTAGTGTTCGTAGGGCAATGCCAACAGCATATGACTCCTTGCACTACCCAGTTTAGTGTTCGTAGGGCAATGCCAACAGCACATGACTCCTTGCACTACCCAGTTAAGTGTTGGTAGGGCAATGCCAACAGCACATGACTCCTTGCACTACCCAGTTAAGTGTTGGTAGGGCAATGCCAACAGCATATGACTCCTTGCACTACCCAGTTAAGTGTTGGTAGGGCAATGCCAACAGCATATGACTCCTTGCACTACCCAGTTAAGTGTTGGTAGGGCAATGCCAACAGCACATGACTTCTTGCACTACCCAGTTAAGTGTTGGTAGGGCAATGCCAACAGCATATGACTCCTTGCACTACCCAGTTAAGTGTGGGTAGATCAATGCCAACAGCACACGACTCCTTGCACTACCCAGTTAAGTGTTGGTAGGGCAATGCCAATAGCACATGACTCCTTGCACTACCCAGTTAAGTGTTGGTAGGGCAATGCCAACAGCACATGACTCCTTGCACTACCCAGTTAAGTGTTGGTAGGGCAATGCCAATAGCACTGATAACTTCATGTCCCAAAATCTGATAGTTTTACGAAGTGTTTGTACTGTACAAAGGAACTTACATAGATGTTTGACAAAGATCCCATAACTTGGAACAATCATAGAAAGCATACATGCATGGCATTGCAAGCAATTATATGTAACCACAAACTACTATTGTTCCCAGTTACGTAATCTACATTGACGTTAGATCCTTCATATGATCCTTCATAACATCCTTCATAAGATCCCACCCCCGGGAACTTCAAATTTGCTTAATGTAGGAACCATCCCAATGGCCCCTCAAGCCTGCCAGTAGAGAACGCATAAAAAATGTCAGCTCCGTACACACAAAACTGACAGAGAAATGATGGATCGAACAAACAGACATAAACTGTTTTATAGCATAGACAGGTCTGTGTGAGTATCACTGCACAACATCAGTGGTCGGAGCTATCTCCAAAACATGAAGAATTGCTGCCAGCTGAAGCAAAGTGGTGAATGCAGGACTTATTAAAACAGTGCTGACACCTGGTGGATAACACTGAACCACCACCCTGGTGTTTACAGTTCTATTGAACCAAGTGTAACTGCAATTAGAGGGGTTTCTATTATTAGCCATCAGGGATAATTGTTTTATTGTCACCACAAAGCCACAAGGAGTACACTAGTATATTCCTATGACCAGTCAAGCATGCAGGTGCCAATGGGTCACAGAAGCCTTAACTGGCATTTCAAATACACTGGGTTAGAAAGGCAGTGTTAATTACAAGCAACTAATTAAGCTAGGAACTGTGTAATGTCTGTTAATTACACACATAATTAGGTAAATTATAGATCTGGCCATGCTTGTTATTGTTAATTACACACAAATTACATAAACTGATTAATTACCAATAAAAGCAATTTCTGCACTTCGTTTAGCCTATAACGAACCAGGTGTGTTGATCTGTAAGTGTGTGAATAGTCTGAGTAACGTATACACAGTCAGCTTACTGAACGAGAACAGCAGAAAAGGCAGATTTGTGGACTATGGCACTGTGCCCAGGCATAAATGTCAAGTGCCTAGCTGGCAGCATATTATGTAAAGTGTTAGTGAGAGATCCGTGTGTAGGAAGATACAGTCTGGTTACTTTGAGCAACAAATGACTAGTAACATCTTCCAAGTTGATTTTCTCAAAAACAAAATTGCAGGATTTGATTAAAACGTTACTGTAGGTCAGCGACAACACAAAAAAGTGGTAAGTTTTCATAAGAGAAAACTATATTTTGTAATTTTACGCACAGCGCACACTCACGTGTAGCATAGGTTTCAATTAATATAAGACTGTCCCCCCTTGTATGTCTGCTAAGTAACTCTGTTGTCATAGAAACAACTTGTGGGCCCGAACATTTCCAGAAACCCTTTCTACACTCAAACATGTTCTTATATGAGTTTGTTGTAGGATTATTTATAATTACATTTCTAAACCACCTTTGCCCAGAGAACTGCAATTGTCAATGAGATTACAATACAGTAGAACGTGCCTTGGAAGACCTCTATTTTGGGAGAAAACCATATCAATCTATCCATTCCCCTTGGTCCTCAATTCTATGTTAATTGATCTGTCATTGGAGACTGACAACCTGACTCGAGAGACTGCTCTTGCTGGGCAGAATGGGCAGTCTCTCAAAACAGGTTCTACTGAACACAAATACTAGCTACAGTACAGTTATTATCTTCACATTCCTGTTTTGACACAAATTACCCCGTATAGTACTTTAATAGCATTCCTCTCCTTAACCAGTATACTTTTCCCAATGTTTTCTTCTTAAATTATCAATGTCTGATAATCAGGTTACTACTACTTTCTAGACCAATACATACATGTGTAATTTTAACCAGTTGTCACCATATCATTAATTTTATGGGTCATTTTATTGCAATATGTATTCATTCAGAAGTCACTGTAAGGTAAGGTAAGGTAAAGTCATCCCCCAGGCATTACGCCTTAGGAAGCCACGAAGGCTTATATGGCCAGTGCTTAAACCTGGTTTCTGTAGTGCGAAGCAACTTAGAGTGCAGTTATACTGACTCTCCTGGATGGGACACTAGTCCATCGCAGGTACCTTCCAAACAGTGTTTGTACTCATTTGCAGCTGAGTAGACTGAGGCAAAGTAGGGTAAACGAAATTGCCTAAGCTTCGAAAACGAACCGTGCCCAGTGTGGGTCTTGAACTCACAACCCTCGAATTTAGAGTCCAACACCTTAACCACTAGACCACGGCTGCCCCCTTAGACCATGGCTGCCCCCTAAGACTACGGCTGCCCCCTAAGTCACTGTACGATGCCCTTATTGGCTACATGTCTCCTCTGGCTTCACCAGCAAACACACAAGTTTCTGTAACACAGTACTGCCTGCCTTACAGATCATATCTTTTCCATATGGACCAATGGTCCAGGATCATATTAGCAGTTTCTAGCGCTGTATGCAAGATACCCATTCGGATTTTATTACAATGATTCAATTTGTTGCATGTCATGTGACTAATCTGATACAGAGTTTTTGTCAAATTGCAAAATAATTTTCAGAGAAAAAATTGCACAATCGTTTTCAGAGAAAATCCCGCATCTCCATCACACTGCCAAAAAACAAGAGGATTTTGTCTACATATGCATGAGCTCATTTCACAACTGACAGGCCCACGTGCAGCCAGCCAGCCATCAGAATGTAACCCTGATACCAGCATAACTGTGGTAGTTCTCACATAATATATGCCTGCTTCCCTGTTCAAAATATTTGTTCACAGGCACAAAATTCACAAAATAGGTAGTAGGTACCGCCTCAAAATCTTCATTCGTATGATGTGAACCTGGAAGTGAGCTAATGATCTGGCCCCTTACTGTAGTGCTTCTGTTACAGTGACCAGCCTGCTTATGTAAATGATCTGGCCCCTTACTGTAGCGCTTCTGTTACAGTGACCAGCCTGCTTATGTAAATGATCTGGCCCCTTACTCTAGCGCTTCTGTTACAGTGACCAGCCTGCTTATGTAAATGATCTGGCCCCTTACTCTAGCGCTTCTGTTACAGTGACCAGCCTGCTTATGTAAATGATCTGGCCCCTTACTGTAGCACTTCTGTTACAGTGACCAGCCTGCTTATGTAAATGATCTGGCCCCTTACTGTAGCACTTCTGTTACAGTGACCAGCCTGCTTATGTAAATGATCTGGCCCCTTACTGTAGTGCTTCTGTTAGTGACCAGCCTGCTTATGTAAATGATCTGGCCCCTTACTGTAGCACTTCTGTTACAGTGACCAACCTGCTTATATAAATGATCTGGCCCCTTACTGTAGTGCTTCTGTTACAGTGACCAGCCTGCTTATATAAATGATCTGGCCCCTTACTGTAGTGCTTCTGTTACAGTGACCAGCCTGCTTATGTAAATGGTAAGTCTGCGCAGTGAGCACATTCTGTGGAGATATCATTATTTAGTGAGCTCTTTCAAATGCGTTTAACTTTAAACGCTTTAAAATAAGGCTGAAATAAAATAGAAATCTGTCCTTAGCTGAGGGCGAGTAACAGACGATAGTTACAACACATATGACACTTGTCAGCTAAGAATGGTTGCGGGACATGTTTGTGACGTCGATGTGATGCCTTTGTGACGTCATTGCGATATATTTTCTGATGTCATTGCAATACGTTTGTGACATCATTGCACGTGCAATGCCTGAAACTCGTAGCTTTCAAAATTGGTCATACAAAATGTTTTATATTTTTTATTATAATTTCCAAAAGCGGTTGTTTTACTTAGGTAAACGCATATGCAGTCAGTTTTATTGTCTGCTGTCAGACAATAAACATTATTAAATTTTATAGCACATATAATATATATATGTTGGCTAAGAACAAAACTACGGTTGTGGGATGTCAAAATATATAGAGCATTCACCGCAAATATTGTATATAGGTACATCACTTGCATCCTAGTTCATGGTAGTAAATTCAACATGACAGTTGTCCATCAGACATTAATCCTGGCCTATCCACAGTTACTGTACTGGTAATTCCCTTGTGCAACATAAACATGTCTTACTGGTCATGGAACCCTTCCCAAATGTACTCAGTCAGCTTGTTGAAGACACCCTACTGGTACCAAGTAAATTTCCAAGGGATCACATTCCTTGCTTCCCCATTATGTTAACTTCCCTCCTTCCCCATTCCCTTAATCCCAGGACACCCATAAGTGACTGGGGCTTGAAGAATTCCATCACTCCAGTGTCCTGCTGATGCCTGCCACATGTGTCTCCAAAGACTCCAAAGTCCCACTTGGACTGTCACTCTGGGGCTTGTGTACATATCAGGCCTCCCCAGTCTGCCTGCCATATGAAGATGACAATGAACCCACCTATGACCTCCTACAGTACTCTCTTTATCATCTCAAATTATATGATATTTACAAGACACAGTAGGCTATATAAACAATACATGTAAAAACATGTCACTGACACAAAGGAATTAAGTAACAATTATTCTGGTTTCAGTTATGTAACGAAAAAAAATAAAACACCATAACACATTACTAGTCAATTAATCACATAGTGATACATCATAAATTAAAACTAGGAAACAGTCATAAAATAATTGTTGGCAGTCCCCTATACCATCTGAACAACCCTGAGATTCAAGTGCTCACTCCTGCCAGACAGTCTAGACGGCTTCGAGCATCTAATTCTAATCTACTTTTCATTCCCGGTTTTAAGACAAATGTTGGAACTAGAGCTTTTTTAATTGTTGCTCCAACTCCGTGGAACTCACTCCCTGTTAGTGTTAAGTCTGTAGGAAATATAACAACATTCCGCAGTAAACTAAAACCCCACATGTTTAAACCTATCCTCTATAGCTCTCCTGCGTACCAATCCAACTGTTTACAACTGTAACTGCTTATTGGTTAGAAACTGCCTAACCCTTTTTGTTTCTGAGCTTGGGTCTCCCAAAGATCCTAGCACTATAGAAGTGTTTTATACTGTACTGGATCAGCATCTGGACAAATAAGCCATAGGCTATGCATAACAATTAGCATGCCCTTTTATAAAGGTCTCTCCTCAATTCACCCTTTTAAAGGTCTCTCTTCAATTTGCCCTTTTAAAGGTCCCTCCTCAATTCGCCCTTTTAACGGTCCTTCCTCAATTCACCCTTTTAAAGGTCCTTCCTCAATTCACCCTTCTAAAGGTCCCTCTTCATTAAATTTGTTTGCTTGTGTCATTTAAAATCTACCTAGTATCCATTACAACATGCTAGCTCATTTGTGCAACTCTTGAAAGCAATTTTTTTAAATCATCAGATAAACTATTAAATTATTTAATGCTTCATCCAGCATTTACTGAAGTGAAAATGGAAATGCTGAGAACTCACAAATCACCCTTGGTGAAATTTAACAACTTTCTCATGTGATCAGCGAGAGGGTGGAAGTCATTTCCATGATCAGCCTTAACCCCATAAAGTGTTTATCATTTTGAATATCCACTATTCTGAACCTTACGAGATCTAACGACTAAAATTTCTATCAATGATTTGAATAAAAATACATACTTTTTTATTAAACCGGCTGTGGATATTACTTAAACTATTCACACACTACATATTAAGTCATCAAAGAACTGGCTGAGGATGGAGTTTTAAGTGATATTTGTAAATTTAGCTTAAATGTATTCATACTGCTAACAATTTTACACAATCAGTAGATAATTTGTTCCTTTTGTTCATCATCATCTATGAGAACGAATACTTTCTGACTTGGCTAAATGTGTACACATGAAGAGATGTCAAAACAGCTGAGAAAAATAAGACAGACTTCCGTTAAACATAGCCTTACCACTAAAAAATTGGTGCCTGAAATATAAGCTTACTAAGCTAGGAAGTATGGCAAGTGTATGATATATCGAAGTAGGTGAAGAAATTACAGTGTCCATCATGATATATTATACTAAGCAGCCATCCATCATACGCAACTGCTGGTATGGAACGGAGGAATGATGATACCTTTACTGTAAAATAATCGTATTTAGTTTGGAAGTGACCTGACATATTGAGAGTTACGTGACCCTCTATTCCCTGAGGACAAGTCTCACCGCCACGTGTGCATCCTTTGCATTGTGCATGTGGAAAAAAGACTATGGAAGAAGCTAAATGTCTCAAGAGTTCCTGGAAAGTCAAAAACTGAGCCCCAGAAATAGCAACCCAAATTCGTCTCTTCCTTCTACTGCAGTCTGTGCATCCAGTCACCACCCCCAACACTGGCTTCACCCCTGACCTAGTGCCCTATTGGCCTCTCTTACACTGCACCTCACCCACATGTATCTGCTCACCATATATTTTACCAGGCAACCAGTTCTCACTACAAGACTTTCTACCAGCATTTTCTTCAGGATTTTCATGGATTTCTCCCAGCCAGGGAAGTAATTCTTCCCATCCCAAGTAGGATTTCTCCCAGTCAGGAAGTAATTCTCCCATCCCCAGTAGGATTTCTCCCAGCCCAGAAGTAATTATTCCCATCCCAAGTAGGATTTCTTCCAGCAAGGAAGTTATTCTTCCCATCCCCAGTAGGATTTCTCCCAGTAAGGGAGCAATTCTTCCCATCATCAGTAGGATTTCTCCCAACAAGGATGAAATTCTTCCCATCCCCATTAGGATTTCTCATATTGAAGAAGTAATTCTTCCTATCCCCAGTAGGATTTCTCCCCGTCGGAAAGTAATTTTTCCCATCCCCATTTGGATTTATTCCAGCCAGGAAGTAACTATCCCATCACCAGTGGATTTCCTGGATTTATCCCAGTAAGGAAGTAATTCTTCCCAACCCTAGCAGGATGTCTCCCAACCAGGAAGTAATTCTTCTCATCCCCAGAAGGATTTCTCCTAGCCAGGAAGTAATTCTTCCCATCCCCAGTGGTTGTCTCCCAGCTAGGAAGTAATTCTTCCCAACACTAGCAGGATTTCTCCCAACCAGGAAGTAATTCTTCTCATCCCCAGAAGGATTTCTCCTAACCAGGAAGTAACTCTTCCCATCCCCAGTAGGATTTCTCCCAGCAAGGAAGTAATTCTTCCCATCCTCAGTAGGATTTCTCCCAGTAAGAAAGTATTTTTTCCCATCCCCAGTAGGATTTCTCCCAGCAAGGAAGTATTTTTTCATCCCCATTAAGATTTCTCCTAGCCAGGAGGTAATTCCTCCCATCCCCAGCTAGGAAGAAAATATCACCATCACCAGTGGATTTCTGGAAGTAATTCTCCCAAAATCCAGCTGGATTTCTCCCAGCCAGAAGTAATTATATACTTACTTGTTGAAATCTCATTTTCTTGCCACAACTGTTTAGTTAGGTTATTACAAAGCTCACGTTACCTCTGACCAGTCTAATACGTGCCTAGTCCAAAGGCTTACCATCATTTCTGGGGGTTGTAGCTGACACTTATGTACCCTGATATAGGGGGACGTTTCTGGGGATTGTAGCTGACACTAATGTACACTGATATATCATAAATTATAGAACATTGTTTCAACAAGCTCTGTTATGGTAGACACAACACCAACGTTTCTGGTCACTTCCTCTCTCAAAGCCTACAGGATGTACTGTCAAGTCACAACAATTTATCTTCTTTGTTTTCACAACAAAGTATACCTATATACCCATACATGCAATATTATCAAATCAAATTATCGGCATGATATATGGCATGATATATCGGCATGCTGGATGACAGAACCACTGCTTTATGATTTGATATTATTCCACTGGTCTTTTTGAGCAAAAAAGTATTTCATAAGGAATTTGCTTCCTCTCAGTGCTATGTAAACACACACACACGCCCCTAGTGCTGTGTAAACACACACACACATGCCCCTAGTGCTGTGGTCTGGCTTCAATCCAACACACATCTAGCACTCAGCGTTTTCTGCCAGTTGCCGTGACTGAAGTTTTGTTGAGTCGTGGACCAGCATACACTGCCCGATTCTGTGCAGCGTCAGGTCAGAAACCGGTACACATTGCACAAAATGTGTCGCTGCGATTAAATTTATAAATCATTTCAACAACTGTTATGTTGGTCAAATCAACATGACTTGAGTTTTGTTGAGTTGCGGACCAGCGTATATTGCACGACTGATCCATTTTCATTAAAATAAACACGATTAGCAATAAAAGTTGATCAATGTACACCTAGTGTCAGTTAGTCTACACCTCAACAGCTGTAGGGGGCAATCAACTAACATTTTACACAGATAACAGATACTTAGACTATGAACCACCACAGTATTGTATAACCAAGATATTTTTAAACCACTGAAACCTCCACAGACTAGAAATAATGCACAATCACACGAGGTAACTGTGGACAGTTTAAAATATGGATAGTTCATGTTTAAATGACAACATTGCATTTTCAGATGACTTGCTTTGAATGAAATAATTAAATTGTAGGGGAAGGTCGGGTATATTGGACCACTTATGAACATGGCCCGATATATATCAAAAGAAACTAGCAATGTTGCGCTTTCCACTTTATTAATTTGAAACTCGTCAGTGATAGGCACCAATAGGTACAATATGGCAACTATTTGACCAGCACTTTGGAAGAAAATTTTTTATTTTAGATTATGGCTTACCAACCATTCGTCTATATTGGACCACCTTTTACTTTATATTGGACCAGATGGTCAATTCAATGGATCCCTACGTTGGATATTTTATTTTCTTTGCTGGTTGGTTTAGGATATGCGGACGTAGTGAATAACGAAAATGTCACGAGTCTCTGTGCCTGCAAGCATTTATACATTGTATGATGATCTGAAATTCCCACAAATGCGTAATCAATGGATTCATTAATAAAACTGCTAATAGAAAAAACAAGTTTTGGCTACAAAAAGTGTGAACAACTTTATTCAACGAAGGTATCAGTGTTAGCCATCCAGTATCTTGTCATCCTCCATCGTTTGCCCACAGATGGGGTGTCACAGCTCGGCGAGCTCACAATACCAGTGGTCCAGTATACCGGAACGTGGTCCAGTATAGTGGGTCACACAGTGATGAACCCGAACATAGATATCAACAAAGCTAGTGAAACTTTGCTCTTCAAACCTTCTTCATTTATTGTTTAAATACTTATTTCACCGCCCATGTGCCTTGGTTAGCTGAAGCGTTACAACCTACCATCCCACATCACATTGTTTACACACATAAATGTTACATCAGGTGAGAAAACTAATACACGCTCACCTTTTCGAAGTTTTCGAGGAGTCTGCCATTTTTTACTCTCGATGCACATTTCATTTCAAAGTGAGTTGGGAGATGGGGCCACGTTATCTTCGGTACTGTAGTGAGGGCTAATATACCCAACCTTCCCCTACTGTTTATTAGGAATTCTTCCCTCCTTTTTATTAGTTTTCCTTGTCTCAGGTTGCTTCCAAAAGGAAAGTTTCTTCCTGGTTTAATGCAAACATGCTAAACCAACAAGTTTCTCCAGAACAACCTTGGTAAAGCACTCTACAGAACCTTGTGATGACTACAACAAATGATTATACTGGGCGTAGTCACTGAGTTTTACACAGCCCCAAGACATACGTAAGAAGATCAATGTCAAGGATGTAGTATGTAGAAAACCGACAAATTAGAGGAGGGTCAACTAGAGGTGAAATACCCTATGTCAAAGGGTTCTACTACTTCTAGGCAATCTTATAGCATGCAATGTTAAAGGTGGCAACAGATGGATGAATACATTAGGGTGCTACACAGGGTAAGTATAGTTGAAATGATAAGTCTTAAGATGGCGACAGCACTAACAGGGAGTGAGTTCCAAAGAGTTGGCATGGCAAGCTCTAGTTCCTATGTTTGTTTCAACTCTGGGAACAAAACGCAGATCAGAACTAGATGACTGAAGCTGTCTAGACTTTCTAGCAGGATGACACATGCACGTGCGTCAGTGCACAGTCTACAGTCTCATTGTTGTACATGCATCTTCATCTTCACATGGCACCGTCTATCTATTGTTCTTTCCTGATGCCAGTCATGCATGAGTCAGCATCAGAGCAGGAAGGGTATAGGAAGGACGCATGAACTGTAGTGAGTAAGACAGAACCCTGGTCACTGTATTGACCACAGAACCGCCAACTACTTCACACAGGTGCACAGCGATGAGCCAACAGATACGATCTGACATAATGGTGATCTCACATAACGATGATCTTACATCAGCTGATGTGTCATGGGGCAAATAGTGATACAGCACAGAGCCATACTGATAAGACTTGACAGCTTCCTGATGTCTGAAACAGGCTAATGCCAGCAGTACAATGCTACATGTTTGCTGCAAGTCATGTGTTTATTTAGCATAAAATGAATCAGTCGTGCAATGCATGATGGTCCGCAACTCAACAATGCATGATGGTCCACAACTCAACAAAACAAACTCCAGTTGCGAGTTGATTTGGCCAGCACAACAGTTGGTGAACTGATTCAAAAAATTTTTTTTAACTGCAGCAACAAATGTTGTATAATGTGCACTGACCCAGTGAGTACCATCAGGTACACATGACATAATGGGGGTATGAAATAAACAAATGTTGTGTAATGTGCACTGACCCAGTGAGTACCATCAGGTACACATGACATGATTGGGGTATGAAATAAACAAATGCTGTGTAATGTGCACTGACCCAGTGAGTACCATCAGGTACACATGACATGATTGGGGTATGAAATAAACAAATGCTGTGTAATGTGCACTGACCCAGTGAGTACCATCAGGTACACATGACATGATGGGGGTATGAAATAAACAAATGCTGTGTAATGTGCACTGACCCAGTGAGTACCATCAGGTACACATGACATGATGGGGGTATGAAATAAACAAATGCTGTGTAATGTGCACTGACCCAGTGAGTACCATCAGGTACACATGACATAATGGGGGTATGAAATAAACAAATGCTGTGTAATGTGCACTGACCCATGGAGTACCATCAGGTACACATGACATAATGGGGGTATGAAATAAACAAATGCTGTGTAATGTGCACTGACCCATGGAGTACCATCAGGTACACATGACATAATGGGGGTATGAAATAAACAAATGCTGTGTAATGTGCACTGACCCAGTGAGTACCATCAGGTACACATGACATAATGGGGGTATGAAATAAACAAATGCTGTGTAATGTGCACTGACCCATGGAGTACCATCAGGTACACATGACATGATGCGGGTATGAAATAAACAAATGCTGTATAATGTGCACTGACCCATGGAGTACCATCAGGTACACATGACATGATGCGGGTATGAAATAAACAAATGCTGCGTAATGTGCACTGACCCATGGAGTACCATCAGGTACACATGACATGATGGGGGTATGAAATAAACAAATGCTGTGTAATGTGCACTGACCCATGGAGTATCATCAGGTACACATTACATAATGGGGGTATGAAATAAACAAATGCTGTGTAATGTGCACTGACCCAGTGAGTACCATCAGGTACACATGACATAATGGGGGTATGAAATAAACAAATGCTGTGTAATGTGCACTGACCCATGGAGTATCATCAGGTACACATGACATAATGGGGGTATGAAATAAACAATGTGCAGTCATGTGGAGATACTCCACAAAATACTCATTGATTGAAAACAAGAGTTCAGTTTAAGTTGTGGCACGATTCAGAAACTGGTCATAAAAAAACGTATGTGTGGACAACAGGAACCAAAAGACATGAAAACAGATTAAGAGTCATACGAGTCAACCATAATATTATTCAGAGCAACTTTAAAAACAAAATCATTAATAACACTGCATCTTACCCATAAAAGAAAACATTTACTTCATTTGTTTTATTCCTCTTTATTCTTCTTAACAACTACTGTACCTTCAATTTGCTGAAGATTTTGTCATGCTACAGTTGTGAGTCCACGACAGGTCACGCATTTACCCCATGTCTGAGATATTTTACTTCCCCTGGCACAGACACCAGGTAGAAGGGCCCAACAGTTTTTAGTGTCTCTTCCGAAAGACACAGGCAAAGTGAGGTGAACGAAATTACCCAAGTTTTGAAATGGCAGCACGTCGATTTGAACCCAGGTCCCCTCAATTGACAGCGCCATAGCCGCCGAGCTAGTAGTAGCTAGTGTTATGATGAACCATAGTATTACATTGTTAGATAAGTACAGAAATATGGTATTGAAATACAGACCTGAGAATACCCATCTCAGCTTAGAAGAAACGTAGGTGCTTGTGAACTGTTTCTGATAAACCCCATTAATTCTAAGCGTGCCACTCAGACAGCATGGTGTCTTATTGACAATGGTGTCCTGGTTGTTATAACCAGTGAACAGGATATCCTGGGTTCACATGTCCTCGCCCGAAATATCAAATTACAAAAAACTAAACAACTGGTCATCTCACAAACAAGAATCTAGAATATAATGTGGCCTAATTAGAATGGTGTAGGTAAACAATGAAATTCTTTATTAGGATATAGCACTAGTCTGTTATACCACACATTTTTTTTTTGATAGTTGGGCGGGGAGGAGCCTGAAATTAAATACTGTGCTGTATCCAAAGTGCTTTACACTTCAACCCCTGGTTGGCTGTTCATTCATATACCAATTTGACTTATCGGGATGCATTCAACCACACTGCATTTACTGAGTGACAGGAATGGGTTTTGGCTGTCGAAAACCTGTTTTTGGAAGAGGCGAGTGTCTAAAACCTGCTTTGACCAAGTACTCTCAATTGAGAATCTAACGCACAACACCCCACATTACTGACGGACCCTGGTTTATATAGTATAATGCAACTGTTGTTCTATGAACATATATATATATATATATCTAATGCAAAGAACATTGTATGTTGCAAGAGCCAGAGAACATTCTTGTCAAAACCATCAAACACATGATTTATCAGCAATGTGAGTCTTAGTCACACAAGCAGCTTGACTGGATAATGGCACAAATGAAGTGTCACCCTCTTCCCTGTCGTCACGAACAGTATCTGATGACACTAGATAATAGGGCAAATGAAGTGCCATACTTTTTTACTGTCACAATTCAGGAAGATTGACTACAGAGTTGGCTACAGAGGATCATTTTATATTTAACTTCCTTATTCATGACATTTCAATAAACTACTGATAAAAACAAACATGTTAAAATAATCATCACGTCACTGCCTTGTAAACACAGTTTATCAACTGCAATGTTGCCGAGTAGTGGACAAGTCAATTATTGTAGCAAATCAAATATTAAAATGCGTCAGTCGCATACAGTTGTAGATGAAAATATCCTTTTCCTTGCTAAAGACAATGACAGTTGATACATCTTTTTAACATAGTTTGATATTACTGTCAACGTTATGCAATTGTTTTTTATTTTCATTTTGTGATTATAAACTGTACCTCACTGGAATATGACATTTCATTATCATTTTCATTTAAATCAGCACATGGTTTGTATGGTTCTCTATAATTTTTTTTAAAATTACAATGGGGCAGAACAATGAATGTAACAGTCAGGCACTGACGGCAAACAAATAATTAGTGTCACTAATGGCCTAGGGCCACTAAACCTAATCATAATAGACATTCTATTGGAACAAATACGAATCAAATACACAGTGCCCAGTACAAATACATTGCAAGTGCTATATTGCCCTTCATACATGTGAGTACCATATACCAATTTACCAGTAATTAACTACTGTTTTACTACAACCAAAGCATTGTGTTTAATGTATTTGACTAACACAACAGAATCCCTATGACTGATGGATTCATGGGCATGTTGACACATTAGATTGGTGTCTCTGTTCTATTGGACTTGTATTGTATAAATAGGACAATAATGTAAGTGTAAATCAACATTGAGGTTGTCTCTTTAGCTAATAATGGCCTGTACTGAAATAGCTAACAGGCTGTCAGGTCTTCTCCGCTGTGCCTTGACGTCAGGATCACAACATACCAAGGAGAGGTGCCCGGTTGCTATTGGCTGCTACGCCCACATTTAAAACATAGCTTTGTTATATGTCTTAAAAGTAAAATCATTTCTTTTGAAAGGTACAAACTTTGATTGTTACATAGCATAAACTATATCTATGCCAACATTTTCAGTCCAAATGTGTTTAATGAACCAATTATTTTAATATAATTTGATCTTTTCAATTTGAATATTTCGGAATGAATTTCACGTTTACAAAATGCATGCATGGGGCAATGTAGTTTTAATGATTATTGATATGATCATGTTGCGATGAGCTGCAAAAGTCTGAGCCAGATAAACTTTGTCTGCAGATATTGTTAACAGGTGTCCATGGCTGTACTGAATCGCAAAGTTGTTATTCGCAATCAAAGAATGGTCAATTTTGTTAATGTGGTTCATTAAAACATGTTTGGGTGGACAAGATGTTACAACAGACATAGCCTGTACTGTCTAACATGATGTTACAACAGACTTAGCCTGTACTGTCTAACATGATGTTACAACAGACATAGCCTGTACTATCTAACATGATGTTACAACAGACATAGCCTGTATTATCTAAGACGATGTTACAACAGACATAGCCTGTGCTGTCTAACACGATGTTACAACATACATAGCCTGTACTATCTAACATTATGTTACAACAGACATAGCCTGTATTATCTAAGACGATGTTACAACAGACATAGCCTGTGCTGTCTAACACGATGTTACAACATACATAGCCTGTACTATCTAACATTATGTTACAACAGACATAGCCTGTACTATCTAACATTATGTTACAACAGACATAGCCTGTATTATCTAACATTATGTTACAACAGACACAGCCTGTACTATCTAACATTATGTTACAACAGACATAGCCTGTACTATCTAACATGATGTTACAACAGACATAACCTGTACTATCTAACAAGATGTTACAACAGACATAGCCTGTACTATCTAACATTATGTTACAACAGACAGCCTGTACTATTTAACATGATGTTACAACAGACATAGCCTGTACTATTTAACATGATGTTACAATATAAGTGATCAGACTTTGTACCTTAAATTCAAGTTCAAATTTTCCAGCCAAAAACTACATATAATGTATGTATTTCCAAGCCTAGTGCCCATGAAAAAACTGCAAGCCTACAACTATCTGACAATCAAACCTATCAATACATTACTCATCTACACGCCTCAAGGAACACCAACAAAGCATGTTACACAACTAGTTAGTGCAGGCACAAAAAGAGATGCTACTGTATAAAAACAATCACAGTTCCATGGCATGTAATTTGTCAAGATTAATTAGCCATTGCAGTTTGGATGTTTGGTGACACCCTAAACAGGCAAGTGATAGGAATCTAGACCTTTGTCTAATTTGCGTTCAAGCACTTCAAGGGATGTGATTTTCTGAAGGGTGACAAATGGATTACAAGTGAGGGTGTTCTTTATATCTGTTAGGAATGTGAGCAAGCCACAGCCTGTCCAATGCACAACTGAGCAAATGGTTGGCTAATTCTGCATTATTGAGCAGACAGGTATTTTCTGAAGCTTGTCGAACTTCATTGAGCAGATATTTTCTGAAGCTTACTGAATTTATCAGCTTACTGTTCTTTTCAAGTTGTTTGAATAATGACTTACCATTGCCTGTATATATTGTTTATACCTCCGTGGCTGTTTCCAGCCATAGGGTACCATACTAACAATTGGAATAAGAATTAAGATGCAAACAAACCTGATTTCTGCAATAACAGAAAATTATTATTACCTATGACGTTAGGATATATAATATTAATGTTGAAAAAATCTCATATATTAATTAATTATTACTACTATTACAGAAACAAATTACTATCACCTATTCTACTGCATGTGTCCCTGGCATGTCTGCTCAGAATGTCAGCTGGGCGATATATTCTTAATAAATGACTGGCTAGTTGAATAAAGCCTCTCCATAACATCTATACCAGAACTAGTCAATTAACAGAATGTATCAAGCACGGGAAACTAAGTTTAAATATTATAAGCATCAAACTTGTGCATATTTTGCAAACAGGCAATCTGAACTCTGTAAGTTTGTCCTATGGAAAAATATAATGCTGTGCACTGCTAGATGAGGACAATAAAATTATACCCTTCAATAACACAGCTGCATAGGCACAAACATATATGTGCAAGATGAGAAGACAATTGCTATGCACTTGTCAATCTGTGCCCTGTGGGAAATCTGGAACATTCAGGGAATTTGTTAATGAATTTTCAAGTTTTGTAATGTAATTTTCAACTTTTGTTAAAGAATGTTCAAGTTTTGCTAATGAATTTTCAAGTTTTGCTAATGAATTTACAACTTTTGCTAATGAATTTTCAACTTTTGCTAATGAATTTTCAACTTTTGCTAATGAATTTTCAACTTTTGCTAATGAATTTTCTAATTTTGCTAATTAATTTTCAGTTGAATTGAGGTTAAACTGACAGGTGCACTAATGCCACTAGGCACTATGCGATGACAGGCGTGCGTGACATCTAATAAATGTGTGGCTGTTATCAGTGCTTCTCATTATTGTTTTATCGGTTCGTACAAGTAACTTCACGCTTCATCTATATCAATACTCAATGACGCTGGTTACTAATTAACTGATGGCAGTCCACGGCCACTGACGCACTACCACGGCACGGTAAATCATAAATAACGCCAACGGCTTTAGCATTTACCCAATTAAAGTCAACGAATACGGCTATTGGTACAACACATGCACATAAAGTATATTAAATATGCAACACAAATAGTATCGTTCTACTATTTTTAGTTTCTGATCAAAATGCCAAGTGCGTGAACTCCCGCGAAGTCTTCGCACACATTTGGCGGACCCATTTGGCAAGTCTCTCAGGCTCAGCTTCAAGCCAGGATGCAACAGCAACGCAAAATACTCACGGCTCTGAAAAAAGTTTTCTTTTCAGGAGGGGATTTCACCAGCCATCCTTCCAGTATGACCGAATCTTTATTCATGATGTCTCTTCGCTTGCATTCGCTTGGTTGTTTTGCAATTTTACGAAAACATCTTCTCAACTCAGCTGACACTCAAAACTTTTGTCAAACTTGCCCTCATTACTCGACCAAACAGGAAATGGTCCAAGAAAATGGCGTCACTTGGCGTGACGTCACGCTGCCGCAGTGATTCATTTATGTCGGTACCTTTCATTGGGTGGCTTACTTCCTGGCCAAAGGAAAACCAATCAACGCCGGCGTAACAAAGTCCGCGGAATTCCCTTCTTACCAAAATAACACCGCTAAATGCTTACGCTCGGAAGCTAAACATTTGGTGAGGAACTTTTTGGGGCTCTTTTTCACGCCGTATTAAAAAGATTGCGACAAAAGTTCACCAGAGAACATCAGAGATGTGCAGGTTCCGAAGGCCTCCCCTACCACTTTCGGGTATGGATGTATAAACTGTATGGACGTATAAACTAGTACTAGTAGTAGTACCAATTTCACAGCCACTGCCACTGGGCACTGCACAGCCACAGGCACAGGTCTCAAATAATTATACACCAAAGAGCCCAATCTCAGATCTGAGAAATTAAATTCGCGACATAACTTCATAACTTTACATATCATAGCATAAGAGTAAAGATTCAAGAGAACATCCCCAAACCACTGGCACTGTTGCCTTCTGGGCGTTTATTAATGATGAAAATGAATGACTGTTGTGGTCAACTGGATTCAAGTTGCCCATCCCCTGCACTTGTTTCATTATGCTATGGCTATGCCATACCATGGCTATTGCTATGACAACCTGGACATAAAGGTCCTACACCGCATTGCTACCGTGTTTACACTGTCAGGTGTCTGGTATTTCTGCCCATGATGTGTGTGGCCCATGGGATGTCAGATGTTTTGGCCCATAATGGGGTCAGCCCATGGGCCGAACCAACTGTTCTTGTTCTTGAACCATGACATGTTTTTGCATGCATGGGTCATGTATGCAACTGGTGCCAGGGGCTACATGGAAGAAATAGCCATATTTATTCTACTCACTGTTTAAATTATTTGACTGACTTTAGACTTGTGTATTCTAACTGGGAAATGGGCTCCTTGGGCCAAAACAATGATACTTATTACATTTACTATTTTCTATGATCTGACTGACTTTTGACTATTTGCATCTTGTGCATTCTAACTCTGAAATGTTATACGCTAAATTATTATTAGTGATTCTCCATGCACCATAGAATCCACCCCAGCCAGGCTGTCATTCCAGCAAGAAAGAACTGAAAGAACTGACACCGAGGAATCTACATAATCTAGTATATCAACTAGGTTCATTCAACAAAGATTTCCATTAGTACTTGCCCCCCCCCCAACTGTATATGGTTGGTATAAACTACCATCAGTCACTGTCAACATACCTGATCTCAATAACTTCAAACAAGAAGCATTTATAACATTAATGTAACCAGGAAGATAAGCATAAAAACTACTGAAGCTTTGCTACTGATACACATTGTGTTGCACACCCAATTTCTTCTTGTTTGGCTCTGAAAGAAACCTGAGAATAGTGAAACAGAAACCGAAAGTTATATGCTTTGAAAGCTATTTTGATATTATTGTTTTTGTGAGCTATTTCATATTGGTTCTGCGAAATGTTCTTAATCACGTTGCCATTAAAAACATAGCATTATATAAAAATATGATGTACACATGATAATTTTACTGAATGTCGGACAAATAAGCAGTGTATAAAAGCAGTTTCGCCATTAATATATCAACGTATATGGGTGATTTGTGGTGAACACAGTTTTTATAAGTTTCATTCTTAACAATGCATACTACGCAAACATATCTACTTTTTATCTGTTGTGCATTTGGCCACTTTTTGATAGAAGTTGTCCAATGCATATAATATTTATAGTGAAATTCACCTTAATGCTTATATACCATAAGATATGTATATAAACAGTTTTAGTGATATGTGATCACGCCCAGAATGAAAAGATTATATCCCAGTTCCCATATTTAAATGTGCACAATTGTATTCTGTATACATTAAGTTATCTCCAGTAACACAGTATGTTATAATTAACATAATGATTCTACTTTAGTAAGACAATATGTTGCAGCTTTATTTTATGCCCAATTTAATGTATTCCTTGTTTGTTGTACATTGATCAGGTGAGATACTGGAAAGACCACATCTGTGACGAGTGCTTTTGATGTGCACAGTTCACACTAATTTAAAGTTAACTGATGTCTCTGTTTGAACAGCTGATATTTGATATGTGGTAATGTGAACTGCTTCCCTTGGATTATCCTGAATGGTGTTGTTGTATCATCATATCAATATCATTGGTCGGCTGAAAGCAAGGTTTTAGCAGATCAGTATGTTATGTGTTTTTCCTTGGTTTCCCTGTTTTTCTTGCCTTGAGTGAGCATCTTACCGTGTCTACAAGATGAATATCGAGAGCCACGGATATTGACACTGGTTGTTCGATTCTGGCATGTAATACAGTCAAAAAGGGTCAAATTTGCAAAGTTCCCCATATATCACTCAGTAGACTCAGTGCAGCCGTATGTACCCGTATGGATATAGTTATGGTAAAGGCAATCCATACGATGGCTCAGAACGCATAACACTTCACCCCCTGGCAGACCTGTTCATTCCAATACCAACTCAACTTCTCTGGGAAGCATTCAGCCATGCGGCAGTGGATGCATGAAATTATTCATGAATGATGGTGGATATGTGAATTCACATATCCACCACTGTCTACAGCCAGGTACAGGTGTACTCATTTCTACAGCTGAGTGAACTCTGGCAATGAAGAGTGAACAAAATGTCAGCAATTCAATTTGTCATTGTTCTTATCAGATTTTCAAATAAAATTTTTCCCATGCATGCCATGATGTTTGTGTCTCTCAGTCTTCCCCTGTCTCTGTTACCCTCCACCATTCCCTCCAATATCTCTCGTTATGTTCCTTCCTGTCTTACGATGTGGCCAACACATTTTAGTTTGTGTTTCTGTATTTTGTTGACGAGTTGCTATTTATTCCTGTCCAATTTAGTGCTTCGATGTTCGTTAGAAAGTGGACAATTTTATCATTAAAATAAGACATAAGTGCTGTTTTATGTTTGCAGCAATGGCAGTAAAAGTGCAGAAACACACATGAATAAGAGGCTACACGATATGTCTACATCAATGTCTGCCGATGAGTCCAGCACGAAACGACTGAAGCTTATACCACCAGGAGATGGTGCCGCTGCAGGTGACGAACCTGATGGCAGTGTCGAGTCAGAGAGTGAAGATACCGTTGATGGCTGTGTTCCATCAAAAAGTCAAAATGCCGTTGATGACTGTGTCCTGTTAGAGGATCAGGATGATGTTGATGATGATGACAGTTGTGTGAAGAAAGCAATAGAGGCTGATACGTCGAGATGCAGCAGCTCAAGTAAGTGGAGATGCGAGTCATGCATGCTGCTGAATCCCGTCCAGGTTCCACAATGCATTGCTTGCCTTGCATGGAAGCTGAATGGCGTCATCATTGTAAATGATACTGATGACATGGGACCCGATAAGGAAGAGCAAGGTAAAGATGATGAGGTTGGCATTGATAGTCATGTTCGTCATGATTCCGATGACATCAGTGTATTGCCCAGTGATGATGTCATCACCATAGATGCAGAGGATGAGGATGAAGCTCTGGTCAAAGGTTTGTTTTTTGACACAAGCCAGGGGCATAAAAAAGATGGAGACAAGAACGGAACTTGGAATTCCAAAGCAGAGATTTCAACTCTGCAGGATCAAACTGCGACTGACCAATGGACATGCAGCAGGTGCACACTGGTGAACAAGTCGGCAGTCAACAGATGCGAAGTATGCGAAGCGCCGCGTCGGTCTACCACTCCCATAGTCCTTCCTGGACCGACATCGCCGTTGATGAAAGTTAAAAATAGTGGCAAGTCTCATGTTGCAGTGATTGCTCGATCGGTTTCATCTGAGGAAAGATGGAAATGTTCGCACTGTACTTTCGTTGACAACCCCAGTTGGGGCGTCCTTTGCAACATCTGTAGCACCCCCAGGCCGGTAGGTAATAGACAGCCACCAAAGAAACCCAGCGTTAATCCTTCAGGCAGCGATTCAGGAAATCACAGCAAACACCCGACAGTTCCTAAAACCACAAAAGTATCCACAAATGATAAAGTCTCGGAATCGGGACGATCGACGTGGTTGTGCCCGAAGTGCACTTTAAAGAATGGCAGCGACAAGAACAAGTGTACTGCTTGTGGCTACATGAAAACACCTTTCGCAGGTGTTAGTACAAAATACTCACCAGTAGGTGACGCTACCGGAGTGTGGACGTGTGCCCTATGCACAATTAAAAACCAGGCATCGGCCTCTGTCTGCAGTATGTGTATGTCTAAGCGTGATGTCCCGCTTCCAATACTGGTACCAGATGCTAAACGTTCGATTGCTTCCACATCTCACACAGTGCCACCTAGTGGCAAGACCAAGAACCCATGGCGATGCGCAGTTTGCACGTTCATGAACAAGTCGACCGAGACTAACTGTACGAAGTGTGGCAGCAATGAGGTTATGAAAGAAAAGAATCGATCGGCCCCGGCCTCCACTTCATTTGACCAGGGGGCGCCACCAGGAGCTGTATGCCGCTTCAGACGTCTCAGTTCGCAGTGCTGTGATGTCGTCCAGGCGCACGAGGAAGCAGAGGCGACGGAACAGTGGGATATCATTGTTAACTTCTGCAAAGTTGTGAGTTGGCCTGATTTCTTACTTTGACAATGTACACAAAACTAACAGGTACGGTCATTATAAAATTATCACCAAGCAAAACTATTGCCATACAAAGATGTTGTTATACAAAGCTTTTGTTGTGAATAAAAAATTATTGCCATGCAGACCTATCGCTATGTAAAACTAGTGCTGTACAAACATATTGCTAAGTAAAACTATTGCTATGAAAACCTATTATAATACAATACTATTGCCATAAGTTACTGTCATACAACGTTACCGTCATACAATATTATTGTCATACAAAGCTATTGCTATGTCAAGTTATTGTCATACAAAACTATTGCCAGTACAAAGTATAGCCATACAGCATTATTTCCAGTCATTTACCCATTGCAATGCAAAACTATCACGATAAAAAATATCGCCATACAAAACTGTTGCCATGCTTGCATTTAGTGTAAAATACAGCGTGCAGTACATTACTACATATTAGTCTTTAGCCAGTCATAGTATAGTTATTGCTGACAAAACATTTTCTGCTTTCAGAACAGTGAGCCATTTGTTGACGATTCCTTCCCACCCGCTTCCAAGT
This sequence comes from Lamellibrachia satsuma, assembly GCA_033239005.1. Lineage (NCBI taxonomy): Eukaryota > Metazoa > Annelida > Polychaeta > Sabellida > Siboglinidae > Lamellibrachia > Lamellibrachia satsuma. The sequence continues at coordinate 8,954,776 of BSQZ01000010.1, forward strand.
CATTGTTTTATGATGATGCATCCGCCCAACACAAGCTCCAGAAGATTGGACAAGTAAAATGGCTGCGACCCTCAGAGATTACCTCAGCAAGTCGAAGTGAGGCGAATGTGCCCTGGACCGTGTTCCGTACCCCTGTGCCATGTGACATCTTGCAGGGCGTTCTTGGCAACTGCTGGTAGGCGGAGGTTTCAACTTTGATGCTGTACACAGCTGACCAAACCATGCGACCCCAAAATAATACTTGTGATATCTTTAATTAACATATATCATACGCGTCATATTTTGGACTATCTCTCACTCTCACTACCAATCGCTTACGCTAATTAATCATCATTAATCATCAACACAGTGAATTATCACTCACGCCAATTGCTAGGATCACTCGCTACCGACTGAGGCTGCATGTGGCTCCCTCTGGTTACCAAATATACATGTTTGTTTGAAAGTAAATAAACCTTGGCGTCCCAAATGTTGTTGAATTTATTAGTTAGGCCTGTCATGGATGGTGAAAACGATGAGGCAACAGTGTAAGTTGTTGACCTTCGTGAAATTAATATGTGATACCAGGTTCACAACTGAGACAGTTGGCAGGCACGATATGGTCACGCGTGCATAGTGTATGCTAAATTTGTTTGTGGTAAAATTGAATGGTGATGCCACTGGGCAGGTAAAACAGATATACCAGATTGCTCACATAATAATGCTCACAAATAATTCACATGAAACAGTAACAAATTTGCAAGAAACATGGCCTGTAGATATTATATTTGTTTATATATTTTAGCAGAAACGGTTGCCTCGACTAAAACTTAAAAACCAAACAGAAATGGACCTTATCATGTGTTGCAGGTTTCTCAGCGCCCTGGCCGTTCTAGCAGAGAGACCAAAGCTTGTCGAGAGAGTTCTCATAACTAAGGAGTTATGCGAACAAGGCATCTACCAAGTGCGCCTCTGTAAGGACGGACTCTGGCAGACCGTATTGGTCGATGATCTGTTGCCATGCGATGCAAAGGGATTCCTGCTCTACTCCAAAGTAAGCTCTTGTTCATAGAAAACACAAATTGTTGTTCAGTTTTTCCATCTGCAAATAATGGATATTGAATTGTGGGTCTCATAATATTGATGTACAACACTACATGAAACTGATGTCATTTAACCACCCTTTCAGGCTCTCCCTCCATCAGACCCTCCTCTCCTTCTATCAGACCCTCCTCTTCCTATATCAGACCCTCCTCTCCCTCTATCAGACCCTCCTCTCCTTCTATCAGACCCTCCTCTTCCTCTATTTGAAACTTTGAATTACATCGATATGTGGCAACCCATGAATGTGTACATCAATGTGCAATGTTAAATAATACCACTGCTGTTCACTCTGCCCTGTCAAAACAGTTTTGTGATCACCCCAAGTAGAACACAGTATGATTTGGACAGTTTTGTTGACACTGACATTTTGCTAGTTATGGTTGTAATTAGTTGTATTTAGTTACAGTTACAAATGTACTGTAATTTATAATTTTGTTTGGAGTTACCTAATTGTAAGTTATTGTTGGGGAAGTAATTGTAATTGGCAATTACTGTTGTAATTGCAACTATTGTTGTAATTACTGGTACATTAGCATTGTAATTGACCCAGGCTTTGCTGCGGTGGGGTAAAGTCATGTTTGTCTGCCGGAGGTTGCACATCATGTTAAAGACATGTAGTGTTAACTTCATGTCATCTCAAAGTCATGTTTATTTGCCACAGACTAAGCGTCACCAGCTGTGGGTGCCGTTGATAGAGAAGGCTCTGGCTAAACTTCATGGCTGCTACCAGGCCCTGACTGCTGGACGCTGCATCGAAGGTCTCGCCACCCTCACTGGTGCCCCCTGTGAGAGCATTAGGCTTCAAGGTCAGACGTTCACTCTAACATTCAAACCATTTTCAATGTTGTTCTTGCCGTATCTCATAGAATTAACACGTAAATAAGTTAATGAAAAATCAACCCGAGATATATTTCCATAACAATTTTTTATTGTTAAATATTTAATTGAATGTATTTTGTTTACAGCAAACATATTTGTCTATTGCTGTTTTCCATGTATTTCAAATTCTATTCAGGTGGTTTTGTAATGCCGCAAAAGCACAATAACCCAACCAAATTCAAACATTTTTGTCATGGATAAAATTTATAAAATTCTCAAACTTGAATAACAATAACTGTGTTGAAGTTCTTCACATTGGATTGTTGTATGATTCCAACTATGGCACTTTTAAAATGTGTTACATAATGTAAAACATCATGTTTGTCTTCCGCAGCTAAATCGAAGGAAGGCGCTGGCATCGACGAAGATTTACTCTGGGGCCGACTTCTCAGCTTCCGAGAATCGAGGTTGGTGGTGCTACTGTAACCTTGTCACGTGACGTGTCAGTCTTATAAGCTTCCATAACATTGGAAAATACCTACACTTGTATGTCTTAACATCATGCATCACCCAATACCGTAGCAACTGTATACATGCGCGCTTGGGCTGCCACACGGGGTAATTGTCTGACCCTATTATTGATATTACCGTACGTTTATACGCTGTTCGCTACTTTAATTTTACATTGTGTGTGACAGTAAAGGTATGTGGATTATGATGTTACAACTTGGAGGTGTCTGGTTGCCTGGATTTTAGTATTTTATGTGACACAAGTTTCATATTTGCCGCCCTATCGTCAATGAACTAGAATCGTCGCCATGGTGATCGTGTACACAAGCCACCGACTACGCCAACTGTGTCAGCGTTCCACGAAATCGCTCATGCGTGTCTCCAGCGCAGTCTACTATGACCTGAAGCAACTGGGCATTTGTTACGCAACACCAACACACAGAGGAACCACTGGCGGTCAGTGTCGTCTGCGAGCGCCAGAACCAATTCCACCTATTGTGACAACGACGAGGAAATCTGTTATTAAACAAACTGGTGTAAACAATGCTAACTTGATTATACTGACTTCGATGGAATCGCGTAATGGGTCTACCACTGCGCGAAGCTGCTCTGATCGATCTCTTACCAGTGCTGTGACGTGTGTGCTCCTCAATACCCGATCTGTCTGTAATAAACCAGTAACAGTTAAAGAACACATGATTGATCAAAAAGCCGATTTAATGTTTCTGACCGAAACATGGTGCAAGCCAAACAAGAGTGCCGTTCTCAACGAGTTAACCCCGCCAGGTTACAGCTTCATTGGCGAGTGCCGTTCGTCGAAGCGTGGAGGCGGTGTCGGATTGTTATATAAGTCGGCATATAAATTCCGCAAGACTACAACCAAACGATATGACACATTTGAACATTTAGACGTTAAATCAACACAAACGTCGAGACCTGTGCGTGTTGTCATTATTTACCGACCACCTACCACCTCCGTACAGTCGTTCCTTGACGAATTCACAAAGTACGTAAACGAAATAGTTGTTACACGGCAAGACATCCTCATTGTCGGTGATTTCAATCTTCACTGTGAACTTAATAGTGCGCCTGGTGTAAAGTTATTGAATGACATTTTAGCAGAAAACAACTTAAAACAACATGTCACAGAACCCACACATATGAAGGGACACATGCTAGACTTAGTGATAACACGCTCATCCAGTTCAATCGTGTCGTCAACTACAGCGTACCCCAGCAGTATATCAGATCACTACAGTGTCGTTTTCCGTCTGTCGTCTGCTAGCCCAGTGTCTGCTCGTGCCGTGAAACAGCTGCGTGATTTTCGCGGACTTGATCTGGTTCGCCTCGAAACTGACCTTTCTTCGCGTCTTGCATCAATAGATACTACTCTAGATGTGAATACCATGGTCGGCCAGTACGAGCATGCGGTCTTATCCACTATTGACTTGCATGCCCCAGTTACTGTGAGAATGAAAGTTTGCCGACGCAAGGAACCGTGGTACAATGACGACATCCATCAAGCCAGGGCATTAAGACGTGCAAACGAGAAGAGATGGAGAACAACGAAACTCGAGGTGCATCGCCAGATTTTTGTTGAGCATCGAACAGCGGTCAACAACATGATCAAGCGAGCGAAGCGTGCTCACTACGAGTCAGTGTTGTCATCACTTGACCAACGAACATGCTTTCGTGTGGTTAACACTCTGCTAAAGCCACCGGGAATAATTCTTCCACAATCCAGTAACACTGAAACACTGTGCAATGACTTCGCAACCTACTTTGCAGAGAAAACACAAAGAATTAGAATGCAGATACACACAAAGCTTACCAATGATGAAGAGTATTCTTGTTGTGCTATCGACTCTGGCAGCCAAAGCCAACGTTTGTCGAACGAACTCAATCGACTGCTACCTACTAGTGAAGAGGAAATGAAGAACATCATCAGCCTATGCCCATCAAAGACATGCAGCCTGGACTCTTGCCCCACTGATCTGTTGAAGAAAACAGTTGGTGTGCACATTCCTTATCTGGTGGCAATAGTGAATAACAGCTTTAAGCAAGGACTCTTTCCGATCACGTTGAGAACAGCAATAGTAAAACCACTTCTGAAATCCGACACTCTCGACAAAGACATGTTAAAGAACTACAGACCAGTGTCAAATATAGCATTCGTCGGCAAAGTCTTGGAGAAAGTGGCAGTTCGTCGTTTGCTTGACCATCTGACATTGAATGGGCTGCACGAAGAATACCAATCGGCATATAAGATGCTTCACAGTACAGAAACAGCTCTACTGCGTGTTCAGCATGACATTGCTAGTGTACTCGACAAGAATCGTGCAATGCTGTTTGTCATGCTGGACTTATCAAGTGCATTTGACACGATTGACCATGAACATTTGCTGACACTACTGCACTACGAATACGGTGTGTGTGGAATAGCGTTATCATGGTTCCGGACGTACTTGGAAGACCGCACCCACTGTGTCAAGATAGACTCAAAAACATCCGCGACTATTCCGCTACAGAGTGGTGTGCCACAGGGCTCGGTCCTTGGGCCAGTTATGTTCACTCTATACACCACCCCATTGCAGCGGATATTCAAAAGACATGGCATAAAATACCATAAGTATGCCGACGACATTCAACTATATGCGTCGTACAATCCCGCTACATCAGGCGACCAAGTGATAACTGCGAGGCGACTCAAAACTGTATTGGGGAAGCTAGACGATGGATGGCGCTGCGCATGCTGAAACTAAACGACGAAAAACAAAGATGATGATCTTTACATCAAAACATCATCTCAGGATGTACGGAGGCTGCTCCTTGAGAATCGGAGATGATACGGTTTCACCATCAGATCGCATAAGGAGTTTGGGAGTTCACATGGATCAACATCTGACGATGACAGATCATGTGACTGCTGTGTGTGCCGCATGTAACTACCATCTGTACAGACTGTCGTCAATACGGCACTATTTAACAACTGAAGCCGCGAAAGCGCTGTCAATGCACTCGTCACCTCTCGCCTGGACTACTGTAACTCCCTCTTGCATAACATACCGTTATCACAGACAGCCCGGTTGCAGCGTGTCCAGAACAATGCAGCCAGGCTAATAACACGCACCAGTAAACACGACCACATCACACCAGCGTTGAAGGAGCTGCATTGGCTGCCGGTTGAGAGCCGAATCGCCTTCAAGATGTTGGTAATGACTTATAAATGCATCAATGGTTTGGCGCCGTCTTATCTTGCAGAACTTGTTCAACCACGAAACGTGACGGACGCCTACGCCAGAACTATGCGCCAACACTGCACCAAGGCATAACAAATAAGTGTATTGGCGATTCGGCATTTTGGCGCAGCAGCCACCACGACTATGGAATAAATTACCTGTGAACATTCGTGCATCGGGGACACTTTCTGTGTTTAGAAAGTGTTTAAAGACATATCTTTTTATTGGACATTTTAATTAATTTAAATTGTTTTGAAATGATGGACATTGCTTTATAATTTTTTTTAATGTTATATACATTTTAATTAGTGCTTAGATTTTTATATTAATTTATATAGTTTACATAAAACATTTTTTAGTACAGTATTAGTTTAGTTTAGTTTATATAATTTGCATACACATTTTTGTACAGTATTTATTTATTTATTTTTATATTAGTTTACATAATTTCCATATTAATGTACGTCTTTAAACCAGTGTTTAATTTGTTTAAAATTAATTTATATAATTTACATACAAAGCATTGTAAGTCTTAAAACCAAAGTTTAATTTTATTTATATAATTTACATTCCTCTTTTAGTATTGTACGTCTTAAAACCAGTGTTCATATATATATATTTTTAATAAGGTACATTTTATCTATTTATATTTATTAATACACATTTGTACAGCGCATCGATCCGCCATGCGGGAATTAGCGCTATAGAAAAAATATTATTATTATTATTATTATTAACTTGATACTGTATCATTTTCCTAAGCCGACTGACTCCTTGGGTGAGAGTTTATTATGCTCATCTTATGACAAAAACATGGGAAATTATTTGCCAAAAACACAGTTGAATAGAAACTCCTTCCTCAATTGATTTAGCCTATTGCGAACCCAGTTCATTGATGTCTAAATGTATGGTGTATGAATAGTTTAGGTAATATTCACATTGCATATTTTTCAATCATTGAAAGAATTTACTTTGGTCATTAAATGTGTTAAGGCTCTAAATAGTGGATATCCAAAATGGTAAACACTGCGGGGTCACTTTGGGTTTTTAATTTACAGCGAAATGTTGTTATATTTCCTACAGACTCATTGCTAACAGGGAATGAGTTCCACAGAGTTGTCGTTCTGGAAAATACTTGTTCTGTGCATAGTGTGCTTCCCGTAGGCACCCTGATTTAGGCCTTGCAATGCCATAGTTATCCAGCATGCATTGCTTGCATCAAATTGGGGACCAGCAACAATGGCCGTGAAGTGTGTTTGCATTTCATTCAAAATCGATTTTAAATTTTCAGTCATAGTAGAAATCATTTTGTTGTTATTGTTTACGAACATGGCTACTACCTTTATAAAATTTGCAGTACATCGTTACAAGGTGCATGAAGTTAGGCAACTCAAGTATATATTTTAGGCAATCTATTGTAAATCTTTCAGATTTCTCCTCGGTGCCTCGTGTGGGGGCGGCAATATGAAGGCTGATGAAGACATCTATCAGAGTGTGGGGTTGCAGTCCCGTCATGCATACTCCATCCTCGACGTACAAGACATCCAGGGAAACAGGTGTTGTGGGGTTGGAGTACATTGCAGATGACACAGGACTTTTGGTCAACGGGACCGGGGTTCAAACTCACCTACTGCCGCTTTGAAACTTCATCAGTTTCATTCACCCCACTTTGCCTGTGTCTTTCGGAAGAGACACTAAAAACCATTGGTCCCTTCTACCTGGTGTCTATGCCAGGGGAAGTATAAGTTCCCATGCAGGGAAATGGCAAAAATATGTCATGGATTCAATAACTCTAGAGACGGACACTCTGAAATAAATTGTCAGTTCTGGTACACTTTCCCCAGGGAAGTTCTGATATACCCCAGTATTTACAATAATAATATCACACTGATAGAGCGCCACATATCGAGAAAATATCTGTTTATCAGAGCGGCTGTTACACTCAACACTAAACGATAACTGCAATCAATTAATAACAATGTAATAAATGCTAAAATGTCATTATAAAAAATGTCAGATCAGTATAATGAACCAATAAAAACACAGATGCAACAATGCTGGTCAACTGCCTTTGCTTAGTGTTTATGCCAAGTGTCTAGTACTCGTTATTGCCCACCCCGTTATTATGCAGATTCGGATATAACGTGGTCGGTCATGGACCCCGATTTTCTGCTGCCAGGGGGAAATGCCAAATGGGCCTGCGTAAACCTACTTAGAATTGCTTTGACAATTCTCAAGAAACATTAGGTGAACAATGTCAATGAACAAGTATCAACGTGTTGACACTGTTGTTTGTTTTGCGCTGCCGCTGACATCAATCGCTGTCGCTGGCTTTGCTTCTGCAGTTTGTAAATTGCAGTCGAGATTCACGTATAGGCCTCCCATAAAAATCAGATAAACAGTCTTAAATGCAATTTATTGTATCATAAATCTTATCATTTTCACAATGCGAAACCAACATGCCAAATGCCTATCCCAAGGCGCTTCCAGTGCACGAAAATATGAATTTGCCATCCACATATGAAACGATGAATCTATGGTTAAGTGGTGCATCATGAATTTATGCTTCGGTCAAGATCGGTTGAAAGACGAAGTGAAACAATTATTAATTGTACCTATTGTCATTTTCTATGTTTAATCAACTTACATACTACGTGTGACAAATCATATACGTTTTCGACTGCTGAGATCCAGGTTATTATATTTGATTCTTAGGCCTATTGGTCCAGTACAGCATCATCGTAGTAGATCTATGTATTTTAATCAGTTCAAGATTCAGCAGGGTGTGACATTTTAAAATAATACACGTTGATGCTAGTTGACTCGTTTAATAAGCTTTATAAACCGTAAATTGGCATATAAAACACTGCTGCAAGCACACAGTGGCTTCGACAGCGTTCTTGGACTTGGTGCAGGGGGCGGCAATCGCTGTTGTTTAGTAACTCCCTGGTGGCAGATATAGGAACACCTAACATGCCTCGCATACAACGCGTCCGAAATCGTGGACCCCAAACATTGCGTTATAACCAGGCATGACTGTATTGAGTTCATATAGCAGGTTTTTCAAGACGTTACCAGAGAAAACATTCACTCACCATCCTGTGAGTTGACCTTTGGCTTATGGTCATTACAAGCCAAAGAGCAAAGTCACTAAGTCGATAGATAAAGATGGAGAAGGTATGGTGGACACATAAACGTACATGTGTGCATCCAAGCACACACACATACACACACACGCACAAGTGCACCTGCACACCTGCACACACAGTCACGCACGCACGCACGCACGCACGCACGCACGCACGCACGCACGCACGCACCCACGCACGCACGCACACACACACACACACACACGCCACTACTACAGTAACAATGTCATGTTCTATCAGACTAGTGCGACTGAGGAACCCGTGGGGTAGATTCTCATGGAATGGGGACTGGTCGGACAATTCTCCGATGTGGGACACCATCCCTGCTGCAGACCGAGATGCCCTCATGCCCCACGGCACAGAGCTGGGGGTGTTCTGGATGTCCCTCAAAGATGTCATGGCGTAAGTTTGTACCTAATTCTACCATATCTTTCAGGCAGAGTTGTAGATTGTGTAAGATATAATATTGCTAGTTGGTTCAGCTTCAAAACAAGCCATAAACGAAGTTCTTTATCACATCCATAGCTTTGAAGTCAGCTACCCTCGGGGCTGTGTTTCTGAGAAATATGGCTTCATAAATGACCAACAGAAAATATACTATACATATGGTATGCTATAGCAACCTTAATTTATTGTCATTGTATTTTATCAAATTTGGCACAGTTTTGTTTTGTTAATTTAAAAAAAAACAAAGTTTTAGAATAGTATTGGTTTTGCCATGGTATGACAGTTGTCATTTGCCATGTATAGGGCTTAATAACTAATACCTAATGCCTAATACCTAATACCTAATGCCTAATGCCAACAACTTAATGGGGAGCAGTGGTATAATGATTGGACTATCAGACTATCAGTCGAGAGAACCCAGGTTCAAATCCCTTGCTGCTGTTTTGAAACTTGGGCAGTTTCGTTCACCCCACGTTGCCACAGTTCAATCAGCTGTATACAAACGAGTACCTGGCTACAGACAGAGGAGGACACATGTGAATGAATAGTCTTTGAGTAGTAATTGCAGCTAAAGCACTTTGGGTGGTCTTTGATCGGATACTACGCGGTATAAGTTGTCTTTACAATTAACTGGGTTCTTAATTTGTTACCCTGTCTCTCAGCATCTGATACACATAAACGTAGTAATATATAAAAACAACAACGGCCACTGTTAACTTGCAGATAGATTTAATTTGTGTTGGTGACTTAATTAACAGTCCTTGTTTTCTGCAGATATTTTGATTCGGTCGACATTTGCAAGTTCTGTCACGATTGGATGGAAGTAAGAATCAGCGGATGTTTCCCATCCAGAGCAGACGAACCGATCATGGTGACCATCATTGAAGTGTTTGACACAACCGAAGTTGAATTTGGCTTGTTTCAGGAAGGGGCAAGGTAAGCACTGTTTGATCAACACATAATTGTTGTCTGTGCCCTCTTTAGTATTCGCATTTCCAATATCTTTAGCAACTCGCAATGAATAGAATGTTTAATATGGTGCTGTCAATCGTGTGTGATGGCGACACACAATTCTTGTCCACAGAAAACTATTTAACTTTCGAGTTCATGGTAGAAAAATAAAGAGACAGCGATTTTGAGACTACCATTGGCTACCCTTATATGTTTTAACAGGGAATAACAGGGAATCGGCATATTTAAAGCTGCCGCAGTATATGCATTTTTTGCTCGCCTTGTTTCAGACTAATTTTGCAAAAAATTAAAACTAGTATTGACTACGAAAAGCTAGCTCATTTGTGCAAATGAGTTATTCAGTTTTAGTGTATTTTTATTGATTATCTTTGTTGCAGAGGCCACAAGCCAACAGCCAGCAGTCCACTGGATTTGTGTATCCTAGTGATGCAGTCTGACCACCAGTTGACTGGTCCGCTGGTGGCCTGTAATCCACGAGAACCTCGTAGATTTGTTGGTTGTAACCACATCCTGGAGCCGGGGAAATACTCCGTCGTCTGTCTGGCATTCAACCATTGGAACAGTGGTATGTGTTGTCTGTCGTCTGTCTGGCATTCAACCATTGGAACAGTGGTATGTGTTGTCTGTCGTCTGTCTGGCATTCAACCATTGGAACAGTGGTATGTGTTGTCTGTCGTCTGTCTGGCATTCAACCATTGGAACAGTGGTATGTGTTGTCTGTCGTCTGTCTGGCATTCAACCATTGGAACAGTGGTATGTGTTGTCTGTCGTCTGTCTGGCATTCAACCATTGGAACAGTGGTATGTGTTGTCTGTCGTCTGTCTGGCATTCAACCATTGGAACAGTGGTATGTGTTGTCTGTCGTCTGTCTGGCATTCAACCATTGGAACAGTGGTATGTGTTGTCTGTCGTCTGTCTGGCATTCAACCATTGGAACAGTGGTATGTGTTGTCTGTCGTCTGTCTGGCATTCAACCATTGGAACAGTGGTATGTGTTGTCTGTCGTCTGTCTGGCATTCAACCATTGGAACAGTGGTATGTGTTGTCTGTCGTCTGTCTGGCATTCAACCATTGGAACAGTGGTATGTGTTGTCTGTCGTCTGTCTGGCATTCAACCATTGGAACAGTGGTATGTGTTGTCTGTCGTCTGTCTGGCATTCATCCATTGGAACAGTGGTATGTGTTGTCTGTCGTCTGTCTGGCATTCAACCATTGGAACAGTGGTACGTGTTGTCTGTCGTCTGTCTGGCAGTCAACCATTGGAACAGTGGTATGTGTTGTCTGTCGCCTGTCTGGCATTCAACCATTGGAACAGTGGTACGTGTTGTCCGTCATCTGTCTGGCATTCAACCATTGGAACAGTGGTATGTGTTGTCTGTCGCCTGTCTGGCATTCAACCATTGGAACAATGGTACGTGTTGTCCATCGTCTGTCTGGCATTCAACCATTGGAACAGTGGTATGTGTTGTCTGTAGTCTGTCTGGCAGTCAACCATTGGAACAGTGGTATGTGTTGTCCGTCACCTGTCTGGCATTCAACCATTGGAACAGTGGTATGTGTTGTCCGTCATCTGTCTGGCATTCAACCATTGGAACAGTGGTATGTGTTGTCTGTCGTCTGTCTGGCATTCAACCATTGGAACAGTGTTATGTGTTGTCCATCGTCTGTCTGGCATTCAACCATTGGAACAGTGGTATGTGTTGTCTGTCGTCTGTCTGGTATTCAACCATTGGAACAGTGGTATGTGTTGTCCATCGTCTGTCTGGCATTCATCCATTGGAACAGTGGTATGTGTTGTCTGTCGTCTGTCTGGTATTCAACCATTGGAACAGTGGTATGTGTTGTCCATCGTCTGTCTGGCATTCAACCATTGGAACAGTGGTATGTGTTGTCCGTCGTCTGTCTGGCATTCAACCATTGGAACAGTGTTATGTGTTGTCTGTCGTCTGTCTGGCATTCAACCATTGGAACAGTGGTACGTGTTGTCCGTCGCCTGTCTGGCATTCAACCATTGGAACAGTGGTATATGTTGTCCATCGTCTGTCTGGCATTCAACCATTGGAACAGTGGTATGTGTTGTCCATCGTCTGTCTGGCATTCAACCATTGGAACAGTGGTACGTGTTGTCCGTCGCCTGTCTGGCATTCAACCATTGGAACAGTGGTATATGTTGTCCATCGTCTGTCTGGCATTCAACCATTGGAACAGTGGTATGTGTTGTCTGTCGTCTGTCTGGCATTCAACCATTGGAACAGTGGTACGTGTTGTCCATCGTCTGTCTGGCATTCAACCATTGGAACAGTGGTATGTATTGTCGGACACTTAGGGTCAGAAATAGCATCGATACTGTATTGTTTAATATTATTTTTGTTCATTTATACACAGTGGCACACATGTAGTGTATCTGTACTTATAAAATGACTACAAAGCCTTCTGGTTGTTTGGATTGGATAGCCTTTCAGCCTGTCATGGTGATATGAAATCAGCCTAGCCTTACATTGATAACGAGAGCTAAGTTTCTGAAATGACAGAGCTGGAAATTTTTACGTGTTTCAAAATCGCACCCTTCACCCTTCCGCATTTTCCCACAAGCTATGAATACAAAGTTGTGATTCAGCCTGGCAAATAAAAAAAAATTTTTAAATGGTAGAACATAATTTTTTTTAACTGACTACCTAAAATGGGATTTGGTCGGAAAAGGGAGATGTTTATGAAAAAAACGTAGGCCTGAAATATGGATGATTTCATATCATGGCCATGAGAATGTAAAATTGGTACTAAACGTGGGAGTGTCCTGCCAGGAATGGGAGATTTAACAGGTCTGTTAATAATGACAACATACTTGTGTTGACATCATTTAATTCTGTTATGACCGTTTTTTTTCTAGGAGCCTGCCAAACCCCTAGGTATGCCCTGTCGATCCACAGTTCAAAGGTGCTTCTCGTGAACCAGGTGGCAGCACCACCCTACACTCTAGCAGACAGCATCATACAACTTGCTGTCGCAAAGGGACGTAGACATGATGTACGTTGCTACTTACTTGTTAACGCTTCCTCCTCAAATTATAAATTGTTTTACAGTTTGGTTGTCACTAAGATGCTGTTGCTTATTAAGTAATTTTCAGAAAATTAATTTAAATTTAGAACAATATAGTTCAAAATATTACAGTGGAAAATAAATCAGAACATGTATAACTGTAATACAGTTGCTTTACGGTCACCTCAGTAATACAGCCACCTCACCATTATGGTCACCTCATTAATACAGCCACCTCGCCATTATGGTCACCTCATTAATACAGCCACCTTGCCATTATGGTCACCTCATTAATACAGCCACCTCGCCATTATGGTCACCTCATTAATACAGCCACATCACCATTATGGTCACCTCATTAATACAGTCACATCACCATTATGGTCACCTCATTAATACAGCCAACTTGCCATTATGGTCACCTCATTAATACAGCCACCTCGCCATTATGGTCACCTCATTAATACAGCCACCTTGTCATTATGGTCACCTCATTAATACAGCCACATCACCATTATGGTCACTTCATTAATACAGCCACCTTGCCATTATGGCCACCTCATTAATACAGCCACCTCGCCATTATGGTCACCTCAGTAATACAGCCACCTCACCATTACGGACACCTCATTAATACAGCCACCTCGCCATTATGGTCACCTCATTAATACAGCCACCTCGTCATTATGGTCACCTCAGTAATACACCCACCTCGCCATTGTGGTCACCTCAGTAATACAGCCACCTCGCCATTGTGGTCACCTCAGTAATACAGCCACCTCGCCATTATGGTCACCTCAGTAATACAGCCACCTCGCCATTGTGGTCACCCTGGGACAGTCCCAAATTATTTTCATAACAGTAAAGTATAGAATATGGTTATCTCACTGTTCAGGTAAATTAGTGAGGTCCCACGGCATAGGGTTATTTTTATTGAGGTAATTACTTTTGTGCATTTTCGTCAGTTTCCCACCAAATGTGCCTAAAAAGTAGCTGCCAATATCATTTTGTACTTATCTAATAGGAATATATTTTATGTTATTACTTTTGTTGCCCGTAACATTTGTGTGATTGTGACAGAGTCGTGACGAGATGACGACCTACTGTCTCACTCACGGCTGGTCTGGCTTCATCAGCGTCATCGAAAACAGACACCCGCTGTATGCCCTCAACGTCAAGTGTGACTGCTCTGGAAGCTTCAATGTCGTGTCCACCCGGGGTACTCTGAATACGACTGACTCCATTCCTCCACTTCACAGGTTTGTAAATGGTGGCGCATCATACGTCGTTGTTCTGTAAATGCTTTAAACCATCGGAAGTTTAATTTTTTTCCTCTGCTCGTTTCAGAATCATTTCATAAAAAATTAGCCTATCTAGTGTCCACTACGATATGCTAGCTCATTTGTATAAATGTGCTATTTAGTTTTGATGAAATCATCGGACAAACTGTTGAATATTTTTTACTGGGCCCAATTTTTTACCCCTTCTTTTTCTATGCTGCTAAGTACCAGATTGTTGTTTTGTTATATATAGTATGGTCTGTAACGTCCAGTGGTCAATGGTGTTGTGTCTTGCCTGTTGTAGACAAGTGGTGACTGTTCTCTCTCAGTTGGAGAGCACTGGTGGCTTCTCCATCTCACACCATCTGAGCGATCGGATGAATCCATCCCTGGTTGACTTGGGCAGCTGGGCAATGCCTGGTGTGAGCCATGTACCAGAGCTTGGACCAGAAGTTCACAACTTGCATGCACCACGCCCTTTGTGATGACATGCCTATTCTCTGTGATGTGTGAGATATTAAAACAGTTTAATATCTTGACATAATATGTGATGATGCTTACATTCCTAAGAATCTGTGTACAACTTAATTTAATGATTTATCTTATGCTGGATTTTTATTGTGATCAGCACGACCTGTATGATTTGTGACATTTGTCAAAAGAATCTTTGTCACTGTGACATCTGCTATGTCATACATGTATAGCATGACATCTATGATGCCAGATTTATAAAATATGACATCTGTGATGTCAGATGTTATAATGTGACACGTGTGATATGTACAATATGTGATGTCAGAGTTGTATACTATGACATATGTGATACCGTACTTGTACAGTGTGACATCTGACATAAAATAGGTGTAAAATCTGATGTAAGATTTGTGTACTGTAAAAATGTGTGATATCAGAAGTGTACGGTGTGACATCTGATATGTATACAGTAACGTCTTAGATGTCACTGGTGTCACTTGTGTACAACTAGTCCACTGTGACATTACCGTGATTTTCCATGTATAATACACATTTTGTCCCTTCATCTTTTGTTTAAAAGTCCAGGTGTATTTATTATACATGGTAAGATAACAGGGCTAAAGAAATTTCAAACCGAATAGGCGGTAATCAGGAACTATAGATTGGCTTAAATTATTTATGCTGCTAAAGACAATTCTTACCTAATTTTTTTCTATGCCAATGCATTCATTAAATCATTCGATGTACAAAAAGCATATTCCTTAAAATATTGTTTTTATGGTCCAAATAGCACTGCGGAATAATATAATATAAACTGCTGACAATCGCCGCTGACACTCAGGTTAGAAGTGTGGACCAAAAAGTTACACCAGGGTACGTGACACTCTAAACCTAAAAGTTACACCAGGGTACGGGACACTCTAAACCTAAAAGTTACACCAGGGTACGGGACACTCTAAACCTAAAAGTTACACCAGGGTACGGGACACTCTAAACCTAAAAGTTACACCAGGGTACGGGACACTCTAAACCTAAAAGTTACACCAGGGAACGGGACACTCTAAACCTAAAAGTTACACCAGGGTACGGGACACTCTAAACCTAAAAGTTACACCAGGGTACGGGACACTCTAAACCTAAAAGTTACACCAGGGTACGGGACACTCTAAACCTAAAAGTTACACCAGGGTACGGGACACTCTAAACCTAAAAGTTACACCAGGGTACGGGACACTCTAAACCTAAAAGTTACACCAGGGTACAGAACACTCTAAACCTAAAAATTACACCAGGGTACGGGACACTCTAAACCTAAAAGTTACACCAGGGAACGGGACACTCTAAACCTAAAAGTTACACCAGGGTACGGGACACTCTAAACCTAAAAGTTACACCAGGGAACGGGACACTCTAAACCTAAAAGTTACACCAGGGAACGGGACACTCTAAACCTAAAAGTTACACCAGGGTACGGGACACTCTAAACCTAAAAGTTACACCAGGGAACGGGACACTCTAAACCTAAAAGTTACACCAGGGTACGTGACACTCTAAACCTAAAAGTTACACCAGGGAACGGGACACTCTAAACCTAAAAGTTACACCAGGGAACGGGACACTCTAAACCTAATAGTTACACCAGGGAACGGAACACTCTAAACCTAAAAGTTACACCAGGGAACGGGACACTCTAAACCTAAAAGTTACACCAGGGAACGGGACACTCTAAACCTAAAAGTTACACCAGGGAACGGGACACTCTAAACCTAAAAGTTACACCAGGGTACGGGACACTCTAAACCTAAAAGTTACTCTAAACGTGCTTCAACCAAACTTTCGGAAGATGGGAATTCAGGTGTTATATATATATATATATATATATATATATATATGTATGTATATAGAAATTCTGTCAGATTTGAGCAAAAAGTCAAGGTACATATTATACTCGGGAGTCGGGGCATATTATTAATACTCGGAAAATTAGGTTCGGTGTGTCTAACCTGTGGCTGTGATCTATGTACGGAAGAACTTAAGAAATGCGATATTTACAAATTATGATTCAAGGTACAAATAATACGCACACTAACGTATTAATTTGGTATTTGTGTGCATAACCTTATGTTTATTATTTAAGTACAAGGTACATATAATACGCACACTAACTTATTAATTTGGTTATTTGTGTGCATAACCTTATGTTTATCATTTAAGTAAAACAGTGATTAGTTTTTACAGATACATACAGGGACGTGTTACTTAATTGTTTTCTCAGGAAATCTGGGATCAAATTCTCCACAAAGTCCGTATTATTATTACGAATGATGTAGCACTGTAATTGGTAAGGTGGTTGGTACAGCAAATTATTAATTAGGTTGATCCAATGTATTACATATCTGTCACATATTGTATATGATGTATAAAGGAATGTGACAGTATTCTTGATGTGAACAGTTAGTTGAAACATTTATTTATTTTAGTTTATTAATTAACTACGTATAATCGATGTTTAGAATCACAGGCTCTAGACTTATTTTTGGAGGTATAGTTTTCTATCCAAGACATGACAGTTGTACACGTTTTACCTTTATAAAAATCATTTAGTTTTGTGTAATAACACATGTAGTTATGTACAATAACACAGTTTAAAAACATCATGAAAATATGAATGTGTATGCATACATACAGTGGAACCTCTCTATTAATGTCACTATTCAAGACATGACACTTGCATGTTTTACCTCTTTGACAATCATTTACATAACTGTATATTCAGTGGAACCTCATTATTAATAGTGTATTGCAAAATTAAAAAGTACCACAAATACTCATGACATGACAGTTGTGCACATTTTACCAAAAATAATCATTTACACAGCTTTATATTCAGTGGAGCCTCACTATTAAGATCACCCTCGGGACTTGGCCAAAGTGATCCGAATAACAAGGTGACCATATTAGTGGGATTAAAGTCCTATACTTTACTCTGTGTGTGTCTATATGTAGATATAGATTATCTACCAACATAATTATGTAGATGCCTTTTGCCATATCTACATGGTATAGATATATCAACATTTCGGCGTCATCTAAAAACCTACCTATTTGACCTGGCCTATCCTCCTTAGCTCCTCAACGTGCCACCATCACTGTTGACGATTTGGAATTGAATTTGGATTATGATTTACCTGACACTGGTATTGGTGGTCTGCTGAGCTCGGTTTTCTGAGGATTTTGGCGCTATAGAAGTCTACTTTATTGTGTTGTATTATATTGTATATGCAGCCATGAATATGTTTGTTGATAGACACATATTTATGTTGACTATATATTTAAAGTTATAGCAATTTAAGACAGCAAATATGAAACCTTAAAGTAATTTTCTTACTTGCCGTTATACCATATGCCTTTTTTTAAATACACATCAAAACAACAAGGGAGGTATATAACTACTGAGTATGTTTACATGTTTATATAATGAAAATAATGAAAACACAATTTATTATAAAAATAACTGCACTTATACATTTTCTGAAATGACTATTACTTGAGAAAATGTATGTTTGTTCACTTTTTGCACTCAGTAATCAATATGACTTTAATCAGTTCATTTTGTTAATTGTTTTGTGATCTGCAATTTGTAGTGTTTGGCACACAGATTGCACTGATTGGATGTAAGGAGTTTGCACAGATTGCACTGATTGGATGTAAGGAGTTTGCACTGATTGCACTGATTGGATGTAAGGAGTTTGTTTTCCCATGGAAAATACACAGATTTGTAATTTTACGATATTTTGCTTTTGACGATAAATAATTATAATTGTGTAAACATTTTGAAACATCAGGTGTGATTTAAATTACATGTCAAAGAAATAAAAATGTAATTAAATTACAATCAGAATTTTTATGTAAACCACAACGTCATTGAAAAATAAATTTGGAACAAATTGCCTGGGGGAGTATTGTAGAAGCATGTTATAAAAAATTTCATATATATTATATTTTCATTATCGGTGCCCATGATAAAATATTTAAACACATTTTGAGATGATTACAGAAATTAGACAATGAATCAATTCACTGTTAGTGATGAAGTGTGCTTACCGTGTTGGTAAAATACACACTCGTCCAATTACCAAATGGGCTTAACAAAATAATGATTAAGAAATAACAATTAGTTGTAGCATCCGTTATAACTGCTGAAGGTGAAGTCATGATCTCCAGACATGATTCAGCTACAAGTTTGTAATTAAGTTTACATTTGATCATGTATCCAAGTGTAGTCTGTAGTCCAATGTTGCATATTGTTATGACTGAATCTAAACATTAACACAATGTGAATATGGTGGTATGTGTACAGTATTTTTATAATAAACCACGTAAATCTAGTTGTGTTGTATATTTAACAAGATTTAACAAGATTTAACAAGATTGCCATCTCGAACAACAAGTTCCAGATGGCAAGTCGACAAGGAAGCTATTGGCTTATCGAGAGTCCAACAATTTTTTCTCATCTATGTGTAGCCCGCCCTTATCAGATATCTGTCAATTCTATTTTGAAACATATTCACACTACAGCATTAACACAATCATTTGGCAGTTTGTTCCATTCATTTATCACCCTCTGTGAGAAAGAGTACTTTCTCATGTCCAACCTACACTGCTCCTTAACTAATGCTGCTTTGTGTCCTCTGGTTCTACTGCCTTCTTTAAGTTTGAAGAACATATTCCTATCAACATCCTCATAACCGTTCAATATTTTAAACACTTCTATTTGGTCTACTCTTAATCTCCTGGTCTCTAGTGTTGTCAAACCACATTGTAATAAGTGACTTTCGTAACTAAGGTCTCTTAATTCTGGAATCATTTTAGTTGCTCTTCGTTGTATTCTTTCTAGCTTATCTGTTTTTTTTACGATATGGTCTCCATGCTTGAATACAATATTCCAAATGTGGTCTAACTATTGCTTTGTACAGGGGTACAATTAGATGTTTCTCCTTATACGTGACAGTTCTCCTAATTAGCCCTAGAACTTGATTTCCTTTCGAAGCAGCAATCCCACATTGCTCTGAAACTTTCATGTCAGCATTAAATGTTACTCCTAAATCCTTTTCTTGTGTGGTTCTACCTAGTACAGCATCCCCCATTTTATATTCCTCGTCCATATTTCCATGTCCTATGTGTATACATTTACACTTCCCAAAATTGAATAACATTTGCCATTTTTCTGACCATTTAAAAAAATTTTCTAGATCATCCTGTAAACTTTGTTTATCTGTATCATTAGTAACCTTTCTGAATACTTTTGTGTCATCTGCAAATTTGCTAGATATGTCATCCTCCAAATCATTTATATATATTAAAAACAGTACTGATCCCTGTGGTACCCCACTCAAAGCAAATTTCCAGTTTGAAATCTCACCATCTACTATTACTCTTTGTCTTCTGTGTGTAAGCCACTTTTCTATCCAGTTGATTACATCATTGCCTATACCATGGGCTTTTAGTTTAAGTAACAATCTTTGATGTGGCACTTTATCGAAAGCTTTCTGAAAATCTAAGTAGACAACATCCATCATCCGTCATCTAAACACTTTGTAATTTTTTCTAAAAAACATAAGAGATTGGTTAGACATGACCTTGCTTTTAGGAATCCATGTTGAGATGTATTTATTAATTTATGTTTTACGAGGAATTCCACCATGTGGTCTCTAATTAATGTTTCGAGTAATCTACATACAACTGATGTTAAACTCACTGGTCTGTAATTTTCTGGCTTCTTCCTCGATCCCTTCTTCCCAATTTCCTTTAGCAGTTTTGGTGGTATCCCATCAACTCCAGGTGATTTATTATCTTTCATCTTCTTAATTTTTTTTGCTATCATTTCAGGAGTTATTAATAACTGCCCTAAATGTTCTGATTTATTGCCCTCAAATTTAGTCAATGGAACTGGAAGTGAGCTGATATTTTCTGTGGTAAAAACTGAGCTGAAATACTCATTCAGGACCTCTGCCATTTGGAACCCATCTGAAATTATGTTTTCACTGTTGTTTTCCAGTGGTCCGACCTTATCTCGAACTTTCTGTTTACTCCTTACATAAGCATAGAAACTCTTGCTGTCATTTTTTATATTACCTTCCAATTTTTGTTCAAAGGTTCTTTTAGATTTTCTAATTTCAGTTGTAGCTAGGTTAAGTGCCTCTTTGTAGTTTGTGTAGTCTTCTACATTTCCAGTGTGTTTATAGACCCTCCACTGCATCTCTTTGTGAGCAATTTTTCTAATAACTTCTTTTGACAGGTGTTTTTTCCTGGATATGTAAAGGTTTTTTAATTATATGTATTTGGAGGATTAAAATCCACTTCCGTGCAAGTTGCCAGCCACAAATGTTTAGTTTGAACAGAGATTTGCAGAAGCCAAGATTAACAATCAGTTTAGAACATTCTATTGTCTAGGCGTTCCCTCCAATTCACAGATGCCTGAATGACCAGCCCACCCCAGTTGGTTCAGTGCATTTGTGTCCTGTGATGTTCTCCCTGCCTAAACCTGATCTCACCCAGGCTACTGACTGGAATATTGACTACATGCATTCTGGAAATGCCTGGATAACATGGACGTGAATTATCCAGTAAAATCAGCCCTCTAAAATAGAAGGAAAGTTGCAAGACTGTCAGTTTTCCACAAAGCTTTACACCATAAAATCGCTGTCACCCTGCCAGACTACCTTAAAACGTCTACTAGCCACACCAGATCGAGCGATTGTCACCACTTCATTCTCCAGCAGTTAAATCCGACGGGTTTAAGTAGTCTTTCCACGCGCAGATACAGACTGGAATTCCTTAAGCCCCGAATTTTCCAACAGTGAAACAACCTCTGTTTTAAAAGCAGATTAGAATAAACTTTATTATTCGTGTAGGTAGCTGGTATCCCAGTGGACAGCATACACAGACATAACCACGTCACTTAAATTATTTGTTTATTTTCGCTACAAGTAATATGTTTTATTTTATTTTTTCTTTCTAATTCTCGGTGACTGATGCTGTCCACTGGGTGTCTACAGGATTATACACCGAATTGGTTCTTCCCGTTATCCATGTAGATGTACTGTTAAATAAGCACTTAATTGAGCGTTAATTGGGAATTTGTCAATTAAATTAACTCCTTTTGGTAAAGTTAATTAAATAAATTAACGTAAATGAGTTGATTCAATTAACAGTTGAATTAACTCATGCTGCTACACATGTCAAGAAACATACGTTGTTTACCAGCAACTCGTGGGTGCTGAATCAAGTTGTGCGACTTCTGGTGACGTCCACGATGATCTCCAACTAATCCTGCCTCTTGGTGCTTCTCTCAACTCGTCCATCATCAGCTTTGTTCGATCCCTGATCTAATCCATCCATGTCACGTGTGCTTTTCCTCTCTTCCGCTTACATCCACTCATTCATATCAGTGACGGCTTCCCAGACCTGTTGCCTTCTACACGCATGTTATGCCAGAAGTATGCTCACGACAGCATCTGTTTCAAGATTAGTGCTGGGGAGACTGACTGACTTCTTCGAGGACAGACGTGTTTGTTTTTCTGGCCGTCATTTGGGATTCGTAGCATCCTCTTCCAGCACCACACTTCAAAGCTGCTGAAATGTGGTGCTGAGGATGAATTGTACATCATTCCAGAACAGATAGTAAAGCTAAAGCTGACCTTATCAATCAGACGAAGACACCAGGCTGTAAGTTGTAAATGACTCTACCGTGTTTGTAAGTACATATGTCACACCAGAGCAACACCGTAGATGAAAATAACGATTTTCAGACAGGATTAGCCAAGCATGTGCCTCTTTTGGACGGATATAAAACGACTATGAACAAAACGAGACATTAGGAATTGATAATAATGCATAAGCTGGAAAGAATACGAAAGACGCGCGCATGAATTGAAAGGGCCGAGCTATGAAAAACAACTAGATAGATTGGAAACCGCGAAACAAATAGTAAATCGATAGCTTTCATTTTAACAAAAGTCGATTAACAATTTCTATTGGTAACTGTATTCTGTATGCTGTTATATTGTCCACATCTCGGTTTGTTTACACAGCGATGTGCTATGAGAAATTGTTTTATCCCGTGATGCAGCGCTGCCGTTTTGCTTTTTTCCGGATTTCATGCCGGAACAGAAATAATCGCTGATGTTTATCATGTTAATCAGCATTAGATATGTGATCTTCACACGCAATGACCTACTGACGAAATAACCGGCGTATATCTTCCATTAATGTGTGGTAAGAATCGCGAGTCAATGATTCATGTAATATTATGTGAAAAAGAAACACGCAATAACCGACGCGTCAGCCCAGAACCAAATGAAATGTCGGCCGGGACGACAAGGTGGCTGTACAATTGATGAGAAGAATGCGGTAGTATTCAAATATAGGATTAGTCATATTGCAATACATGTCAAGTCATAAAACCAAGCATCCGGGGCCGACGAAAAATCCATGGAAACCGGGAAGTAATATACTATGTTTTGACAGTATATTTCAAGATTAATAATCGATTGCTTTGCATTCCCCACACCAGCCAATATTTCATAGGTATGCAATCATATATTATAACGATGATTAATAATGGAACACAACACCAATACAATTACTGATGTGGACAAATTCAAGCAGGGATTTGTTAGTTGGGGCTCCACTTGTCTTCAAATGGTTTACTAACAATGGTTCTCCACTTCTGTCTGCATCTGTGTACACCCTCCATTCGCTGTGCCTTGCATAACTGCTCTGTAGAAGCATAATTATGTTGATCTCATGACATGACCAAACCGCTCTCACCATGGTCGGAAGTTCGTCATGCCGGCTGACAGAATGTTCGACGAGGTTGCCTATTGCTTGGTTGGTGATGTGGTGTGTATATGGAATGTGCAAGACATAGCGATAGCGACGCATTTCCAAACACTGGATTTTTCTTTCATGTTCACCTGTAAATGTTCATGTTTCGCACCCATAGAAGAATATTAACATTATCAAAGCTCTTGGGAACCGTACTTTTAATATTGATGAAATGGTTGTAACTTACTAGTCTTGATTTAGTCATGCTTGTTAACAACTGAATGCATGTCAATGCATTTGAATGCAAATGCAAATGAAGAGTAATGAAAAGTCGTCATTATCATTTGACCGAGGGCAGTTCAACAAAGCGGGGGCTGAGAGTCGTTGTAAATTATTTATGTCGGATCACGTAATACGTCACAATTTGAACTTTTGTGTGCACAGTAGACGACGGAAGCCGAACATCTAAAATGTTGGATCACGTAATACGTCACAATTTGAACTTTTGTGTGCACAGTAGACGACGGAAGCCGAACATCTAAAATGTTGGATCACGTAATACGTCACAGTTTGAACTTTTGTGTGCACAGTAGACGACGGAGGCCGAACATCTAAAATGTTGGATCACGTAATACGTCACAATTTGAACTTTTGTGTGCATAGTAGACGACGGAGGCCGAACATCTAAAATGATTGGACGAGTTTCTCAATTGCTTTGTTTATAGGCTATGGTTAGCACTACTGCCTTTAGACTGATGTTTTGCACCCGTCGTGAAAGGTCAGTGTAGATTGGATACAAGAAACTCTCATAGAAGATAAAAAAAATAAGTGGAAAAGCTGTTGCTTGAAGTTGAAACCAATAATGGCAAATGCAGTGTAGGAAATACAATTTACTAGGCAAACAATACAAGTTACATTGCAGGTAATACAATTTACTAGGCAAATAATACAAGCTACATTGCAGGTAATACAATTTACTACGCAAACAATACAAGTTACATTGCAGGTAATACAAGTTATTGGGCAAACAATACAAGCTATAATGCAAACACGACTTTGCACCGCGAACGAATCGCACCTTTGTGGCGGATGCAATAAAATCATACGGGTATGCATATTTTGTATCATTAAAATATATCGCGCATCCAATAGATTTGTTGACGAGCTTACTATAATAGAATTTAAAAAAATCTAGTTTGCACTGTGCACTGCACATTTCATTAATAGCGAAACCCAAACTACTTTTTATTTACCACGAAACTAGTAAAAGAATAATGTAGAATGTACCTACATCTACATGTAGAATGTACCTACTTCTACCTACATCTATATGTAGAATGTACCTACATCTACATATAGAATGTACCTACATCTACATATAGAATGTACCTACATCTACCTACATCTACATGTAGAATCTACCTACATCTACCTACATCTACATGTAGAATCTACCTACATCTACATGTAGAATGTACCTACATCTACATATAGAATGTACCTACATCTACCTACATCTACATATAGAATGTACCTACATCTACCTACATCTACATGTAGAATGTACCTACATCTACCTACATCTACATGTAGAATGTACCTACATCTACATGTAGAATGTACCTACATCTACCTACATCTACATATAGAATGTACCTACATCTACCTACATCTACATGTAGAATGTACCTACATCTACCTACATCTACATGTAGAATGTACCTACATCTACCTACATCTACATGTAGAATGTACCTACATCTACCTACATGTAGAATGTACCTACATCTGCCTACATCTATATGTAGAATGTACCTACATGTATTGTTAGAAACCTGTTTAAAGTGAAGGTTATGGAACGACAGCTAGGCGTTTTGTGAATCAGACTTAAAACAAAGAGCCGTGTACCTGTTTATGACCCTTCAACGGAAACCATTCACTTACTTTATATCTCCATCGCGATTTATATTTACACATGCTTTTATCCATGCACGAATACACACAACGCTTTATTTCTTCCCGGATAACGCGACGTCCGCGGTTTTATGTTTGAGTTAGGCGCGCGTGACAACCAGTCGTCACTCTACGTGTGCAAATGGTTGCAAAATGATGTACAGAACAACAGGCACGACGTGCTTTATAAGGCAATAAAGTACCTTGTTGCTAAAATGCATCATAATGTCGTATGGAAGTGCCAGAAACGCATATTTCATGTATGAATTAAGTTTTATTCATGATATAGGTAAAATACCTGATATACTTCAGAATGTGAATCAAAGTGGACGGTAATACCGTGAGACTCAAGTGTTGGCAAACCGTTGTTTATATATATATTTTAGACGCACCAGAACTAACGACTGTTATCACGTTCCGGTAATTAGTTCCAATTGTTTTTATACACTGTTTCCTGCCTTAATGCACCGTAGTAATACTACCACCACCACCAACACCACCACCAACACCCCACCAACACCACCACAGCCACCACCACCACCGCCGCCACCGCCACCACGCCGTCGCCGCCGCCACCACCAACGCAGCCGCCGCCGCCGCCGCCGCCGCCGCCACTAATAAGAAAAATAATAACAACAATGCAGAACGGTTCTCCCTTGTCGCAATCATGTAATGGAATTTGACCAAGACAAGAGTTCATAATTTGCCCTTTGAAGAACCGACACGTGATTTATGAACTACCATTAATCGTTTCAGCAAATATACCCACCAACACGCTTCGTAAGTAACCAAATTACACGAACATCGAAGTCGTGCCTACCTAGGATATCACCATCATGACGTTGTAATGTTATATGTGACGTCAAAGAGACTTGATTATTGGACTGATGCATCCTGACCGTGCGGATGGCGACACATTGGCGCCGAGAACTGCCCAGTCCATCTCGCGGACAGCTGCCGACTGCGTTACCTCGCGACTTCACGTCAAGGAGGAGCAGACGATGTCAGCAGACTTCTATATGCACCTGATCTACGTTGCCGTCCTAGTAGCAACCGGAACAGCAGTGGAGATGGAGTTGAACGGGTAGGTCGCGTCTCTGTAGAGTTATTTTAGAAGCTGTTGTCGCGGTAATTAAGAGCCCGTGCAATATTGGCGTCGCGACGGCGCGTGACAAAAACTGCTTTAGAGGCCATATTGTAAGAAGAACAGATAAGCCAGAACGAATCAAATGGGGAACAGTTCAGCTGATTCCAGAACTAATATACCTTGGTTATGAAAAACGCCTAAACCAATGTGGTTTAACAACACTAGAGTTGAGGAGATTAAAAGGAGGCCATTGAGAAGTTAAAACAATATTAACGGGTCCTCAATTCCATTGTTTTGCTGATCTCATTTCAAACTAATTTTGCGGAAAACCGAACCTACCTAGTATCCATGGCAATCTGCTAGCTCGTTTGTGCAACTTTTGAATGTATGTTTTTGTGAAATCATCAGACGAAATACTTAAGCTAGTCACATACTACACGTCTGGACATAAATGAACCGGATTCGTGATGGGCTGAACCATTTGAGGAAGTAGTTTTAAATGGTTATGAAAATACTAACAGTAGTACTTTTTCACTTAAGAAGGTAGAATAATTATATGACAGAATAATTATATGACAGAAAAATAGTGTAGAATGGATATCAGAAAGTTTTATTCTACTGAGGATCACACCCCGTCGTTCCTGTTTTCTTTGAGATTACCATCTTTGCCAACAACAGTAGGCCCTATTTATAGATCAACTGGGGTAGTATCGCGATCATTTCCATTGCTATCATCTTTATATTTGTCGTCACGACCGTGGTATTCAAAAAACATCATCACTACAACGGATGATCATTGTAGTCGTCACCGTATAAGTTATCACCACCATCATCGCCGTCACACACCACCGCACCACCACCACCGCCACCACTGATATCAACAAGGTTTAACAAGATTGCTAGACAAAGCTGCAAACTCCAGATAGGAAATGGGCAGTTGTTTGTTGACAGTCCAGCCACTGCCCATCTATGTACGATCCGCCATTATGAGAGATACCACCATTTTTTTCCGATCGGGCGACACGCACTAAATTACGTGTGCTAAACAATACGAGACGCGGCTATTAAGTCGCTAAAAATTCCGACAAGACAATACCAGGCGCGACTTGCGAATCGCGCCATGAACTGATGAAATGTCACGACGAACGCAACACCCGTTCGTCGCTAATTCGGTGCTAAATATTAAATCTGTTTGATTTTATGTTGTGTCAATATAAACGATGTTTAAAGTTTATTCGAATGCTTCAAATAATTTATATTACATACATTATTCAACACAGGCATTTGAAGCTGCAATCCCCCATTGTTGTGAAACTTTCATAACAACACTAATTGGTACTCTTAAGCCTTTTTCTTTGATGTTTGTACCTATGAAACTAACTCCCATTTTTATTTTACATCCTCGTTCCCACGTTCTGTGTATATGCATTAATTGAAAATTTAATGACCTGCATTATTTATAAAAAGTTACATTCAGCCAGGTTTTTACAAGATTATGCATATTGTTTTAGTACGAAACGGTTTTAGACACGTTTCTGAACATAGCTAAACATATATTAACATATTTTAACACAATGAGATATTTTGATAATTACTTCTTCTGGATGTCAACGAACATTTGTCGGTCAATTGTCAATTGTGATCGTCACGTTTATACATCCTGGCCAGCCGGAGATGAACGCACTTAGTCCAGTGGCGTGATCGAGTGATGGGAAACTAACATTGGTCGTGACTGTTAAACTTGCCCGCGTCACGTAGCGCTTACAATGAAGAACTTAATTTGATCTTCATACAAGTGTGAAGTTAGCTCGATTGGTAGATAGTAGGAGCAATAACTGTTCTATCGTTAACGAATGTTAAGTCGGGTTCGTAATTATTCATTCTCTGTGGTCTGGTGTTTATACGTGAATTAAAGGTGCGAAGTCTGATCGTTTTTGTCGTAGGATCATGTGTTATTATGTTATTATGGCATAACCTGCATCTATTGTAACATATTGACCGCCCACATGTATTTTAGTGAACAAAGGTGTTATTACATAATTTGGCAGCTATCTTTTTACTTTGAATATTTCGATTCGAATATAATATTTACATTGCATGTTGAACAGCTGTGTCGATATTCATAAAGAGAGAAGAGTAAAATCACATTGACTAATTGCGGTTCGTTAAAACAAATTTAGGCGGTCACTATGTTAGATGTATATTTTATGCTACACAGCTGCGTCGTAGGCGTACATGTAACACTGTTGAACAGCGCACGTCACATCTAAAACTTATTTTTTTAAAGCCAGTTAGCAAAAGTTAGAACATTTGAACTTAAAAATTGGTTGACAAGTAGTCGGCCTAAACAAACAAAAAATACCCGGGTCAGAACAACGCAAAGAGAAATAAGGACGACTCTGGGATTGGAAAATTCTAATAACAATGCATACCAAAAACATGTTTGTTCGCTTAATATTTTGTCCGCTAAATTTATATTAGTTTGTATTTTATGATTACTGCATGGTTTTTATCACGTTTCAGTTCTTACATATTGAAAGAGATTCTCAGCGGATACGACAAGATGATACCACCAAGTCTTATAGCAGGTGCGTTTTGTTTGTGTCTTGTATATAATGAATGATCAAGAAAACACCTCCAGAGAAACACCCCAGGACAAATAATGTCGCCTTAAATCTTCCTTTAGAATTTAGTGTAAGTTGAGGACATATCCTTGCCAAAACTGAACTAAGAAATGAATAAACCATTATGAAACAAAAGAACGAGAGAGAGAGAGAGAGAGAGAGAGAGAGAGAGAGGGGAGAAAGATGGGGAGGGTGGAGAGAGAGAGAGTGAGAGAGAGAGAGAGGAGAGAGAGAGAGAGCGAGG
Source organism: Lamellibrachia satsuma (assembly GCA_033239005.1). Classification (NCBI taxonomy): domain Eukaryota; kingdom Metazoa; phylum Annelida; class Polychaeta; order Sabellida; family Siboglinidae; genus Lamellibrachia; species Lamellibrachia satsuma. The sequence goes on from BSQZ01000010.1 coordinate 8,984,522, forward strand.
GAGGGTGAGTGAGTGAGTGGATGGGTGGGTGAGTGAGTGAGTGAGAGAGAGAGAGAGGGGGGAGGGTGGGATGGAGGAGGGTGGGAGGGTGGGAGGGAGGGTGGGAGTGAGTGAGGGAGGAATGAGGGAGTGAGGGAAGGGAGGGAGGGAGGGAGGGAGGGAGGGAGGGAGAGACAACACGAAAATATCAAACAAACTAATTGCCTCAAAAACCTGACAACAAGACAATTTCTTCGGCGAAGCAGCTTCCAGTTTCATCTCTCCTTGTGAATTTAGTGATTGTGTTTAAAACGAACCTGAAATACAATACCGATTGTTTGATATACAATATCAATTGTTTGATATACAATATCGATTGCTTGATCTACAATACGGTTGGATTTCGGTTGGGATGCTTATGTTGATATTTACATAGTTACAAGAAAGAACATCACAGAAGTGAATTGCATAGTATGATGAATACAACCTGCATGTTCGTTCACCATCTAAACCTACGAAGTATCATCGTTTTTGTCGTAACACCATGTTGTATATCTACATATCTACAACTACATGGTACGTCTATTCTATCACCTTGACCACCCAAATGAATTTTATTAACTATATTGTTTTATAATGCGTAATTTTTATGAATGTCGACCTGTTATTTCACAGCTGTCGACAATGTCCAATAATGTGGACGAGCTTTATCAGGTTCACGCTTAAACGTAAAAACGTGATGGGCATATCGATAAGTCCTGTGATATTATGATCCCTCCGCATCAATGCAAACATGGTATTCGCCCGAAACATTCAAATACAAAACTGTGGTTCATTCAACTACACTTCGCTGGTTAATATGTTGATATATAACGCAGGGGTTCAGGAAGAAGGTCTGTTGTGTTTCATCAAGAGGAGAAAGCTGGTACGTACAACCTTTGTAAAAGAAGACAAGATAGTCTGGTACGTACCAGAATAAAGGAAGAACTACCATGGAAAAAATGGGGTGGATTGATAACAACAAGCATTGAACAAATGTGGACTCGAAGCGGCTAGAGAGATAAATGACATAAATGTAATCTATATCCGGTCTCCTGATATCCCGATTGGAGTCGTTCAGAGAGAGTGGCTGACTGACTTAAACAAATCGAATATGTCAGTGTGACCTGTGAAGTCCTTAGAAACTGGGTCGTGTTATTCAGAACAAATGTGCTTCGATTGCGCGCAAGTGGTTGTCAACAAGACACGTTGTCTCTCTGCTAGACACGCAAGGACTTGATTTCATTTACTATTCGTTTATTACCATACAGCCAAAAGAAGCATATCGCTTTAATGTTATTGCAGATTGAGGCCTACTCGTGGTGCACGATAAATAATACTCGTTAATCAGTGGTGCTATTGATAATATATTTGATTAATACACGCCTAATGCATCGGCTGTTAATTAGTACAATATTTCACATCCACGATCCGTAGATAATCTATGTATTTGACAACAAATCAACACTAGTTGTGTTGTTCGGCTACACTGGCTAGTGATGTGTTTGTGTATACAAAGAAACCACCGGTGATGCTATACACTTATTGAACTACACTGGGTGTCATGCACGAGATGCTATACACTTATTGAACTACACTGGGTGTCATGCACGAGATGCTATACACTTATTGAACTACACTGGGTTTCATGCACAAGATGCTATACACTTATTGAACTACACTGGGTGTCATGCACGAGATGCTATACATTTATTGAACTACACTGGGTTTCATGCACAAGATGTTATACACTTATTGAACTACACTGGGTGTCATGCACAAGATGCTATACACTTATTGAACTACACTGGGTGTCATGCACGAGATCAGAAAGTTGTATTGTGCTCGCGCAGTACAGAACAACATTCGGAAGCAACGAGTTCCTTATCAATGGCCGATGCCGAGTGCAAAGACATTATGGGAAATCGGGACAAAGCAGACACCCAAACAAACATCTGTTACTGTCCACGTATTGGTATCTCAGTTTTATACATTTTTACTCAGACATAATGTTGGAATATGTTTAAAGCGAAACAAATGTCAAGGTTTTGGGGCTATTCATCTAAGAGATAACAAAAACTAACCACGCGCAATTTCCACGTGCAATTTCAAACTGGAAATCGGTTTTGAGTAGGGTACCACAGGGATTAGTATTAGGCCCTATACTGTTTATATATATATATATATATATATATATATATATATATATATATATATATATATATATATATATATATATATATATATATATATATATATATATATATATATATATATATATATATATATATATATATATATATATATATATATATATATATATATATATATATATATATATATATATATATATATAAATGATCTAGAAGATGACATATCTAGCAAAGTACTAAAATTTGCAGATGACACAAAAGTATTCAAAAAGATTACAAATGATACAGATGAACAAAGTTTACAGGATGATCTAGATAAATTAGTTAAATGGTCAGAAAAATGGCAAATGTTATTCAATTTTGGGGAGTGCAAATGTATACACATAGGACATGGAAACACGGACGAAGAATATAAAATGGGGGATGCTGTACTAGGTAGAACCACACAAGAAAAGGACTTAGGAGTAACATTTAGTGCTGACATGAAAGTTTCAGAGCAATGTGGGATTGCTGCTTCAAAAGGAAATCAAATTCTATGGCTAATCGTACCACTGTACAAAGCAATAGTTAGACCACATTTGGAACATTGTATTCAAGCATGGAGGCCGTATCGTAAAAAGGACATAAACAAGCTAGAAAGAATAAACGAAGAGCAACTAAAATGATTCCAGAATTGAGAGACCTTAGTTACGAAAGTCGCTTACTACAATGTGGTTTGACAACACTAGAGACCAGGAGACTAAGAGGAGACCAAATAGAGGTATTTAAAATAGTGAACGATTATGAGGATGTTGATAGGAATATGTTCTTCAAACTTAAAGAAGGCAGTAGAACCAGAGGACACAAAGTAGCATTAGTTAAGGAGCAGTGTAGGTTGGACATGAGAAAGTACTATTTCTCACAGAGGGTGATAAATGAATGGAACAAACTGCCAAATGATTGTGTTAATGCTAGTAGTGTGAATATGTTTAAAAATAGAATTGACAGATATTTGATAAGGGTGGGCTACACATAGATGAGAAAACTGGACTCTCGATAAGCAAATGGCTTCCTTGTCCACTTACCATCGTGAACTTGTTGTTTGGGATGGCAATCTTGTTAAATCTTTTTAAACTAAAATCGAGAATATCACTCCAGTGGTTTACTCAGAATGTGTTCTAAAATGAGAGATACTGGTCAGTTCTCCGGTTTACTGATGGCTGACATGTTAACCAGCGCGACCGATAAGCGCATGTGTAGTTCTATGAAACCGGGTAACCTAGACTACGCGTGACGTATTAATTGAGGCCGGCATACACAGAGCTAACGCACAGTCTCAAACAATCATGTTATGTTGTCAGAAAGAGCACTAGTTTAGCAAACAAAGGCAATGACTTTTGTTGTTTCCCTTTAAACGATGACATAATTTGTGTTCTCTAGAATTGATACGTCGACGTCATACAATGCAATATATCTACTTTGCCCTAAACCTTGGCACAATGTTGGAGACAATCTTGGAATATCAAAATGGTAAAAAAACAGTACATTACCCGCTTGAATGCAATCAAAACATCTGGTTTTACAGTCTGTTTAGTCTATTTGGTAGTGTAAAGGACCTTCGCCCACTTATATATTGATTTGCCGAGATCGTCGGAAGTTTACAATCCAACGGTCTGAAAAGTCAAACATGTCCTTTCTACTTTACTTTTTACTTTACTTTCTACTTTACTTTCTACTTTACTTTCTACTTTACTTTCTACTTTACTTTCTACTTTACTTTCTACTTTACTTTCTACTTTACTTTCTACTTTACTTTCTACTTTACTTTCTACTTTACTTCACGATGCAAATTATTTGGTATGTTATGACACAACTCACTCTTTTTACATATTTTCAAAACTACAGGGTGATCCTGAATTATATTTACCATTCTGTATGTCGATAAAAATAATTAGTTATTGTTAACATGCTATAACTCGTCATGCGATTACGAACAATATCACTATGACCATTCACGCTCATGTTTAATCTGATTCACTGGCAAACATGTGAATGTCCTATCTGTTTATAAGAGTTAATAATGTCTACATTGATATGGTTGAACTGTCACTGTGTGTGGATTTAATGCGGACAATCGGCGCAAAGGAAACACATTATTTCAAGCTCAGACCACTATCGCCCTCTGACGTGGATATGACAAAACATTAAATCATATCATTATCGCTTGTGCAATACATTTGCGCGCCAAATCAGTCGACATTTTGGTGCTGTGCCAGAAAGACATCTTGGCGCTGTGCCAGAAAGACATCTTGGCGTTGTGCCAGAAACACATATTGGAGCTGTGCCAGAAAGACATCTTGGCGCTGTGCCAGAAAGACATCTTGGCACTGTGCCAGCAAGACGCTTTTATCGCATTTTTTCTGTAGCTTTCCACGTATTCCCATTTACATTAAAATTCGTAGGCGTTGGAAATCCTGAAAAAAGCGTGGAAGTATATGATCTACAGTAATTAAGTGTTTGCAAGAGTTAGCTGTCGAAAATGTTTAAACAGCAGTGTTCGGGCATGTCTAAAATTGGCTGCGACAGTGAATGTGGGGCAAAACAGACAAAGGGGTATTGCCATTTTAGATAATGCACTAACCGTTACGGTTAAGAAGATTTAAAATAGTTTTTTCACATATCACTTGCTGGTAATAAAACGTGAATCCTACATTTATATGTTTCCGTTGAATAATAATTTACTTGATGTATTAGAAGCTGTTTATGATCAAATCACCATTTCTTCTTCGTTTCGCTTTCGTGCTTTTCGAAGATTGGCTTGATTCGCTTTTGTTTTATATAACGCACTTTTCATACATAAAAGCCTGCTCAAAAGCGCTGTAAACAATGAATAGGATAATCATAGACAGTAAAAACAAAGCATAAAAACGATAACATTATTGAAAAAAAATAATATTATGAAAGACTGGATATAATAAGATGAATAGGTATATACAGTTTTAAAAATGTAATAAAAAAACTGACTAGAAAGAGTTAAGCACCAAAATGAGCCAGGAACAAATGTGTTTTTAGCAGCTTCTTGGAAGTGTTCAGTGTTTTTGCTTCACGAATGTGAGCCGGTAGCGCATTCCACAACTTAGCTGTTGAACACTGGCATTTTCTGTCGCCGTAGGTAGCTGTTCTAGCCCTTGGAACTTCTAGTGTCACTGAATCCATGGATCGTAGCGTTCTTCTTTGTTGGTACATATTCAGCATGTCTATATATCTTGGAGCCTGTCCATGTAGGGCTTTATATGTGTGCGTCAGAATTTTAAATTGCACACGATAGTTAACAGGTAACCAGCGCAGGTTTTTCAACATTGGTGTGATGTGGCTGTAGCGTGATGTTCTGGTTACAATCCGTGCCGCGGTGTTCTGCACACGTTGTAACTTGTTAATTGATGTCTGGTGAAGTCCACTGAGCAGAGCATTACAATAGTCTAGACGTGATGCCACAAGCCCGTTGACTAATGATTGATTGGCATCGTTTGTGCGATAACACCTAATGTGCGCAATGTTGCGGAGGATCTGATAGTATCCAGACTTACAGACACTGCTCAAATGTGGTGAATCAGTTGTCATGTCAGTCTTCGCCGTCAATCATTATAGAAGCAGGCGGCGGTTTTCATGCCCGGTCACTAACGAGATATGTGTTCATATATTACTGAATTGCCTACATCTGCTCGTGTGATTGAATGAAACGGACGTGTTTGTTTCATTTCGCTTGTCATCATTACCCGGCTGGAGAGAATCATGAAGGTCATTTATGTCGCATGCGTCGCCTACATTAGACGGCAAGGTGACCACGTCTTGTCTTCATAGCACAGCTTTACCTGTTGAAGGACACATAAAGGGGCAGAATATATAGTACGGAGAGCTGTGTTCGTCTTATTAAGGCTGCTGGCTTACATTGCATGGTGTGTGACAAGGAAGATCGATATCCAGAAACAGATAACGGTAAATTCTTTTTTAAGAATTCGTTCATTAAAACACGTTTTGGCGGTGAATATGTTGCAATAGTCCAAACTACGTAGCATCATATTACGAAACAAACGTTTCAGGGAAACAAACATCGATCGTGTTTTGGGCCTAAGCACCTGTAAGAGTTACTAAAACATAAAAAACGCCACTTGAACACACAGCATTTTAATTTCATGGGCCGCGCCAAACAGTTAGATAACCGTACGTCACGAGTGATGTAGTCTGGCGAGTGATGTAGTCTGGGGCGAGTGATGTAGTCTGGCGAGTGATGTAGTATGGCGAGTGATGTAGTCTGGGGCGAGTGGTCAGACGAAGCACAGTCCAGCCACATCATCATGGAGCCCGGGAGGAAAATGGTCTAGGACCACTGCGGAAAACTTGTGGGCACAGCGGCTTGGGCTAATCACCCACTCAGCTGTTATTGAAATCGATTACAGAAACTGAAACCATGAATACTCAACCACACCTCGATCTGAGCAAAGCTGGCTGTCCTTGAAGGGTGCGTATGAATCCCTTGGGTGAAAGCCGACAGGAAGCACAAGGGAGGAAGAGTCTGCTACAGCTCAAGTCAAAAGTTAGAATTGGATGTTGGAATGTCAGGACACTGTACCAGTCAGGACAACTGGTACAGCTCGCCCAAGAAATGAGAAGATACAAGCTTAGCATCATTGGAGTCTGTGAAAGCAGATGGACCACCTTTGGGAAGGTTACAACTAGCTCTGGAGAAACTTACTTGTACTCTGGGAATGAGAGAGAAGAAGATGTGCACACACATGGAGTAGGGCTGCTCCTCTCAAAGGATGCAGCAAAATGTCTCGTAGAATGGGAACCAGTCTCGGACAGAATCATCACAGCCAGGTTTACATCAAAAGGTCGGAATATCACCATTATACATTGCTATGCACCAACCAACTCTGCTGAATTTGAAGAGAAAGATACCTTCTACCAACATCTACAAACAGTCATGCAAAAACTACCGAAAAGGGATATCCAAGTTGTTATGGGGGATATGAATGCCAAGATTGGAAAGGATAATGACAATTGGAAAGGCACAGTGGGGAAAGAAGGTCTGGGACAGATGAATGAGAACGGTCTCCTGTTTGCAGATTTCTGTACTCTCAATGAACTGATAATTGGAGGACCCCTCTTTCTACACAATCCCACACACAAAGCCACATGGATATCCCCGGATTTACAGACGGAAAACCAAATTGACCACATAACAATCACCAAGAAATGGAGGAGAGTGTTTCTAGACGTCAGAGTGAAAAGAGGAGCTGACATTAACTCCAACCACCACCTCCTTGTGGGTGAATTTAGGATGAAGCTAGCAGCAAAGAAGAAGACGGATAACAAGGTACAGAGAAGGTTCGAGATAAGAAAACTTTAAAGTACTAAAATACGAATCACATAGGTTCCAAACATTGGAAGAAGGAAAAAACATTGATGAAAAGTGGACAAGATGCAATAATGCAAGTCCTAGGCTGCTGGGAAGCTAGGAGGAAGGACTGGATTACCGATGACACATGGGAAGCTATTGAGGCAAGGAGGGAGACTAAAATGAAACTCAACAAGGAAGCAGATGACACAAGGAAAAAAACTGCAGCAAGAATACCAGGAAAGAAACAAAACAATTAAAAAGAAGACAAAGAGAGACAAGAAAACTTATGTCGAAGAACTAGCAAACGAGGCTGAGATTGCAGATAGGCAAAACAACTCCAGAGAATTATACAAGATCACCAGACAGCTAGCAGGGAAGAACAAGAGCACTAGTCGCCCCATCAGGGACAAACAGGGAAACCTTCTCACTAAGGAATATCTACAGTTACAACGCTTGAAAGAATATTTCCAAGATATCTTGAATAGGCCTCCACCAGATTCAATCCCAGACATTGAGGAAACAACTGACGACCTTAACATTAATTGTGGTAGGATATCCAAAGAGGAGACCAAGAGAGCCATCAAAAAGCTGAAGCTAGGAAAAGCACCTGGAATTGACAATATACCATCTGATGTCTTAAAAGTTGATATTGGGGCCACCACAGACGTTTTATACAGCGTGCTAAATGAGATCTGGGATAAAGAGGAAATACCAACTGAGTGGAAGACAGGTATGCTAATTAAAATCTCCAAGAAAAGGCAACCTCAGTGTATGTAAGAACTGGAGAGGGATCATGCTTCTATCAGTGTCAAGTCAAATGCTCTGCCGTATCATCCTGTATAGGATACAAGAAACAGTTGACAAGAAGCTAAGAAAGGAAAAAGCTGGCTTTAGAAAGGATAAATCCTGCACAGATCATATTGCTACACTCAGGATTATCGATGAACAATGCATTGAATGGTAGAGTTCCCTTTACATAAACTTTGTGGACTTCGACAAAGCATTCGATAGGACAGTTCTATGGAGGCACTATGGTTTACCTACAAAATGTGTAACCCTAATGAAGAACATGTAAAAACGTTTCACTGGTCATGTCATCTTTAATGGAAAAGTTTCAGAAGGCTTCCAAATTGGAACTGGAGTACGACAGGGCTGCTTGCTATCTCCACTGCGCTTTCTGATAGCCATAGACTGGACAATGAAAAGATCCACAGAACACCATCGTACTGGGATCCAGTGGAACTTGTTCTCACAATTAGAATACCTGGATTTTGCAGATGATCTAGCACTACACTCAGAAACCCATAAACACAGGCAACAAAAAACAGAAAGGCTTCAAGAAAAAAGCAGCCAACTGGGTGTTAAGATCAATGTGGTGTAGCGCAACACCACTCGTGAATATGACAACTTTACTGAACAGGTTTTAATAACTACTTACCAGTTAGAAGGACGGCAGTCGAATGTCCGTTAGAAGTCTTTTTAAACGTAACGTTCTTGTTTACGTGCACGCGCTTGTGCCGTGCACGTGTACACGCGACGTACCTACGTCATGCGCACACGCGCTTAAGACCGCCAATAATTGCTATGTGGCAAGTGGGAAAGACAAAGGTGATGTAAGTCAACAGTAGATCCTCCGAACCCATCTCACTAGAAAGCGGTACTGTTGAGGAAGTACAAGATTTCATCTACCCCGGGAGCAACATCAGTACAAATGGTGGAGCTGACAAAGATGTGGAGCTACGCATCAATAAAGCTCGTCATACCTTCAGAACCCTACGCCCAGTGTGGTTCTCTTCCCAACTGTCCATGAACACTAAGATCCGCATTTTTAACACCAACGTTAAACCAGTTCTTCTCTATGGCTGTGAAAGAAAACCAAACACGAAGAAATAAGCACTACAATCAAGAGGAGAAATGGAGCTGGATTGGCCACACTCTCAGAAAAAAATCCAACAAATACAACCAAACAAGCACTGGACTATAACCCACAAGAAAGAGAAGAAAAGAAAGGCCAAAAATCAACTGGAGACGCTCCACACTTCTTGATAAAGTGGGGGTCACCTGGGAAGAGGCCAAAGCTCTAGCCCAAAAGAGAGTGAGATGGAGAAACATGGTTGACGCCCTATGCCCCTGAAGGGGCCCAGAGGATTAAGTAAGTAAGTAAGTAAGTAAGTAAGTCTGGCAATATTAGGTCACCAATTGAAAATATATTTTGTAAGCACCTAATCATATACCTGCCAATAGGATATGGTCATGCTGTTTGCGTCCAATCTCAACTTATGTGACATATGTTGGCTTTTGTTTACCAAATTAGTTCCTTTCTGACATAGCAGCACGTTGGATTGAAGAGTTTTCGTTTCTTGTGAATGCAACCGTCCTTAATATGCCACAGCGGTAGTCTAGGTTATCCGATGACTGAGAACTGCGCAGAAATGACCGGAATCACCCACTTTCAAAACAGAATCCGAATAAACCAGTGACGTGATATCCTTGGTTGTATTTGAAAATGATTTGTTTTTATTAACTATTTTAAGTGCATAACCCCAAACCATGACTTGTTTCGCTTTAACTGAAAGGACGTACTATATAAAATGAAAGTTTGGACACGCGTTAATCTCACTGCGTGTCGTAGTAATGCATGCTTACTGGCGTCGAGCCAAAGCAATGACTCATAGATCCGGCCGTGTCTGTAATATCCATCTTCAGCTATTGTATATTTTGATCCTTTTGTTACGTACTATTTTTTATTAGATCAACTATTAATGGAAGATTGGGTACGAAAATTGGTCTCGTTTAGGAAAAACAGTTTCGAAAGGATTGTGATCAAAATAAACAAATTCGGGAGAATGCAAAGCAAATATTTCAATTAACATCATACATACTATTGCACATCAGTTAAATGTGCGTACTTGCGTTGGGCTCTCGCTTGACAGAAGCATATCAGTAATGTTTTAGACGCATTTGCCATGTTCATTGTCAGTATCTCAATTGGTCCATTCATCGATGGTTCTTTTTGATAATGACTATTGTTTACTGGTGACATTTTCATGTGCACGGAACAGTGACAGATAACGGATGAAAGAACATGAAATACGACATTAGTCAGGACACAATCATACCAGGTATCTGGCATGTCCGCGGTGGTATTTACGTGGTTGGGAGATGTCCATCCACTGTCTGTACTGCAAATGATAATTATTTTCACATGGAGACGGGAAATGGTGCACAGTGATGATTTCGGAACACGTACTGCGGAACATCTTTTTCAAACTGGCAACTCAAATGGGGACACACCCACATTCTTCATGAATATGACCTCAAATATGATTTAGTTAGTTTTAATACATATATATATATATATATATATATATATATATATATATATATATATATATATATATATATATATATATATATATATATATATATATATATATATATATATATATATATATATATATATATATATATATATATATATATATATATATATACAGCTTCCACCTGGCTAGTTCGTTCATGACTCTGTAAACCTCATCAAGGGCTCAGCATATTATACAATGCGAAATTCACTGGTGGGAAAATTACATTCACAATCTTCATTAAATAATCTACGTAAACCAATTAAAGGGCAATAGACAAATGAGGCAGTGTTGACTTATGACTTAAGACATTTAACTCCAAACAGCTCTGTCTTGAGCTAACATAGGAGTGGTTTTTTTTTCTCAGAGTTTCCCTTCTCTAGAATTAGTTACTTCAGAGCAGGTATTTTCCTTTTCCTTGTGTGGGGTCTTTAACTTCCCCTGGCATAGACACCAGATAGAAGGGACCAACGTATTTTACCGTCTCTTCCGAAAGACACAGGCAAAGTGGGGTGAACGAAATTTGCCCAAGCTTCGAAACGGTGGAGGTGGTTTTGAATCCCGGTTCCCTCGACCGAAAGTCCGACCCTCTACCACTCGACCACCGCGCCCCACATTTGTCGACAGTGTTGGACAAATCGGAAGGACCGGGGAACAAAACCAATAGGTTGGGGCATTGTGTGTAACCAATGCCCTGTTTATGATAGTAGAATTGTATTGATTATCAGGGCGCGGCTGTATTGACGTGTCTGATTATGTGTCGTTAGTCCTGATTTATGGTCGCACTCATTTCCCAGTTATTTATAAAATCCCGGAAACATAGATTACACCACTACGAAACGTTCTGCTGGAAAGATGGTATGTGTAACGGTGTAACGATAGGCATGCTAGACACGCCATCTTTTTGGGATATCCACTTACAGAAGGGGTCAGATTACAGTTAATATTCCCGTCGATCAAAATCACACGCTTCCAACTCTTTTAATCGTTACCATCTTACCATCAAATATGAAAGTTTGCACAATATAGGCCTGCCAATGTGTCGGGAATCACCACCGAAATCCCTACTTCTTCAAACCCGTTTCGTAACGTTAAAGCTGCTGCCAAAAGTACGGCATTTCACACGTGTTGCGCACTAGTCTACATTAGGCGCTGATCGCAGAATGCCTCCTGGAGACACCGGAAACGGAAGTTCGCCCTCGGCACTATGTGACTGGGTGGCGTGTTCGACATGTCAGACTCCGGGAACTTTTGAACATTTTTGTCCTGGTGAGGGTTAAATAATATAATAAAAATTTTATTTGTGTGTGTGTGTGTGTGTGTGCGTGTGTGCGTGCGTGCGTGCGTGCGTGCGTGCGCGTGTCTTCGGGAGTGGTTGGAGCGGAAGTGGCTACTTGCAGTCGCATGATCGGTTGATATACACTAGTCTAGTAATAGGCACTAACCCCAGAGTGCCTTCGGTGGGTGCCGGAGGCGGAAATTAGCACTCGGTGTTGCGCAACTGGATGGCGTGCCTGTCTCGACATCGAACGTACGTTAATTACACCATAAAGATGTCATAGGCGTCAGAGTACGCTTCCACGAGGTACACTTTGGAGTTGATCAAGCGAACTCAGAGTTGATTGAATGTGTTACCCACCTGCTACAAGCGACAGAGACACTGCTCAGTGTAAGCCGCTTCACCAATCTTCCAAGCCAGTCTGACTTCGGCCAGCTGTGTCCACTCTATGCCGCCGTGCTCCCTGTTTAATCTAATCATCCTATATTTTGCCTCCCTCTTCTCCTTACACATGACCTTTGTGTCCGGCTGTTATTATGTTGGTCAATCTGTTGTCATGCCTCACAATGAGACGTCCCGACCAACTCCATTCCTTGGTTTTGATTTCCTTACAATTATAACATGGACACATGTTTTATCTCGTTATCTGCGTTACATATTGTTAAGTAAAGCTAGGATTCCATGTGTCCGGATATGCGGATGCGTTTGCGTCTTGCGTGATTCCATGCGTGAGGAACGCAGTGCGTTTTATTTCGCATGCCTGCGTCTTATGTCGTTGAATTTAATATCCATACTTAATCTGACTGCCTGGTCTTAATGATATAAAAAACTGGTGTGGAGCCTGAGCTAATTTCTGTACATATCAGTCATAACTGAAAACATGTATGAGTGAGAAAATGGCAATCAATTTTTTTAACACAGTAATCATAGGCATGAAATGCCGAAGAGCCCCTACATAGGAGTGACAATCACAATTGGTTACAAGTGCCATAGTAGGGGCGTAATTACCAAGTTGATTAGCCATACACATACATGTACAAACAGAAAGGCTGGGGTACTCGATCCCCCACCTCCCACGGGTCTTTCCGCTTCCGGCCAGACGACTGTGTTCGTTCAGCATATCGTTGAACTGGCCCGTATTGCAGCAGTACCGACCATCGTGAGCTTCTTCGACACCATTGCCGAATTCCCGTGCCATCATAGATGCTGCTCCACGTGTTGTGAATTTTCTGAGCGTCTTTATGCTCTACACACTTGGGGTCGTATAAAATAGGATAATGACGCACGTCTTCCACCAAAACTTCTATTTCAGCTATTGGTAGTTTTCGTGACGGCATATTTCAATCCTAGTCCTTATAAATGTATTCTTACCTACGCTGCCATTTTGAAACTTGTGAAAATACCTCTATATTGACGTCACTCCTGGGAATTTCCTGTCCGATTCGTGTGCGGATACGATTTGAATCGCTACATGGAGCTATTCGATTTGCCGCATCCGTTTCCGCACGACAAAACGCATCCGCACACATGGAATCACTCCTATGAATTCCCACTGTAGCCATTTGTTGTCGCATACCGCATGCCGTCCGCATGCCGCATCCGTACATATGGAATCGTAGCTTAAAGCTAGGATTCCATATGAAACTATTGACTTATCGAGATTCCAATATTTGTTCATTTGTGTGTAACCCGCCCTCCTGAGATATATGTCAATCTTATTTTGAAACATATTCACGCTACTAGCAGTTACACAATCTGTAGATACTGTGTTCCATTGATTTATGTGAGAACGAGTACTTCTAGATACCCAGTCTACACTGATCCTTTACTAATGTTACCTCACGTCTTTTCTTGAGTGAGAAAAATACTCATTCAATATCAACTTCAATTAAACTTCAATTTGACCTCCTCTTAACCTCCTTGTACGGATATATAAGTCCCAATCATGTCTTGTTTGTCCAAATAGGCGTGGTGGGGTTTTGAATAAACCCATTTCTGATTCCGAGGACGTCTTCTGTGAGAATCAGATTCAGTCTACTCTGCTTAAAAAAATTATTTGTCGTACATTTTTGTTTTGCTGGTGTTTACGTTATTCGTCGTATTTTCTAACCATTCCAGCCAGACGAATATAACTCGTCTTAACATGTTGCGTGTCGTGCCATTCTGCCGCACGGTACTTGGATACGACTGTGATTAAAAAGACATTACAAAGACCACTACAACCTGTATTAAAAAGACATTACAATGAACACAATACCCCATATTAAAATAAAAAAGGATTTTTTGCGACAGCCCCTCAGAAAGACCCACATTGCAACTCGCAACGTCCGCTTCAACTGATTTGTTGAAATGTAAATAGTAGTGCAATTGTAGATGTTTACGTAAACCGTGAACTTGGGGTTGTATGTGCGTGTGCGTGTGCGTGTGCGTGTGCGTGTGCGTGTGCGTGCGTACAATGTCGGATTTAGGTCTAATTGTAACCTGTTACATGCCACCACGTGATAGCGTGACAAATTATTGGGTGACTAAATTATCTGGATTACGTGCTCGAAGGTAACATTTAAAATATATTTTGCACGGACTTGCCCAACAGAATCTCGGTTTTTGCCGACCCCCGCCACAGCCCTTGATTTTAACAAATAAGCCATTCGTTTCTTTCGAGGTCGCCAGGTGGCAGAATTTCAGGTGAACACAATGCTACAGAACACGGTAACATGTGTGGTATTGTGGTGACCAAGTTGTGTCGTAACTTTCCTTGTTATACGTTGCCGGATATATTGTGTTATTGTAGTAGGTAGGAGTGAAAACTATTGTGATAGGATAACTGGTCTACGCCATGCCTATGCAGTCCTAAATCTGGCCATGTGTGTGTGTGTGTGTGTGTGTGTGTGTGTGTGTGTGTGTGTGTGTGTGTGTGCGTGCGTGCGTGCGTGCGTGCGTGCGTGCGTGCGTGCGTGCGTGCGTGCGTGCGTGCGTGCGTGCGTGCGTGCGTGCGTGCATGTTTGCGTATGATTAGGCTTATCACTGAGTTTCTCACATTAGTGACACCTTACAGTTGTTTATTTACGTAGTGTCATTACATCGGGGTTGGTATAGCATTTCAAAAACCTTCAAAACATGCACTTTTATTTAAGGCAATATTGAGCAAAATGGGAATAAAATTCTGGATAATGCAAAAAGTAGTTTCTCATGTCCAACCTACACTGCTCCTTAACTAATGCTGTTTTGTGTCCTCTGGTTCTACTGCCTTCTTTAAGTTTGAAGAACATTATTCCTATCAACATCCTCATAACAGTTCACTATTTTAAACATTCCTATTTGGTCTCCTCTTAGTCTCCTTGTCTCTAGTGTTGTCAAACCACTTTGTAATAAGCGACTTTCATAACTAAGGTCTCTCAATTATGGAATCATTTTAATTGCTCTTCGTTGTATTCTTTCTAGTTTGTCTATGTCCTTTTTATGATATGGCCTCCATGCTTGAATATAATATTCCAAATGTGGTCTAACTATTGATTTGTACAGGGGTACAATTAGCTGTTTCTCCTTATACATGATAGTTTAATTAGCACTAGAATTTTATTTCCTTTTGAAGCAGCAATATCCCGCATTGCTCTGAAACTTTCACGTCAGCACTAAATGTTACTCCTAAGTCCTTTTCTTGTGTGATTCTACCTAGTACAGCATCCCACATTTTATATTCTTCATCCATGTTTCCATGTCTTATGTGTATACGTTTACCCTTCCCAAAATTTAATAACATTTTCTGACCATTTAACTAATTTATCTAGATCATCCTGTAAACTTTGTTTATCTGTATCATTAGTAACCTTTCTGAATACTTTTGTTTCATCTGCAAATTTGAGGCCTAATACTGATCCCTGTGGTACCCCACTCAAAACAGATTTCCAGTTTGAAATCTCACCATCTACTATTACTCTCTGTTTTCTGTGTGTAAACCACTTTTCTATCCAGTTGATTACATCATTACCTATGTCATGAGATTTTAGCTTAGGCAACAATCTTTGATGAAAGAAAGCTTTCTGAAAATCTAAGTAGACAACATCCACTGGTCATCTACCCAATTTGTAATTTCTTCAAAAAAACATAAGAAATTGGTTAGACATGACCTTGCTTTTAGGAACCCATGTTGAAATGTATTTACAAGGAATTCCATCATGTGTTCTCTAATTAATGTTTCGAGTAATTTACATACAAATCATGTCGTACTTTACCTAATGTCCGTGTCATCGATCTGGTTTCTCTAACGATGTCCTTCCTTGTACATGTTCCCAGGCCACGCGACGACTGTGGAAGTCAGCATCGGGCTGTTGGACATCCACTCCGTAGAAGACTCTAAGATGGCGAGTATCACTGTTATTGCATTTCGCCATTAATTTACCTTTGTCTGCTTTGTATCTAAAAAAATCGCCATCAATCTCATCACACATACGAGCGTTATGTAATACCGGGCGAAAGCTTCCATTTATTTATTACGTTTCTCTGAGTGATCTGCTGTCACGTGAAGCCACAAAAACAATTGCTTTCCACCATAGTGAGTCTGATACTGACTTGTCACGCCAAACATTTCAGTGTTGCGATGTGTCCCTTTCGATCAACGTAATTCGTAAGACATGGCTGCCTCGTAGTTTTACTTCAGCTATGTGCTCGGATGTGCTGCACGTGGACGAGTCGTGCCCCGTGAAGAAATGTTCTCTGTCCGAAGTTGTATGGGAAGGCAGTGTTAGTTGAATAATTTTTCGTTCTTTTTGATATCTATAGGACACAATCAAATTCCTAAGTCAAACTCACATAAACTATGATTATTAGTAGGTCATTTTAGGCAAGATAATATATCTAGTAAGCATTCTTAATTAAATGTAGCTGATTCAAAAAGGGTTGGTAAAGTTGCTCAAGTAATAGTTGGTGTGGTGTATGTTGAACCACAGTTTAGCATAAGTTGACTCACAATGAGTAAATGCTAAATATGTGTGTAAGTTAAGTAGATTTTCTGCTAAAACTTAATAACAACTCAGCAAACACATCTACACATTGGGTACAACACGTCATTGACAAGTCAACACGCTTAATCAATAAGTTAACGAACTTAATTGATATAGACTTATAGACCCACCGCAACCAGTGTAACCAACTGGTAATACGTTACCTCAGGTGTCCCATTTTCTCGGAAATATGAATTACTTCTCATTAATGCACGAAGTGACGTAACACAATCTTCTGCCATGTGAACTCGTGCTGGACAATTTCTGAATCCCCTAATTTGTGATTGTGACAACGCGGAAAAAACATATATGTACGCACGCACGCACGCACGCACGCACGCATGCACGCACGCACGCACGCACGCGCGCACGCGCGCACGCACACATACATATTCACGCCATATTCACCCCGGCGTTCGGTGGGAATAATATTTAACCGGAACAACAAGCAAACGAAAGCTTCAACGTGTCTGGAGGTTTTGCAAGGCTAAATACGTCCGTCTACCAGAAAGAGTGTTACAGTGCGTTTCGAAAAAAAACATTGGTCAAATGAAGGGGATGGTATAAAGCGAAACAGAGTTTTCGGCCTTTGCACCTATCAGAGTTACTACAATTAAGAATATCACGCCAGTGGTTTACTAGGAAAACCTTGTTAAGCACACAACATCTTAATTAGATAACCGTACGTCACGAGTGCGGTATACTGGCAATACTCACTTGCCAAATGAAGATATACCTATATACACATATTCTTATACTTGCCAATAGGATATTTGCGTCCAAACTTTGCGTTGGTTCTGTGGGTGCCGGCCTAATACGTCACCTGTAGTCTAGGTTACCCCGATTTCGTAGAACTGCGTATAATATGCTAATCGGTCGCGCTGTTTAACAAGTCCGCCCTCGGTCATTAGAGGAAATGACCGGAATCTTCCACTTTTGGACCACATTCTGAGAAACCACTAGCGTGATATTCTCGAGTAGCACAATTGGCGCCCCCCAGTGTAGACCTATTATCAGAGCTAATAAGTACCGAGCAACGTCACTTTGATACGAGGGCACCGTGTGGCTGCCATCCGCAAGATGGCGCCTCAGTGTAACCCCACACAGTATTTCTAAGGTATACTTTTGGGTCGAGTTTTAGGTCGAGTTGGATAGTTTTTAAAGAAGCCGCACGCATCTCACTGGTGCTAATATAGGGTGATTCCATACCGGAATGTTGTTTTAGATTTAACTGGCAGTTACAGCTACCGGCGTTTCGTCTCGTGGCGCTGACCATCAATACAAAAATCTAGATTGATAATATATACTTTGCAAGACACGCAGTTACTGATAGCATTTTCGAAACAGAAACGTACCTTTGAACTTTATATTGGCGCAGCTGCGTCAGTAAACGGCAATTTAGTGCGTTATTAAAGTGATCGTGTCGCGCACTAACATGGTGCTAACTGAACAATGCATTGTTCGCTAGCTAATTATGTCATACGCAGTATAGGTTTTCAAACGAATTTAACTGTCAGAAGATTATTGTTTGCATTTTAGGTACCTTGAATATTACTTTTCCGCGTGAGCTATGGAAAATGTAGGCTTGAGAATGTTTCGTGTTGATAGTTTTTGGACAATTACATGCCAAATACAAAACATGCATAATTTGTTAACAGACCTCATTGCTATTATAATAATCAATGCAAAAATCGTCGTTCACACTCAACGCCGTTTATGGTAGTGAAGATGATCAGTGGTGATTAATCATAGTATACTAATAGATGTAAATAACATCGATGAAGCACGGCTGGGCATATAATTTAGGATTCCTACATATATCATGTACCAGCATTCACGTCGCACGAGAGAGCCACCATATGAAAATGTTTGCGCAATTCTCGCTGTCTCCCAGTTTCGTTGCTTCGCATTCATCAATCCCCATTGACGCAGGCTGAATATAATCTTCCCTTGCGGTAATTGGCTCGTCACTGCGATGCCGATGGGGCTGTGTTGCTCGGTTGCTGACGACATCGGTCGGAGTTCGCGAGTATGTTCGCACCGATGTGCCCTAGTAATGCACTAAACGCCATTGGCAACCCTTGCGTAAGGCAATGGTTAAAAAACTACCCAAGCTAATACTGATTAATATTACTTTGAGCATCAAACCGAAAATCAATATTATGCCACAGGCGAACCAAGTCCAAAGCAGCAGCGTTGTATTTACAGAACCGAGACGAATAACGTCACAAACGCTACATTTTTTTTAGTAGGTGGGAGTGTCAAACACTGGCCTATATCTGAACCAATGAGCGCCGTGGCTATACGAAGGCCGTCTTCTGTTAGGTGTGGAACCAAACAAAGACCGGCGTCGCCAACTGCTCAATTCCTTGACGAAAATAAAAAAAACGGAAACTCCGTGGATAGCGACTTTCACTTTGAATGTGCATGTACACATGTACACATGTACACATGTACACATGTACACATGTACACATGTACACATGTACACTGTGGCTTGCGTTGATTCGCAGAATGACGTCCCACGAGTGTGCCCAACCTTCCCTGATCTCGTCGACCTAACGCAAGCCCACGTAAAATGGCAAAATATAATAAGAAATGTGTGTTGGATCTATCTGCGAGACGGCGAGAGTGGCTGCTGATTGTGTATCGGACAGTGATGTATTACACGACCCGGAGACGTTAAAAGCTCGTAAATCAGCCACATTTAATTTAAATGTTTTAATACTGTGCCCATAACATATTATATGAATTTGTTATGTTAT
The DNA here is from genome assembly GCA_033239005.1 of Lamellibrachia satsuma. Classification (NCBI taxonomy): domain Eukaryota; kingdom Metazoa; phylum Annelida; class Polychaeta; order Sabellida; family Siboglinidae; genus Lamellibrachia; species Lamellibrachia satsuma. The sequence continues at coordinate 9,004,479 of BSQZ01000010.1, forward strand.
CCGATCTTTGTTCTTGCGTCAGAAAGCATTGTAAATAATATGCTGGTCGTGCGTGCTTTAGAAAAAACATTGCCATGTGATCGTGCCTTCAGCAGTAAAATATTGCCTAATACGTAGGGCAACGTTTTTGCACCATCTGGTATGGAAATGTGGGGACATATGAGCCTGCTGCAGTAAACCAGTAAACGTCGCTTATTCTTGTGATGTATTACTGTGATGCACGCTATTTGGTGACATGGACAATAATATTATGTCAAACAAGATTCAAACGAGACGCCTCCTACTAGCTGATCACTGCTAGTGTCACAAAGTAGAACCTGTGTCAATGTTCATCTTGGATGGACAATGGACACCCATTCATGGCAAGACAATCAGAAGGAAACAAAGAAAATATACATCAAACTGATAGTCAAAAGCTATGATTGATAGTGTTGATGTTTACTAATCTACCGAAATACCAAAAGCAATGTACATGTGAATATAAAACGCATATGAAAGAGTAATAATTCCCCCTTTGTCATAACGTGGTGGTTCCGTTCCGGTCGCTCACCCCGGAATGCTGCCCTCACGCGCCCACATACGCGCGCACACATGCGCGCGCATACAAGCACGCACATGCACACACACGTACACATGCGCGCGCACACACGCACACGCACAAACACGCACACACACACACACACACACACACACACACACACACACACACACACACACACACACACACACACACACACGTACACTCACATGCACGCACGCACGCACGCACGCACGCACGCACGCACGCACGCACGCACGCACGCACACACACACACACACACACACACACACACACACACACACACACTAAAAAATATCACATCACACGCCTGACTAATAACCTCGTGTGTTAGTCTGTAATGTACAAGCTACGGGCTTTCTTGACCGCCACCCGGCGACTTGCTGCGCAGGAGTACACGGCAATGATCTTCTTCCGGCGTCTGTGGGTCGATCCGAGACTCCGGTTCGACCACCTCAGCAACGTGTCTCGGATCGCCGTCCATCCGGAGATCGTCGACAAGCTGTGGATTCCGGACCTGTTCTTCCTCAACGAGCGGTACGCCCACGTCCATGACATCACAACGCCAAACATGCTCATCTGGCTCGGTCGGAACGGCAATGTATATATGTCCGTTAGGTACGGCATCCTTTCGTTGGTTCGTGAATATGTTCGTTAGGTACGACATCCGTTGTAATGTCCGTGAATAAGTCCATTGTGTACAATGTAGGCCTACGATAATTGCTTAATTTGCATGTCCGTTAGGCAAGATGTCCATTATTATGTTCGTGAATATGTCTGTTACGTGATATATATGGTGGTTGGTTCGTGAACATGTTCGTTGGGTTACGATGTCCGTTGTTATGTTCGTTAATATGTACAGATACAAAGTAACATTGGTTGGGTCGTGTGCGTGGTCGTCAAAGGCAAAGTAATGTTGGTTGGGTCGTGTACGTGGTTGTCAGATACAAAGTAACGTTGGTTGGGTCGTGTGCGTGGTCGTCAAATACAAAGTAATGTTGGTTGGATCGTGTGCGTGGTCGTCAGATACAAAGTAACGTTGGTTGGGTCGTGTACGTTGTCGTCAGATACAAAGTAATATTGGTTGGGTCGTGTGCGTGGTCGTCAAATGCAAAGTAATGTTGGTTGGGTCGTGTGCGTGGTCGTCAAATACAAAGTGACGTTGGTTGGGTCGTGTGCGTGGTCGTCAAATGCAAAGTAATGTTGGTTGGGTCGTGTGCGTGGTCGTCAAATACAAAGTGACGTTGGTTGGGTCGTGTGCGTGGTCGTCAAATACAAAGTAATGTTAGTTGGGTCGTGTACGTGGTCGTCAAATACAAAGTAATGTTGGTTGGGTCGTGTGCGTGGTCGTCAGATACAAAGTAATGTTGGTTGGGTCGTGTACGTGGTCGTCAGATACAATGTAATGTTGGTTGGGTCGTGTACGTGGTCGTCAGATACAAAGTAGCATTGGTTGGGTCGTGTGCGTGGTCGTCAAATATAAAGTAATGTTGGTTGTGTATGACAGACAAGTGCAGTATGCATTGTTTGGTCGAGAATACGTCCGGTACGTGTGAACCGTACGTTAACAGGTTTGCATATATGAAAAGGTGGGGCACCCCTAAGGTATAATGGGCCATAGCTAATTAACTATTTATAACAAAGGGATAGAATGTAACCTCAATAGCTAGTAGGCCTATATGTAGTAGCTAACAACTACCAGCTACCAGACTACACCTACAATAAGAACAATAATTAGCAAAATGTAATGTGCTGTTATTCCCCATTAACTTGGGATCGTTTGACGTATGGATTGGCAAATGCGTATCTTAGGCCGTGGAAACGGAGTCACTCAGCGCTTAATTATGCGAATTGCACTGATAATTACTCCTGTCGTGGATACCAGGGGCGACGCCCACGTAACAGAAACCGACAGTGCTATGGGCTATACTGGACGATAGGGAACGTAAGTCTCGCGACCTAGTTTTAGCTCTGGAGTCCACTGGCGACCTCGACTGTTTCGATGCCTGTGTAAAGAATATGATTATATTTTGTTGTTGGGTGTAGACACTGTACGCACAGAACTGACACCTAACGATGTAAATGTTTCTGGTTTCAGACCGATGAAAAGATGTCAAAGGTGTGTGAGAAGCTTTATATATATATATATATATATATATATATATATATATATATATATATATATATATATATATATATATATATATATATATATATATATATATATATATATATATATATATATATATATATATATATATATATATATATATATATATATATATATATATATATATATATATATAAGAATATATATATATATATATATATATATATATATATATATAAGTAGCATCACACAGTTTACAATGGCATTAGCAGGCACATGTGTGCGTGTATTATATTGGACGTGGACTTACGGACTTGAGTTTCAGAACAAATGTAAAATTACGTAAAATATTTGCAGCTAAAACTTTTATTTAATCATTTCTTACGTACGATAATAAAGTGATATTGTGAGTCCAGACGTTAGTTGTGTATGTTAGGTGTAATGGTATAACACAGTTCTGAAACCGCAAACCACGTGGTGTGGTCAATAATGAGGTGTGCTGACATGCCTCAGCGTGCTGACATGCCTCAGCGTGCTGACATGCCTCAGCGTGCAGACATGCCTCAGCGTGCAGACATGCCTTAGCGTGCAGACATGCCCCACCTTCCCTGGAAAACACAGTGAATATTTCGCGATTTTTGGCAATACTATTTTTTTTACACAAAATCAGAACACGATAAATTACATGCATATCTTCATAACTACGATTACATCAAAATCACATTGCACATGCCGGGGACTCAGCTGAACAGAATGGCGGATAAACAGAATCAGCCGTTTAATATAATTAAATGGCTCTGGTCCTAATTAAACGAAGTCCATTTTATTTATGTAACTATTTCACAAAGTGACAGATTACGTCACTAATCGATGATGACATTCCGTGCACCGGAACAGGAAATGGTCAAATTAGCCTGTCGACTACCTATAAAGTAAAGACAGTAAAGACATTAGTTAACAAGGTTGAATGTTTAAGGGGTCGTCATAGCACAGTGGTTTGAGCGCTCGATTCTCATTCGAGAGCACTATGGTTCGGGTAATCTTGCTATAGTTTCGAAGCATGAACGATGCCGTTCGCACCACGGCATCGTCTCGGTTCACCAACCTGTGTTATTGAATACCTGGTTAGTTGTGGGCATATGTGAGCATGGCTGAATGCTTTCCAAAGAAATCGAATTGGTGTTGGAATGAACAGGTCCGTCAGGGAGTGAAGTGGAAAACGGTTTAGCGGTCGTAAGGACTGGTTACAGCGTTATATATTAAGTATTTACCAATACGATTAAAACTGCGCATGTTCAAAATTGGATTGACTAGATATTGATGAACGGTTCATGTTTGAACGCGGCCTGTGATCTGTGGTTAGGGGATGTTTGTTTGTTGAGGTTACACATGACGGAGCTGTATGTATGTTTCCACTCGTTGTCTTTGCAGACTGTCTCTCACTCTCGCCTGCTCAATGACCTTCTCCAGATTTCCACACGAGACGCAGCTGTGTACAATAGACATGGAAAGTTGTAAGTACTTGCAGAGGTAGACGACATGACATCACGTGAGATGTGCAATCCCATGAGCCAGTGGAGTCACATTGATCATTATTTACTTCCGGGTTCACGCTAGATGACGAGAGTACCACTGACGTTGAATGGATCATGCTTTAGTTAGACTTCCTGGTGTGTTACACACGAATGTAGGGCACAGTATTTTTAGATATGTGTAATTAAAAAAAAATCACATCATCTGACATAACTGCACAAATTGATAAGTTTGTTTGTAAAATATGCTGGCAGTGTAACTGTGGATATTTAGATGATTTCAATAGGCGGAAGGATTTTTGGCTTTTTTTCGCCACAAGTCACGTGTGCGCAGTAATTCATGCACAAATTGTGCAACATTGATGGGTATGGCACGTTCAGGCACTTTAAGAAAGTTAGAAGTACGAGACTTTGATTAAACTCGATCAGCATGTCAATGAGATGATGACAAAGGCAGGTAGGAAGTTTCCGATTTTTGGATGGTTCCGTTTTCTTATAATCGTGCGAAACGTTAACATGGTCACCCATGGGAAACGTAACAGTAGGCTGAACCCTGTAATGTATGGGAAACTATTTCTAGCAGCTTTCGATGAAATGATGCCTTAGTTAGAGGCAATTATTGCCGTAGACACCTGTCTTTCCCACTAACCGATCGATGCAATCCTGCTTTTTTGCAACACTGAATTTATTAGTATTTATATTATCTTGGTTGGTTAAGAATAATAAATATGCAAAACGTTTACTTTATTAGTATTTATATTATCTTGGTTGGTTAAAACAATATCTATGCAAAACTTTTACTTTATTAGTATTTATATTATATTAGTTGGTTAAAACAATATCTATGCAAAACTTTTACTTTATTAGTATTTATATTATCTTGGTTTGTTAAAACAATATATATGCAAAACTTTTACTTTATTAGTATTTATATTATATTGGTTGGTTAAAACAATATCTATAAAAAGCTTTTACTTTATTAGTATTTATATTGTCTCGGTTGGTTAAAACAATATCTATACAAAACTTTTACTTTATTAGTATTTATATTATCTTGGTTGGTTAAGAACAAAATCTATACAAAACGTTTTATTATCGTGATCTTTGATATCGTAATATTTTCGAAAATACATGATTTAGTGATAACATTAACGAAGTCACTTTACGGCAATTACTGCCATACCAATCAATCATCCAATGTAAAACTGTATGCTTCGTCTTTAACTAACTAGCATGCTTCTTCCTAAAATCATCCAATGTAAAACTGTATGCTTCGACTTTAACTAACTAGCGTGCTTCTTCCTAAAATCGGTTAGTGTCTGTATTAGTCGTTGTGATTACGTTTCAGACGCTTTCACAACTGACACGGTCAAACTGATCTGGGCGAAAGAGAAACCGCTTACTATTCCCAAGTTGCTACGAATGCAACAATTTTATCTAGCGGATAATGGCACTATCGACTGTACCTATCAAGCTCTGTATATATCAGGTACGTCTAACACGCATCGTGATGTTGTCGTTGTTGGTGATAGTTGTGGGGTGCCTTACTGTCAATGCCAACAAAACAGTATAAATACTCAGCTGAACAGAATGGCGGCTAAACAGAATCAGCCGTTTAATATAATTAAATGGCTCTGGTCCTAATTAAACGAAGTCCATTTTATTTATGTAACTATTTCACAAAGTGACAGAGTACGTCACTAACCGATGATGACATTCCGTGCACCGGAACAGGAAATGGTCAAATTAGCCTGTCGACTACCTATTATCACCAGTAAAGTAAAGACAGTAAAGACATTAGTTAACAAGGTTGAATGTTTAAGGGGTCGTCATAGCATAGTGAAAGTATCAATGTCGCTAAGTACTGCTGTGTGAAGTACCATGGTCATATTGCTATTAGTGGCAACAGTGCAAGGTATAGTACTGTTGCAGCAATACAACGAATGGAATCACTGCCTTGTGACATTGTTGTTAGTGTAAACACTGCAGTAGTGAAGTATTGTGATAGATACATCAGTGGCGTCACAGCCATATTAGATACTGCAGTCACATTGATATTATCTCTAAATACGAACACATATCATGATCGTTCGTTATAAACACACACTACATTTATGAATAGTTTACGTGAAGGCCATGCAGATTAGAACGCCGCTTAATGGTGTTGTATGCGTGCTTACATGGTATGGTTTCCTTTGCGTGCATTATACGGAATTATGGCTTTTACCACAGCTTTTGTTCTGGAAGTGTTTCACGAATGTAGCGGCTAAAATACGCGCGCAAGTTAGCCGATTTCAATGATTTAATTTGCTACGAAGTAACTGTATTTGCTACGAAGTAACTGTATTCCAGCAAGGTTGGAACGTTTGAAATGTCCGATCTTTGGCAGTTCGATGTTGCTGGATGCAGCGGATGTGAAGACGCTTAGGTATCTTGGTGGTGACATTCCCCAAACAGCGATAGGCCTATTAATATAATTTTTTTCTTACAAGTGCCAATGTTAGGGTTAAGCGCGTTTGCAACTAATAGAGCTGGGATATGATTTTGACAAAACTTATTCTGCCAATTTGCAACATAGTGTCAATGGATACAATAATGTTTTTTTTTTGATGGTCACATTTTCTTACAATCATGCTAACAGTTAACATGGCCATCATCGAAATAAATCAACTGTGGCCTGTGCCCATTGACTGCAGGTAAATTCCCGTGTCTGCGAGTCAAGCTGTCACTGAAGCGATACATCGCCTTCTACCTGATGTCAACGTACGTTCCAACAGCATTCATCGTCGTGCTGTCGTGGCTGTCCTTCTGGCTTGACTCGGACGCCGTGCCAGGCCGGGTCACTCTCGGCGTCACCACTGTTCTCACCATGATGTATGTATCCTATAGCGGGGGCAGATCACTATGTTTTTTCCATCAACGCCATGATTAACGTTTCGCAATGGTGCAAAAATATAGTTTTTGATTTCTATAAAAAATATGATGTAATATTTCTCAACCAGTGGCGCATTTAAGGAGGCACTGTCGGGGGGGGGGGGCACTGTAGGGGGGCACTGTCGGGGGGTACTGGGCAGTCAATATTTCTTTTCGTATGTAACCTGTTGCGTCACCCACTACATTGTAGCATGGTGAACTAATGACTGACTAAACTTGCCCACCATTTGGCATCCTGCTTTGCGAGATTCAAGATACGCTACTGTTCTCAACAAGCATTATATCACCAACATGGGCAGTGTATGTCTCAAAATAGCCCGCACTTTGTTCATCTACAGTGAATGCGGAAGTAAAATAGTGATCTACCTCCTGGTGACGTCATTAACAATTGGTATTTAGTCCGTCAACACTTTCGCGGTGCGGGTAGTTTAAACTGCTCGTATTTCTGTTCGCCCCACCTTTGTGAAGTCTCTTTTTTCAGCCACAAAACAAATATGAAATGTTCCTACACTCGGAGTTAATTTGTACATGCTCTGATAACACGCAGTAGTAGTATTTACGGCAGTAAAGTATTGGTTTATTGAAGAGTAATACTACATAGTTCCGAAACAGATTCTCGTTATTTTGTATTTTAAAATCATGTTAGATATGTAATATGAACTATATATAAGCTACCAAAACATCTTGGCTACCAAAATAAATATTATATTACAAAAATTGTTGTTCATTAAAACGCAAAATGTTAGAATTGCCCTAGTGTATGCTGTATAACATTATCTTACGATAAAACCGATCGCACGTTGTACCTTTGATCTACCGTAGAACAACCGCAGTAGTTGGCACCTCGGTGCACACGCTAAACGAGGCTGTTTGTTTGATCGCGGTGTAGACATCGACGTTGAAATTACGTCCCAATTCCACCTTATTACGTGCACATGATTCATCCAAATTAACTTGATCGCTGATCACTGAAGACTTCTGTAATCACAAGTGGATGGCACGAGCGTCGTTGATGAGACCAATCAACGATGAGTGACGTGTCACCGGATGTGGGTAATAACTCGAGATCTCACGTCAATATGTAAACAGCAGGGTGGTATCACGACTTGATTTCCCGTTGGTATTGATTATAATGTTTATTGTGTTCCCTGGCAATTTTCATAACACATAAACATCATTAACTTAGCTCGTCTGTGAAAATCATACAACAGGTGTTTTAAAGTAAAACACACCTAAACCGTTCACCCCTCAATGTCGATCCAGTCCAGTGAATGATTTAGAAAAGTGGGTGCATTCGAATGCACGTACGTTTCTAAATACGCAAGGGTTCAGCTATGGATTGAAAGCTCCAATACCGAAGAGGAAAAGCATTAACTCTAACCACTTCCTTGATAAAAGACAAACATCACATAAAACGCGCAATTCACATGTTAATAGGGACCCTTATAGGTAGATTAACAGCGGAGTTTCCGCACATGTCATCTGTGGCCCAGTGTAATAAAGAAGCGCAATATTACAATAAACGTGTACATAATAGATACGCACCATCTGAAGATGTTCGGATACGTAAGTAATATTCGTAATCAGTGTAACGGATGTGCTTTCATTTTTCATCATTTTCAAGTAACTGGCGAACCAAGCTTTGCAATGCAATACAATTTTAACAATGTGGCCTATTATTGACCTAAAACGGAACATTCGTTTCGAAGATGTATTTGAAAGTTGATATTCTAACTATTGTCCGGAGTTTCATAATATAATCAACTGGGAACATTATACTTTGCAAACTTACCAAGGATCAACGAGGGAGTGTCCACAGAACAGTATCAACAATTAGTAAACACGTCGTACGTATACATACACAATCCTCTTTGATCAATTGCTCCCTAATACTCAGCGTGGTGCTACTTTTTAAAACGTACTTAAGCCTCAGTATAAGACGTATCAATATAAACTGTTTTGCAAAACAGTTTTGATAATAATAATAATAGTTGTATTCTAACATAGATCCACTCACGAAAACAATGCATAATTGAAACATTTGTCGCCGAAACACCGAACTCCAGGGAAGAGTCTTCGGCACGGCAGATTAAATGATATAATGTGAAACATCGATTGTTTGGTTGTGTGTTCGCAGGACACAGAGCTACATATCTTCGCAGTCTCTGCCGAAGGTTCCTTACGTAAAGGCACTCGACGTCTGGATGGCGACGTGCATGGCGTTTGTCTTCGCTGCCATTATGGAATTTGGCTTAGTTAACGTCCAACGCCGGAAGGAACAGGACGAGTTCATGCGCCGCGCAAGGGCACTGGGTCACGACACGAACAGTCAGGTAAGGGAGTAGCTTTGGTAAACGAACACTGTTCGTTTGGTGCAAGAATGCATTACAGATGACGACGAATTATTGAAACGAGTTATCAGCTGCAACCAGCGTGGATATATTTTAAACAAAATTGAGTCTATGTGTGTTCGTGCGTGCGTGCGTGCGTGTGATCGTGTGTATGTGCGTCTGTGCGCGCGTGCGTGCGTTACGGTATTATACATCTTGTCAGAATCGACGGAACGTAACTATTATTACACCAACGCGTGAGAACGTAGGGTAACCCGGGGTAACACGGCCACTGGAATTAACACGGCCCCCACCACGTGCGCAAAATATAGCTCTGAAACTCTGAACGTCCCCAAATCTGGTACAAAATGAAGCTAACTTTTGTCTGATACCCGCCCTGAAAACTCAGCAACGCGAGAACGACGTAATTAAATCAGTGTGTTTTTAAACTTTTATATTAACTTTTATAAGACCTGATCTAATATTTGCCAATAGTAAAATTGTGAAACTCACTGTATAACGGTGTGAATCATGGACTTAATTGGTGACGTGATAATATTATTAATCAGTTGATAGGTCAAACAATACAAAATAAGCAATAGTATGTTGTGTTTTGTATACATAGACACACATTTTAATTACAGGCAATAGTTCATTCATATTGGGATGGGACAAGACTGCTTTTTTGGGTACTGTTACTATTTTTCAAATTCAAATCAGCTAGGTTTTTATTTACTAAAAATAGTTTTCCGATGGTTAACACACATATCTCTCCATAGTGTGAACACATTAAAGACATGCTAAAGTAGTTCAATGGTGTACAATTTCAACGTTTTCCCGTGGGGAGTCACGTTGCCCAAGGTTACCCTATTTCATGCAGACAAGCCAACCACATTTGGAAAGGTATTGGAGTATATAATGGACATCTTTCAAGCTAAAATTAAAAACAACGTTTCTAAAGGCGATCGGTTGATCAATCGAATATCTTCAATTTGCATATCCCGTTCAGGACTTTGCTGTCCAAACCGTTTTGCAAAATGAAAGTCTTTCTCCAGCTCTTCTAACAGTCCAATCCAATGTGCCTCTTAATGTGGCTGGACAAAAACCAGTTTTGCAGAATATATATACACTCGATACTGATATGTTGGGGTGATGGTCTACACGGGGCGTCCAGGGTATGCGCAGTGTTGATTCAAACAGGTTTTCGTACTGCTGCAACGCCACCTGTCGGATTAGTTAATACTAATTTTCTACCATAACTACGTCAGTTGTATTAAAATGCAACACGGTTCCTCAGTTGAGACGTTAGCTGTAATCATAATATCGTTAGCTGTAATCATAGTATATTGTATCGTGTATGTTTACAGATGTCTCATGTGGGTATTTTCACGAACGTCTACTTGCTTGGACACAGGAACGCGGACAAGATTGACGCAGCTAGTCGTGTAATCTTTCCTGTCATCTTTGTTGTCTTTGTATCCACGTACTGGACGTATTACCTAGTGACAGTTGAGCATGAGGACCGATAATGAGAGACGCACGTGTGGTATTAGACTGGTATCCAAGTCCACCGTGCGGCGCCACTTGTTACATGCGCAAGAAATTGGACTGGAATTGGGTAAAAAGGAAAGTCATGTTAATACTGCGACGGATTTGAGGTTTCATGTGAATATTTATTGTGAACTAATGTCTGCAACACACTTCAGTGCTGCTTACTGAAGCGTAACATCTGCGTTTACTTCAAGTTCAACTTGTGTATTTTTGCGTGTATCTAGATTAGATTCTTCGATTGTTTTAAAACTTTGAATGAATCAGATTTCAATTCACTTGAATACTACCTGAATGTGTGACACTAGTTGGACTGTCATTGCTGCTACAGCCAGCCGCGCACGGCTAGAAATAGCTTTGCTATTTCTTCTTGATATGATTACGTACAAAAGGAATGAATTGGTTCAAATTGAAAGTACTATTGGCAACTGGTTCTACCATGGACTGGGCAATGATGTTTGTACGTAGTCTCCTTTCAATCATTTCAAGCGTATTAGCATTCGTCGCGGCTGTAGGGTCGGCAAGTTAAACCAGATATCGATCTCTGTACTGGTTAACCGTCGCCTCCCGGAGGCGTCTACCAGCGTTCTGCTAAAGAGAACTGAGGTGTATGTGTACATAACCTCCATGCCGTCGACATTGACACTTCTCATAACGCACTGACTAAACACAACTCATCTTTGGTAAACATTGTCAAGCTACAAACTGCAGGGATCAGACGTCAACGGAACATGGACGTGCATTGTGTTGTGTTGCATTGTGTTGTGTTGCGTTGTGTTGTGTTGTGTTGTGTTGTGTTGCGTTGTGTTGTGTTGTGTTGTGTTTTCCGTCGATAACGTCGTGATTTCGCGGGACATTGATATTTTGGCGCTGACAGAGACGTGACTCGGTATCGTCATCGACGATCACGTAATAAACGCGTTAGTTCCGCGTTGATGCGGATTCCATGCCGTGTCACGTCCTGGTGGAAAGCACGGCGGTGGAGTGGCGGTGGAGTGGCGGTGGAGTGGCGGTGGAGTGGCGGTGGAGTGGCGGTGTCGTACAAGTCAGGCCTGACACTGAAGACGACGTCAACTCGCGGAAGATACAGTCATCTTGAACACAGCGATTACTATATAACAACCCCTGGTGTCACCTTGCTCACCGTGGAATAGCGGAACTCGTTACAGATGCCACGCACAAGACGGGCCACACTCTGCGCGTTGTCATCAATTGGGATAGTACCTCCTCGATAACACCGACACGACCAAGTGTGTTTGACCAGTGCTTATGCGAGACACATGGCAACTCATCCAGTGATCCCATGGCTATTGCATTTTCAGTAAAATGCGAGTAAGCCAAATGAATGACATCAGAAAGAGCATAGGCTCTCGCGGCGACAATCGTTTGGACGCAACGATCACTGCAATAAGCGATGACACTGGTTTCTGTGATGTTCCACCAACGTGCTTCGCGTCAGTCACCGAGTCAGACGTCATGCGATTTGTTGCAGCTCGTCCGTGTAAATCTTGCGAGTTGGATCCAGTAGCAACTTGTGTTCATCTCAACTAGTGCCACTGATCACCGTCTTGATAAACACATCGCTGACCAAATCAATCGTACCTATTGCGAACAACTTACGCGACACATTTCAGTCGGCACACCGCCGCGGCCACTCGATGGAGACAGCGCTCCTGCGAGTCAAGAATGACGCACTGCCGCGGCCACTCGACGGAGACAGCGCTCCTGCGAGTCAAGAATGACGTACCGCCGCGGCCACTCGACGGAGGCAGCGCTCCTGCGAGTCAAGAATGACGTACCGCCGCGGCCACTCGACGGAGGCAGCGCTCCTGCGAGTCAAGAATGACGTACCGCCGCGGCCACTCGACGGAGGCAGCGCTCCTGCGAGTCAAGAATGACGTACCGCCGCGGCCACTCGACGGAGGCAGCGCTCCTGCGAGTCAAGAATGACGTACCGCCGCGGCCACTCGACGGAGACAGCGCTCCTGCGAGTCAAGAATGACGTACCGCCGCGGCCACTCGACGGAGGCAGCGCTCCTGCGAGTCAAGAATGACGTACCGCCGCGGCCACTCGACGGAGGCAGCGCTCCTGCGAGTCAAGAATGACGTACCGCCGCGGCCACTCGACGGAGACAGCGCTCCTGCGAGTCAAGAATGACGTACCGCCGCGGCCACTCGACGGAGACAGCGCTCCTGCGAGTCAAGAATGACGTACCGCCGCGGCCACTCGACGGAGGCAGCGCTCCTGCGAGTCAAGAATGACGTACCGCCGCGGCCACTCGACGGAGGCAGCGCTCCTGCGCGTCAAGAATGACGTACCGCCGCGGCCACTCGACGGAGACAGCGCTCCTGCGAGTCAAGAATGACGTACCGCCGCGGCCACTTCACAATGCAGTGTCACACCCTACTGATGGGTCAGAAATTGTTTTGAAGAAAAGTACATTTGGGGTTAGAAAACAATAAACAATGACATTTATATAAAATCTGTGATTTATCAACAAGTTTCGAACGAACCCTGTTTTGTAACAGACAGAAAAATCTTTCTAGCCTGAAACACGCTTCTTATAATGTATACTTTTAATTATCAAAATTGGGTTAAGTGGATACTGAATATTGGCACATTTTTTTTGCATTTATAAAAAAAAACTAAAAATAACAATGTTTAATAATCAATATTTGGTTCAAAAATGAAAAATTCTTTTGCCGCTAGTTCCTTAGATGAGTGTCATTTGACAATGCAGTCGTTATCCTTTACTGCCAGGTCAGAAATTGTTTAAAAAAAGTTAATTTGGGGGTAGAAAAGAATAAACAATGACATTTATATGAAATCTGTGATTTATCAACAACAGTTTCGAACGAACCCCGTTTTGTACCAGAAGTACAAAAAAACGTTGTAGCCTGAAACACACTTGTTGTTATGTGTACTTCATTTATTATTTACAATATTGGCACTACACTTGTGCATTTATGTTCAAAAGTCTAAAAATAGCATTTTCATTAATCAATATTTGGATCAATAAACAACAAATTCCTTGGTCAAGAGTTATTTATATAAGTGAGTTGGACAATGCAGTGGGTTACATTGTACATACAAAGTGAATCATGTTGGAGAAGAGTGGTTAATTATTGAAATATGCTGATTTTATGCTATAAAAATAGACCAATTCCATGTAAAATTCGCATTTAAAGCCTCCAATTAAATGTCGAAACGTTGTCATGTCACATTCATTACGAATTTTGTAAGGAATTTTGTCTTGGATTGGCCAATACCGGATCCTTTCTTAAGCATAGTTTGCCGAACGATCCGGGAACCAGATTATTGTGGTATAAACACAATCATAAGTGGCGTGTCCGCAGATTATAGTGGTATACGCACAATCATAAGTGGCGTGTCCGCAGATTATAGTGGTATACGCACAATCATAAGTGGCGTGTCCGCAGATTATAGTGGTATACGCACAATCATAAGTGGCGTGTCCGCAGATTATAGTGGTATACGCACAATCATAAGTTGCGTGTCCGCAGATTATAGTGGTATACGCACAATCATAAGTGGCCTGTCCGCAGATTATAGTGGTAAACGCACAATCATAAGTTGCGTGTCCGCAGATTATAGTGGTAAACGCACAATCATAAGTGGCGTTTCCGCAGATTATAGTGGTAAACGCACAATCATAAGTGGCGTGTCCGCAGATTATAGTGGTATAAGCACAATCATAAGTGGCGTATCCGCAGATTATAGTGGTAAACGCACAATCATAATTGGCGTGTCCGCAGATTATAGTGGTAAACGCACAATCATAAGTTGCGTGTCCGCAGATTATAGTGGTATACGCACAATCATAAGTGGCGTGTCCGCAGATTATAATGGTAAACGCACAATCATAATTGGCGTGTCCGCAGATTATAGTGGTAAACGCACTATCATAAGTGGCGTGTCCGCAGATTATAGTGGTATACGCACAATCATAAGTGGCGTGTCCGCAGATTATAGTGGTAAACGCACAATCATAAGTGGCGTGTCCGCAGAAAAGACAAATTAATTGTAAGAGCATTTTTCATGTCCAGCCTGCACTTCTCCTTAACTAATGCTGCTTTGTTTCCTCTGGTTCTACTGCCTTCTTTAAATTTGAAGAAAATATTCCTATCAACATCCTCATAACCGTTCACTATTTTAAACACTTCTATTTTGTCTCCTCTTAGTATCCTGGTCTCTAGTGTTGTCAAACCACATTGTAATAAGCGGCTTTCGTAACTAAGGTCTCTCAATTCTGGAATCATTTTAGTTGCTCTTCGTTGTATTCTTTCTAGCTTGTCTATGTCCTTTTTACGATACGGCCTCCATGCTTGAATACAATATTCCAAATGTGGTCTATTGCTTTGTACATGGGTACAATTTGCTGTTTCTCCTTATACATGATAGTTCTCCTAATTAGCCATAGAATTTGATTTCTTTTCGAAGCAGCAATTGCTCTGAAACGTTCATGTCAGCACTAAATGTTACTCCTACGTCCTTTTCTTGTGTGGTTCTACCTAGTACAGCATCCCCCATTTAAATCCTTCGTCCATGTTTCCATGTCCTATGTGTATGCATTTACACTTCCCAAAATTGAATAACATTTGCCATTTTTCTGACCATTTAACTAATTTATCTAGATCATCCTGTAAACTTTGTTTATCTGTAACATTAGTAACCCTTCTGAATACTTTTGTGTCATCTGCAAATTTCAGTACTTTGCTAGATATGTCATCTTCCAAATCATTTATATATATTAAAAACAACATAGGGCCTACTACTGATCCCTGTGGTACCCCACTCAAAACATATTTCCAGTTTGAAATCTCACCATCTACTATTACTCTCTGTCTTCTGTGTGTAAGCCACTCTTCTATCCAGTTGATTACATCATTACCTATACCATGGGCTTTTAGCTTAAGTAACAATCTTTGGATAAAAATAAACACGTGTATTTTTGTCACTAGGTGGTGCGATGATTCTTTCTCTTTTACAAAAGTTAAATATCGCATACATAAAGAACAGGGTGGCGATTAAATTTAGTCTTAGTAGGACCTAAGTAGGCGTCTCCCGACCTCTTTTATTTTCATATTGTGCAATATATTGTTATCACTTCGTTTCTTTGTCTTGACTTAGCATTAGTATACTTCATGGTTTCTTTATGGAATATTTTATTTTGTTGTGTCGTTGGGACAAATAAGCATTTCATGTTCCTGTTCTACTGACACTCGCGTGAATTGTGGGTAATGTAGGCGTTTGAGTAATTAATGAGCATAACCCAATTTCATAGCTGACGTCTTCGTGTACATAAAACGCACCACAAAGTAGCCCACTTCTAGCGAGGGGTAGTGTTCAACAAGTGTCGAAGAACGATATAAATTATCTCAATAAACACAAAATGTGCATGATTTGTTTCAAAAAGCCCCAAAAGCAAAATCAGTTGATGCTAGGAAGTTTATCAGTGATAATTAATCATGGTATAATTAGCCAATATATTTTAATAGCAACACCGGGGCAGTGTTATGCGCACCATTTGGTTTAAAACTTTCAAACATATAACAACTCCCAAAATTCACGTTGAATATGAATGACTGTTTAGGCAGTCTTGTTTATCCGACTCTAATCTGGTTCCCGGATCGTTCCTTGGAGGCGTCCCGCTTAGCAGTTCGTGCGCATGTAACAAGTAGCGCTGCACTGTGGATTTGGGCATCAATCCAGTCTAATCCGACTCCCGCTCGCCTTCGTAACCTCGCCGAGAGCAGGGTCTGGGCTTAAAGCCATACTTTGACTGTCACCGAGAGGTGGCATCACTGATCTATTTTTTCATATTAGCGCTATATTTCATTTCAGTTGATTTAGTTTCGGTCGTTGCCGTTTTCTGGACAGTCAGTTGACAGAGAGTCCGAAGATGCCGTCAGGCACAGGCCCGTTAGTGGGAGACAAAGCCGAGGCGAGCTTCCATTCATCGATAGTGGCGCCGATATGCGAAAGCCGGTGGAGGTATTATACGGAACGAACAATGTTAAATATTAATTCTGATTTAGTTGTCTGAATTGTTTCAACATAAGTCATGTTTAGAATTGTTTCGTGTGCATTGCATACGCATATAAAAGCTACCCATAAGTGATAAGTTAGAATGAAAGACTCCGGATATTTACCCAGATTCTCTGTAAACATGACATTGTAAATAGGCGGTCGAGAGCGACAAATGGTGGCGCCACCTCACGGAGCCTCGTTCTACTGTTTAGGAGGAACTTGCTCGCAATCTTGTGAGTACATCCCAAGGCAAAAACAATCACAATATCGCCCTCTGTCAGATAGTTGTATAGACACCGCGCGGCTATTTCCCTAGCCTAGTTCCCGGCGATATTCTACTTTCTGACCTAACCATGAAAATGACCACCTAGAGCACCCAAACTTCTCATATATCTACTATACATATACACATGTCACTTGGTAAAAAACAGTACATTTACTTTCTAAAAACGATAAAAATTTACAAACGATAAAATCAACATATCGTTGCTTCAATATCATTGAAGCAACGAAGCACGCACGCACAATAAAAACACAGAAATGCATAATGTACTATGTTTGATTTCAACTATAGCAGCGCCGTCGCACGGACTTTTGGTGAAATTGAAAGACGCCTTGTCATATGCATCGATTTTACGGTAGCCTTGGTGCTACGCGTAGGCGCCGTAGGAGAAGGCGATATTTTGGTTTTATTTTGTTGTAAATTTTGATCGTTTTGAGAAAGTACATGTAATTTTTTACCACGTGACATGTGTATATGTATATTAGATATATATATATATATATATATATATATATATATATATATATATATATATATATATATATATATATATATATATATATATATATATATATATATATATATATATATATATATATATATATATATATATATATATAGAGAGGTTTGGCCTTGGGTGCTCTAAGTGGTCATTTTCATGGTTAGGTCAGAAAGTAAAAGATCGCCTAGTTCCCTAGCCAAGTTCCCTAGCCTAGTTCCCGGGTATTGTTTGCGCGGACACTTATCTGGTGGTCAGTTGGGTTGGGTACGTTGCGCAACACCAACCTGAAAGTCGCAAAAGTAACAGTATCTTCCGTCAAACCTTCCTTTATTACCGCTAATATCTTCCAACATGAAGATTATGGTGAGATAACACAACTCGTAGTTTCTCAATGGCCATACGTAGGATTTCGGCCTGCAAAGTAAGCCCGAATCACGAAACGCTGAAGTTTCTCAATAATGTAATTCACGGGTAGAGTTGTTCCCTTGTGCGTTCTTGCTGGCAGTGAAAGCTGTATCTAGGCGACGTCACGTGATCGGCGTATTGTCTACGACGCGCTGCTGTTCCCGCCACGTAACTCTCGCGCAGACGAGATTTGTTCCATTTATGACTTTAGAAACGTTTAAAATAAAAGTGATTGATGCGAATAGGTTGTCTTGTGATATAAATGTTAGGACGTAGAGTCTGTTTCAGCAACACCAAAGGGCTCCCAGGACGAAACTCTTAAGAGTAGAGCCGATATGTTTACGGGAAAGTAAGCCCAATGACGTCACCCCGTTGAAAAATGAACCACAAGACTTCGTTGTCACTGAAACGTTTAACACTATAAGGATTCATTTCACGGTCGGTATAAGATCTCTTTCTATCCACATATACTGCTCAACATACGCGTACATACCGCGAACACAACGTTTTTCTCCAATACGATAACACTCGTAGAAAATATGTGGTGCACATAAACCCATCTCTTCAGCTGTGAGAATACGAAACAGGTTTGAACGGCGAACACAGCGCAAGAGAAAGTGTTAGTTGTGATGGAAACTCCAGAGGTCGAGGGTCATTCAGGGAATGGGAATTAGACATTGCATTGTGGATGCTTGGAATTATAAATTACGGAATTATGTAATAGTGGAATAAATAGTGACTAACCAGCCACGCATCAAACGACACGGTTACCCATTCCTACCACTAACTTGTAACTAGTTAGTACTGCCGACCCAGTCGTGTCACCTGTCGGATACTATTAAGCTAATCACACAGCAGCCTAGACGGTGTCCCTACCGGACACTGCGTCGACTCGATTTTAACGAAGACACCATTAACGGCTATATAAGACAACAAACAACACAGCTATAATTTTATTATGCGATTAATACTGTGATATTGACGGAATGTCTGGGAAACACCTTCAGTCGACCAGCCACCCCCACCCAAGCGAACAACGTCAGTAAGTGATATTCGGTAGTTGCACGTTTGTCTCAACATATGAACGTTTAGGTGCATTATACTTAAATGTGCTCGACTTACTTCGAAGTCCTCGTTCAACTCAACGTCAAACAGTGTCACAAAATTAATCTGATATCACCCCCAACAATTCCTTCCCCGCGCATGGCACCAATTTAGTATGTATCTGCCACTAACCCTTGACCTTCGTCCAATGTCCTGTTCGACGTCGTTGTTAGTGTGCTTTTCGTAATCTTCGTCATCTTTTCTGCCCGTTTTCCACGACTTGGTTCGCTCACTTTCCTCGTCGTTGTTTCATTCTTTTTGAACCATCCAACAACGGCTCTAACCTTGGTTCGCTCAGTTTCCGCGTCGTTGTCTCATTCTTGTTGAACCATCCAGCAACGGCTCTAACCTTGGTTCGCTCAGTTTCCTCGTCGTTGTCTCATTCTTGTTGAACCATCCAGCAACGGCTCTAACCTTGGTTCGCTCAGTTTCCTCGTCGTTGTCTCATTCTTGTTGAACCATCCAGCAACGGCTCTAACCTTGGTTCGCTCAGTTTCCTCGTCGTTGTCTCGTTCTTGTTGAACCATCCAGCAACGGCTCTAACCTTGGTTCGCTCAGTTTCCTCGTTGTTGTCTCATTCTTGTTGAACCATCCAGCAACAGCTCTAACCTTGGTTCGCTCAGTTTGCTCGTCGTTGTTTTATTCTTGTTAAACCATCCCGCAGCGGATCTAACCTTGGTTCGCTCAGTTTGCTCGTCGTTGTTTCATTCTTGTTAAACCATCCCGCAGCGGATCTAACCTTTGCATCGACGCAACGGAGCGTTCTTTCGGACACATCTCGGTCGGACGAGAGCGAGATCGAGCATCCCGACGAGTGGTTAGTGCTACTGCACGATACCCCTTGCAGAAGCGCCGAATCATGTATACTCTGCCACTTACTGTCTTGGTCGGCCGTGATTCTCGGAACCAGTCCAACATTCAAAGAACAATTCAAGGAAATGCACGTGATTACTCTACCGACCAGCGACGGCAGGCATAAGTTCTACACACTCGTAATAGTATTGGTTAACACAGCAACTGACAAATATACGTATCAACAGGTCGACGTGACAGGGGCACTGGTGCACAGAGCAGCCCCTGGCACGAGAGGACGAGAGAAAACGCCTCTTCCCGGTACAAAACCACACCTAATTGACTTTCACAATGCCCTCTCCCCAGTACCCCGT
This sequence comes from Lamellibrachia satsuma, assembly GCA_033239005.1. Taxonomy (NCBI): domain Eukaryota; kingdom Metazoa; phylum Annelida; class Polychaeta; order Sabellida; family Siboglinidae; genus Lamellibrachia; species Lamellibrachia satsuma. Next base: position 9,025,004 of record BSQZ01000010.1, read on the forward strand.
CCCTGTGGCTCTACCGGACTCGTTCCTCCACAGGAGACACACCTCATTCCGGGACATACTTGGACGTAAGCCGAGGCAGGAAGAAGTACTTGTAAGATATGTCTTTGCCCTTCATCTCGACGTCGTACGAGGCCACCAACAGAGCCTTCGTTCTCTGTTTCTCCTTCATCACCGACCGCACTTTCAGGCTCATCGTCAGCATGCAGTTCTTCTCTGGCGCCTTTGGCAGCCTGGGGATGTCCGAATCCTGCGGGATTGCTATCTCTATCTCCTCTTCGGAATCGCCTCCCTTTTCTTCCTTCAGTTCTGGAACCAAAATGTGACAACATACGTTGATTATTACCTTCGTATTTGTGTATTTCTGCAGTGGCGCAACAAGTTATTCGCGAAAAAGTGTCTTTCTCCAAAGCCAAAGTGAGGTCATGGCTGCCCGTGGGATATAATGTGAATTGTAGGTGTTTGGCTGTGATTGGTCTTAGTGATATGTTGCGCCTCTGGGCTCTGGTTCCAAATGATTTAGGCACTGTAGTAGTTGTATTACCAGTGTTGTAACACAATCGCTCGCTGTAGTAGTTGTAGGATCACTGTTGTAACACAATCGCTCGCTGTAGTAGTTGTAGGACCAGTGTTGTAACACAATCGCTCGCTGTAGTTGTTGTAGGACCAGTGTTGTAACACAATCGCTCGCTGTAGTAGTTGTAGGAGCAGTGTTGTAACACAATCACTCGCTGTAGTAGTTGTAGGACCAGTGTTGTAACACAATCGCTCGCTGTAGTTGTTGTAGGACCAGTGTTGTAACACAATCGCTTGCTGTAGCAACTCTCACGTGTCCTGTGCATTGTTTGGCGTCAACACCATAACAATTACTACTGCTTATTTAACAACTATTGGGTCTTATTGTCGTAGCCGTAGGGTTTATGTGCCATGTTTATGTGCCATGTTTATGTGCTGGTTCAGACGTATCATTCGCAACAATAAAAGCGACAAACAGACATTTATTTACTCGGCTTATGTGCGACATATCCTGATTAACACGGTAACTCTTTGTTAAACCTACTAATCTTCAGATCTCCTACTCTCTCGGGGTGATATCAAAACTATGTTGATATATTATTTATAACATCATCAAACGTTCTCCATGGCCAATGGAGGGCACACCACGGACTCCCAGCCTTCGATGGAGGGCACATCACGGACTCCCAGCCTTCGATGGAGGGCACATCACGGACTCCCAGCCTCCCATATGGAGGGCACATCATGGCTCCCAGCCTCCAATGGAGGGCACATCACGGACTCCCAGCTTCCGATGGAGGGCACATCACGGACTTCCAGCCCCCTACATATATCGCCTCCGTTATGTTCATATTTCTTTTCCATCTGCTTTTCTCTAATGTCGTTCCTTATTTTATCCCACCTTCTACTTCCAACTCCTTCTGGATTTCTCTTTCAATCACCCACACCCTTCACGTTTCGTTTTCATTTTCTCCGTTTCCCGCTGTTATTTCCTAAAGAAGACTTTCGAATGGAAGATTCGCGTTGTGTATCTGTTTACCAGATTCTTAAAACAAGTATTGGTTCACACAGCCTTGGTATTTGACAGCCGTTCAATCTATTGTTGCAATATATCAACAGGCGTTCTGAAATCAACCTAAATGCACGTACTTAATGAGTCAGACCCCGCAAGAATAAACATTCCCAGACATAAAATGCTTGTCACAAGGACATTTCTCGTTCCTGTTTCTATTAATTTCCAGCCACACGCGATCATTTAATCCCGGACAAAAGAACACGCGGTGTCTCACGTCACTAAATGTCTGCACGATTCTTCAAATAATGCCAAACGCAGTATAAACCGCTTGACACTGCGTGCGTGCGTGCGTGTGTGCGTGCGTGGGTGCGTGAGTGCGTGAGTACGTGCGTGAATGCGTGAGTGCGTGAGTGCATGAGTGCGTGTCATTAACGAACTGGAAACAACTGTAATATGCCTCGCCTAGCAAGACCGTCTCGCATGACGTGCTGCTACCGTACACCTGCAAGCACTGCCAACACATGGGCGTTAGTGGCTGTGGCGCTGGTTGTCAAGCGGCGGTCTTACAATAAGAAGAATAGTTGGGCGACGCTTAATCACTACATAACTCGCAGATTTGTGCTTTGTGTCAGTACACAGTCTGAACTCGGACAATTAACCTGCTCATTAAATACGTCAATACGTTCTCAGTAGAGTCAACACGTGTGATTCAAAGTGACATAATATGTAGGTTTACTACGTAGCCACAGATATTGCTGTCTTACACTATTGTAATCATATTTTTGAAAAAGCCCATACAGTCTGGTCAGAGCTAACTTTTTATTTCGGGGTAACACCCAATACCCAACAGGAACAATAGGAAGCTCACACTGCGCTTGATCCAACCCGTAGAACCACTCGAACATTAAACTATGCTGAGCTTATTGCGTGAATACTATTCGTTCATATTTAATAAACATATTGCCAGGTACTTATTCGTACAGCTTAGTTAACTGAGACAACGTAGAGTGACCGAAATTGTCCAAACTTTGAAATAAGTCGTTGTCCAACAAATGCCCGGGACCGCGTACGGATTATACAGTTGACTTCTCAGTGCAGCTTTACTTGCCGTGATCACCTTTGTAATTACTTATAAGTTCTTGTCGAAGTTTGCGAGAAAAATCATCGCAAAATGTGAGATAATCGATATAAAATGTGTCAATTCGACGATGATCATTCATCATAATTGATGAAGTTCTGACGCTACAATAACTGCGCAGATACAAAGTTGTTTTGTTTCAAATCTTGTTCCTCGTCACGTGGTGCCATCATCACGTGGTGCCATCTCCTCTGGCACAATCGGCTATTTTGGATCGCCACGCATATCTTCGTTGCGCCGTTTTGAATAGATCTTCATATTTCATGTTCCCATCCACACCTTGCGCCTGTACACGTGGCTCCTGGTCTTCCCTGCTTTTTATAGTCAACCATTCCCTTCACCATTCCCCCAATATTTCCCGTTGAATTATTTCTTGTCTTGAGGTGTGACCAACGAATTTTAGTTCGTGTTTCTGTATTTTTACTGAATAGTTGCTTTTTTTATTCCAGCCCGCATGAGAACTTCTATATTCATCACAAGCGCCTTTCAGCTAAATTCTCCTTAGACACCACATATCGAATGATTATAGTCTGTGTTGATATCGTTTGGAAAGTGTCCATGTTTCAGCATCATACATAAATGAAGACCAAATGTAGACCAACAATCACGTTACGTTTAGACGAACTCAACAATATGAGAACCAATTAGATGTATGTTAATGTTGCATCATTATTATATATAATCTACCTTGCTTCTACTACAACATTAATTTATGGCTGGTCTGCGATCTGGCTGGCTTCCCAGCCAACAAAGCCATCGTAATCCACTACTTAATCCAGCATTCTAGATAATCCACTACCGTGACGAGCTGGTTATGAAGAGTATTAGTGTTCAGATTATCTCACACGAAAATAGAAGTCAGATCTACGTTAGGATCAATGTCACATTACGTAAGACACGTTAATCGGGTGGTCGTAATGGGAAACTCATACACTGTTCAGGCACGTTGACATTTAGATGGTGACAATAGACACCTGGACGCGTTGTTGTGTTCCTGGAAATATCCCTGGACATGCTCCTGGATATTATTCCTGTTCGAAACCTAGATGAAAAAAATATTCAGTTAGCTTCAGTTTTATCATCGTGTGACGGATGAAACACACAGGGTTAGTTTTTCTTCGCCATCACACAACTGGCAGGTCGTGACTATATTTTAAGTGAACACCGTTTGCTTGCATTTATACAATCTAAGTTCTGTTGTGTTTGGCAAGAATGATAATCTGGTATTACCACAAAGGTGACTTGCAAATAGAACATGTCATTTTCATCCGTCTTTACTATTAATCAGGGGCAGAAATATGGACGATCACATAAGCTACAGAGATTGGATGTATGCTACACACGATTGCTACGTAAAGCTCTCAACATCTCCTGGACACAACACGTGACAAGTAGAGAATTATACGTGGAGATGCCAAAGTTCTCAGAGACAATCAGACGATGGCGATTCCAATTTGCAGTTGACTGTTCCAGAGGTAAAGGAGAGAGCTGGTTACTTGGCAAACAAAATATGGACACAGAAGACCAGGGAGACCATGGAGACCATGGAGACCATGAATACCTGAGAGACCATGGAGACCTTGGAGATCATGGAGACCAGCGAGACCATTGATACCTGAGAGACCATGGATACCTTGGAGATCATGGAGACCATGGAGACCAGCGAGACCATGGATGCCTGAGAGACCATGGAGACCTTGGAGATCATGGAGACCAGGGAGATCATGGAGACCTGGGAGATCATGGATACCTGTGAGACCATGGAGACCTCGGAGACCATGGAGACCAGGGAGACCATGGAGATCATGGAGACCAGGGAGATCATGGATACCTGAGAGACCATGGAGACCTGGGAGACCATGGAGATCATGGTGACCAGGGAGATCATGGATACCTGAGAGACCATGGAGACCTGGGAGACCACGGAGACCGTGGAGACCATGGAGATCATGGAGACCAGGGAGATCATTGATACATGAGAGACCATGGAGACATGGGAGACGATGGAGACATGGGAGACCATGGAGACCGTGGAGACCAGGGAGACCTGGGAGACCATGGAGACCATGTAGACCTTGGAGACCATGGAGACCAGGGAGACCATGGAGACCATGAAGACTTGGGAGACCATGGAGACCTGGGAGACCATGGAGACCTGGGAGACCATGGAGACCTGGGAGACCATGGAGACCATGGAGACCATGGAGACCATGGAGACATGGGAGACCATGGAGACATGGGAGACCATGGAGACCTGGGAGACCGTGGAGACCATGGAGACCTGAGAGACCATGGAGACCTGGGAGACCATGGAGACCTGGGAGACCATGGAGACATGGGAGACCATGGAGACATGGGAGACCGTGGAGACCATGGAGACCTGAGAGACCATGCGTAACTTAAAAAAACTACTTGGTTTCGAACTCGGGATAACTCTTACTGAACTTGAACAAGTAACGCAGGACGACATCAATGGAGAAGGATCATGAACAATTTCTTTGGTACCCGTCTTTCAGACGAGTTGATGATTAATAATCAGATTAATAAATACAATAATATCCAAATGCTCCCAGCACAACGACCACTGTATCACACCACGAAAGTCCAAATACAGCTAATTACAGTCAATCGACAATACTAATTACAGTAAACGAATACAGTAACACAGTAAGTTAATAATATACGTCCCACATTCAGTAATGGTGGATCTGTCAAACGTTCAGACTGTACCCAAGGCCGGGTCTATTGGGTCGCACCAACCTTCTCGTGTCGGTAGATGGTCGCAGGTCCTGGTCGACGTCTCATGCAGGGCGCCGTACATGCGGAACTTGTCGAGGGACCGCCTGATGCTGTCCACCTGGCGAGGCGCTGACAACGCGTTCACTCGCCGGCTCAGGTACTCGCTACGGAAGTCGTCACGTGGAGTCAGCGTCGGTAACAGGCAGCGCCGAGGAGACCTCTTCTTAGACCCTCGTTTGGCCATGGAGACCTCACTCCGACACCGAGACCTAGGGTCGTATACCGTCGGTAGTGGCGCAACCGCGATTAAGACAGTGGCAACGTGAAACGTCGACCCCCACCGCTCTATTGGTCAGGCCATTTGTGCGACTCGGTTGAACCAATGTGCCGCTATTCTTTGCTCGCCGTATACACAACGGAGCCGTGCACTGAACCGAGTCTCACTGTTCCTTTGTGCTTTAACAACAATGGCACCAGCCAGTTTGTTCACATAGTACTTATGCGGTTAATACACTAGCGCGAACTATTGACTATCGGGTGTTTCGTCCTCTGTCTGATTTATTGTTAACTTGTTCGATCGATGCGAACCGACACGTCGTCATGCACGGACAAGCTTACTTACTGACTTCATACTATAATATAGACCCCATTGCATATAAGAAACAATGAGTAAACTTAACAATTGAAAAGATAAATACTAACATATCCGTTTGATACAGAACATACAAAGCGCACGATGTTACCGTCGCAGTTAGCCAAATAATAATTTTCTTTGAGTATATTATGCAAATGACAAATTCCCTTGGTTTATGTTCCAGTCTAGTGTCTGTGTTCAAAGTGTCTAACGAGCGATAGAAATGGAAGATAGTTAATTATTTTCTTTATGCGTGACCAAATGTCTTCATGTAATCCGTTTGTCTTTAAATCATGCAACCTCCCGCAGAAGGGTCTATTGATGAGGCGAGAGGGTGTGGAGGGGGCAGGCTGCTTGAAACATACACACGTTTCAATGATGCATTGTTAAAGAGGAAAACATGTATTGAACAGAGGCTGAGGGGTAGATGGGGAGGGAGGGTAGGAGGGAGCGAAGTAGAGAGGGGGTGGGAGGGAGCGAAGTAGAGAGGGGGTGGGAGGGAGCGAAGTAGAGAGGGGTGGGAGGGAGCGAAGTAGAGAGGGGGGTGGGAGGGAGCGAAGTAGAGAGGGGGTGGGAGGGAGTGAAGTAGAGAGGGGGGTGGGAGGGAGCGAAGTAGAGAGGGGGGTGGGAGGGAGCGAAGTAGAGAGGGGGGTGGGAGGGAGCGAAGTAGAGAGGGGGTGGGAGGGAGCGAAGTAGAGAGGGGTTGGGAGGGAGTGAAGTAGAGAGGGGGTGGGAGGGAGCGAAGTAGAGAGGGGGTGGGAGGGAGCGAAGTAGAGAGGGGGTGGGAGGGAGCGAAGTAGAGAGGGGGTGGGAAGGAGCGAAGTAGAGAGGGAGTGGGAGGGAGCGAAGTAGAGAGAGGGTGGGAGGGAGCGAAGTAGAGAGGGGGTGGGAGGGAGTGAAGTAGAGAGGGGGTGGGAAGAAATTCGATGAGCTTCATCGACGGTTTGACCCATTTGATGCCTCACTCCTCAATTGGCAGACACCATATACTGCATTATATTGTATTGAATGATGTATTTAATTGATATATACCATTACTATGTCGCAACTTATGCTTCAGTGGAGATATGTCGACAACGCTAGCTTAAATATACCTGCAGATGTGGCTAATTCCCGGTCCACCATGTGGCGCCACTGTTCTATTTGTTCGGCGTCGTTGTCTCGGTTTGTACCCCGCTTCGGATAGTTCGCGTGCATCGCGCGTGTTCAAAGTGTCAGTGGTATCAAACGTTGTGTTAATGTTAACAAAAGATAGATGCTTCGTGCATTTGTGATTAAAAGAAGAAGAAATGGAATACGACATTCGTTGAACACTACATGTTTAATCAGTAATTGTTCGTAGGCAATATACATCTTAGTAAATCATTTAATTGATTCGTACAGGAACTGGGACTAAGTTCAAATCCATTTGTGTTCTGACGGATCATCCATGGGTGATACTGGACCATCGCCCCCTGAACCGTTCAGGGGTGATACTGAACCATCGTCCCTTGGATCATTCAGTGGTTATATTGAACCATCGCCCCTTGGATCATTCAGGAGTAATATTGGACCATCGTCCCTTGGATCATCCAGGGGTGATACTGAACCATCGTTCTTTAGATCATACATGGGTGATATTGAACCATCGCCTACTGGATCATCCAGGGGTGATACTGAAACGTCGCCCCTTTGATCATCTAGGGGTGACACTGATTCATCGCCCTTGTATCATCAACGGGTGATACTGGATCATCGTCCCTTGTATCATCAACGGGTGATGTTGAACCATCGCTTCTGGTTCAGTAAGAAACGTGAATACAACGTTTTGGATGTTGTTATTTTGAATATATCTAGAAACAGTGACAGTACGTTGGGCTGCATGTCAAGTTTCACCCAGGCCTTGTCTTTATCAATTATTCAATGCAGGATGTAATCTAAACCTTTCCATTTTTTCGTCTGCCTTTAGATGTTCTTTTCCAAAGGGCTCTTTGGTAATGTCGTCGCGCCACTGTCTCTTCTGTCTGCCCCTTGTCCTAGTCCCTTTCATCGAGTCATTCAGTTGTTCTGGTGGTCCACGTCAGCTACGTCTTTGTAATTTGAAATAACTCTAACGCATCGGCTAGACACATAGCAAGAAGGAATGAAACGAAACGCAAATATTGTTAACTGTTCTCTACCGCTGGTCTTAGTGGCCTGATCTATCCAGTGTTGAACGTGACCGAAGAATCTGCATCTGCAGCGACGAAAGTGAGTTCCTCACATTGTGGAAATGTTCGTGGGAAGAACGCGTATTTGTTATAACCTTACTTAGTTTCGAGGCAAAAAGCAACTATTGGGATGGCTGGGAGTGAAATATGCATTGGCTGATAGACGGACTAGTATGTGTATCCACGTGTCCAACTCACCAAGCATTGCTGATATTGTGTTGGTGTTGAGTTGCCCGCGATAGACAAATCGTACGCATAGCTCCTTTTAAATCATTTCAGTTTTTACCAAGAATATACAGGATTGCCATCCAAAATACCCAGATGACAAGTGGACAAAGAAGTCATTGGCTTATCGAGAGTCCAGCAATTGCTTATCTATGTGTAACCCTTCTGAGATATTTATCAGTTTTGTTTTTAAACATGTACACGCCGCTAGCATTTACACAATATGTAGATAATTAGGAGTAACATTTATGATTTAACTTTTTGTAACAGTGGACGAACCAGACTTTATTCATTTATAAGCAATTTCCTATGAGTTGTTGAGATCCGATTTGGAAGTTGCACAGAAGTAGTTTCCTTTATGTTCGGCTCAGTTAACATATGTTCCATTTACAGTCGAGTGACAATGTGACAGCAGATTCCACAAGTCTTGTTCTCCTTCAGCACCCGGCAGCGTCTTCACGCAGTTTCATACAGTAATTTGCATTGCGTGCTTCCATCTACAGGACATAGTAGTCTACAACCAGTCCAACAATGGAATGCCGTGTAAGACGGGATGGTCATTGGTGAACAACAGGGAAATAATTGAACGTAGGACAGCGGCCTGAAGGCACACCGGATATGTCCCCTGACCACCCACGGAGACCCGTTGTTTCCCGGAACACAATAAAAACTTGGTCAGTGCCGAGCCTGCGGGTGCGACCTTGTGGAGGTCTACTAGACTTCCTGCTCGGCTGATTGCTACAGACATTGACCGTGTTCAACACGCACTATCGGAACGAAACCCGGACTGCTTACAGCAACATACGGCACATCATCTGCATGGAGATATTGTTTGAGTTCGCTAGAAATGATGTCTCGCAACATCTTACAACAAATCGATGCATGTGATGTTTTTGGCAATACACCTGTCTTAAATACTGGGACAATAATAGTTTTCGTAAGCTTCAATTTTAATTGCGGTAGTGATCATGTCGGATGCCAAAACTTGACGAACGTGAAGGCGCCGGTGTATCTGTATCTAGCCGATACATATTTATGTACAAGATTCAACAAGAAGCAACGTCGAATTAATGTGTTTGGTATAATTTAGTATGACACATTACAACATTATTACTTATTTTTAAGGTCATCTTTAATGTTCTATTGTAAGTTATGTTGTGATCACGTGAAAATAAAAAATACTGTATTTGCACTTTTCTTTTTACAAATACATCAAGTACGTGTGTTGTTATGGCAGGGTGATATGATCAATGTTCACGCATGCATGTATGCTCCTTGGGCAATTAGACAATAACGTCGTGTGAGTCGGATTGTCTACTGTGCCGGAATTACGTCATAGTTGCGACGTATCACGTAAACACTGGTGTTGATTACCGATCTCTATAATAGAGATCAGTAGTTTATGTTTACAGGAGTCAATCCGTACGATAACTAAATTGGGCTATTGCAACCACCGTGACGTAGTAATAACGGCATCTCTGGCCAGTGAGACCCATTGTTTCAAGGATCACACTAAAAACCCGGGGAGTGCAAGAGCTGGTGGCGTCCTACCCCGTGGAACAGACGTCCTCTACAGCTGACTGCAACAGACTCTGCCAAGAAAGAAACAATCGGCGCATATAATAAACCACTGTTCTAATCTGCATCGAGATGTTGTTTGAGTTTGCTCGAAGTGATGTCCTGCAGCATCTTACGGCAAATCTATGTATTTTATATTAAACGATATTTGTGTAATACTTATTTCACTCCCTGCATTGTTAGGCACACAAGGCACATAACAATCAACGACATCCATTTGTAGCTTCAGCCATTCTTTTCTGGGTTTGTGCTTCTAGTGCGATGTGTCTTTGGTAGACTAAGTTTCTTTTGGGCGACCTTCTTTCCTTTTTTCCAGATGGCTTCCAATTATGCGACGCCTGCTTTGGTGTTCGTGTTGGCGCCATTCTAAGAACATGGCCCATATACGTTGTCTTCTTGGTTGGCTCTGCATTTGCTCTTTGAGGAATTCGTCGATGTTAATAAATACGGGGACGATATTTTGTGTAGTAAAGTTATGTTTGAAATGCTGTAGTGATCATGTCGGATGCCAAACTTGACGAACGTGAAAGCGCTGGTGAATCTGTTTGCCCACGGCTGTATCTAGCAGACATATTGAAGCATCAGACTCGACAAAGGAGTAGCGTCAAATTAACGTTTTTGTTGTGCGCCCCCCCCCCCAGCATAAAGTATTGTATCTTAATTGATTTAATTTATTTCATCCAATTGTTACGCAACCTATATGGCATGCATAATTGTACGTTTGTATGTTTTTCATAACGTTAATAAAAAAGCTTAATTGTCGAAACGGGGTTAGTTGAACCACCCAAGGACAACGGGAAGGTTAGTTGAGCCACTCAAGGGCAATGGGAGGGTTAGTTGAACCACCCAAGGGTAATGGGAAGTTTAGTTGAACGACCCAAGGACAACGGGAGGGTTAGGTGAGCCACTCAAGGGAAATGGGATGGTTAGTTGAGCCACACAAGGGCAATGGGGGGTAGTTGAACCACCCAGGGGCAATGGGGGGTAGTTGAACCACCCAGGGGCAATGGGAGGGTTAGTTGAACCACCCATGGGCAATGGGAGGGTTAGTTGAGCCACCCAGGGGCAATGGGAGGGTTAGTTGAACCACCCAGGGGCAGTTGGAGGCAGGGCGATTTTTAACATACAAAGTGGGGAGGCAATGCCCCCCAGCCCTTTCATTTGCCCCCCAGTCAAACCAACTTGCCCCCCCAATGCGTGCACCCATTCTCCTTAACCAGCCCCTTGTATTAATGTAGGTCAAAATTTGTATTCTTTTTGTTAGTGTGATTTAGTTAATTTTCATTGGTGGCAAAATCAAGAAAGTACCAAAGTTAAAGAAGGGCAATATGTCTACAAAAGATCAATTTATTGATATGGTTCAGAGGGGAATCTTACATTTTCAAAAAAGGCTTTATATTTCCTGTTCCATAACTAGATGCCAGGTTACTATTTTCATGTTACCATTTTCAAGTTCGATGCGTCTCGAATGGTGAGGTTTACTTTCGACTCGAAAGTCGAAGAATAATGGCAATATCATGGACATAGGCAGTAGTACCCGAGTTATGGTGTGTTTATGTTAATGCATGCGACAGGAAGTGAGGAATGTAATAGCATCATAGCAAAAACAGTGACGTATTGCCGAATGGCTTCTTCATACAGTTCATGCAAAGAACTGAAAACGTGCTTTGGCATAGCCATACCATAGCCATAGAAGTGTTTACTTATGACGTCAGTGTTCCGGTGCTAGAATAGGTAATGATTATGTATATGTAAATATGTGTACCTGCATGTTACTGTTTGTTTAAATTGTGTATAATTCAACAAGACCCGCCATCACATTTTACACGATTGAGCCGCGTGCAATCCAGTTCTTTACAGTGATGTTGAAATAGCTGTTAACATAAACCGGTGTCCTGGCCGCGAAATTGCGAAACGTACCAGGCGAGACTGAATCACGCCCATTCGCTATTACCACTGGTCGAGAGCGAGCGGGCGGGGATTAACGATGTATCAACAACCTTTCAGTCGGCTGTTTTTTTTTCAAATAATAAATAAACCTGGCAAAGTGTGTGTAGTGTCCAAGAAAGCAATTGGAAACGTTTAACAAATATAACAAAATAATCACATTTAATAATGATCCCTCTTGTAGGTAAGATGATACAAACATCACAACAGCCATAAACCTGTCAGGGTAGATTTTTAGTGAGGCAGTAACCTAGCCAATTCATTCTCCGCATCTTTGAGAAATCGAAATTTTAAGCATCGTAACTCAAAGAAGCATATTGTATACATACCAAACAAATAAATTTTAAAATGTATGAGTAGTTGATAGTGGTCTATATGTGAGATGGAAAGTTGGCGGTCAGCAGGGACTTCAACTTTGGAAAATTGTTACTCAAAAGTTGGTGGTCCACATATTAACATAAAAAATGTAATCAACATTTGCACATGTCAGTTTTGGAAGCACGTATTTTCTATATTTTTATTTGTTATGTACTTAGCCAACCATTTGATTGATAGACGTGGTATGCATGTTTTGTATTACTCTCTTTTCTGCCGTATGCCTATATCTTCAGTATATTTATGTCTAGAGTCTAGAGCATGTCGCCGCTCGCATTGTAATTCCACTATAAAAGTGTTTCCTGAGTTAGTTATTACATTTAACCATCTAACTTGTCCAGGTCGATATCCTGCCAGTCATGCCTAAGAGAGACAGAAATGCAAAACGAAAACAAGAAGAGCTACAGAAATCTGCCGTAAAATGTCAACGCCTAGACACAATTTTTCGACGCAGCCTCAATGACTCATTGCCAGAAATACCCACAATGCCGCCAGGGAACTATGATCCGTCCGCTGCCATCACACCTGATGACACTCCCAAAGACAAAGGTGTACCACCAGTCATAGAGATTCTGCCTTCGTCGTGCTCTCGCTCGAGTACCAGTTCATCAAGCAGCCATGATCCGTTCACTGCCATCACATCTGATGACACTCCCAAAGATAAAAGTGTACAACCAGTCACATAGATACTGCCTTCGTCGTGTTCTCGCCCGATAGCCAGTTCATCAAGCAGCCATGATCCGGGACCCAAACTACTATAAACAGATGCTGGATGTCATATACGAACTAGAGAAAGTGCGTCTGTCTCAAATATTCAACCGATGCACAGTCTTCAGTGTGCAGATTGATAGCAGCTGTGACAGGCAAATGTTGGACTACAAGTTTATAAGTGGACGGATGGCTAACAGTGATGGTAGCGTAACGTGTGTGTTCGTCGTCATGCATTCGCCAGAGACGAACGGCGCCCCTGGACTACTTGAAGCGGTGAACAAAGCTTTGGTTCTGACCGGAGGTAAAGACACGAAGCTCGTCGGTGTCACCACTGACGGCAAATCGGCAAACACTGGCAGACATGGTGGGTTATGGCGTTTGCTTGCTGACCAAGCGCAGAGAGGTCTGGCAACTTTCTGGTGTGCTGCTCACCGGTCGGACTTAGCCATTGAGTCGGTCGTCAGCACCATACCGGAGCTGGGCATCTGGAAGTCTAATCTACTGGGGCTCGTACGATTCTTCCGGACGCCGAGAAGGATGAAGATGTTATCAGCGCAAGCCGGGAATGTCAAACAGTTCCCCCGGCACCACGATGTCAGGTTTGCCCAGCACAAGCTGCAGCTGGTGGATGCTGTGCTACCAGACTGCATTAAGGTGTGGGAACAGATGCAAGCACCTGAAAGTACCAGCGACAGAAAGGAGAAGGCTGAAGCCAAAGGGTTTCTGAGAATTTGGAACCATCAACAGAAGTGGATAACCTCACTGGTGGGCGACATCCTGGAGATATTTGAAACACTCCAGAAGAAGTTGCAAAGGAGTGATTTGTTCATCAGCGATCTTCTCACTGTGACTGGCGCTGCCGTCAAGAAGTTGAGATTGATGAGGGATTGACCATTCCCGGAAAGAACAATCACCGCACCAGCATGGGTGAGGACACGAGAAACGCCCGCCTCATGGTGGCACTGAATGGTGTGGGCACCGCCTACTTTGACCCGCTGTCGTCAACTTCCTGGAGAAGGCCAGAAGATGCGGAGCTCCAGATTGGGATATCTACGGGCAGAGTGAATTCGTTAGGAAATTCACCCGCAAAACGGGGCTCGTCTAGTGAAATTGAGACGACTGTCAAACGTACTGACTTGCAAGTTGCTAGAGACGTGTCATGTTTCTCTAACTACTGCATGTGTTTGTAATAAAAAAAATTCTGGGATATAAGTGTAACATTAATTTTATACCGAGATGCAGTCGTCAGTGTGCAACCATATGGATAAAAATATACTAATATGTGTGTGTGTGTGTGTGTGTGTGTGTGTGTGTGTGTGTGTGTGTGTGTGTGTGTGTGTGTGTGTGTGTGTGTGTGTGTGTGTGTGTGTGTGTGTGTGTGTGTGTGTGTGTGTGTGTGTGTGTGTGTGTGTGTGTGTGTGTGTGTGTGTGTGTGTGTGTGTGTGTGTGTGTGTGTGTGTGTGTGTGTGTGTGTGTGTGTGTGTGTGTGTGTGTGTGTGTGTGTGTGTGTGTGTGTGTGTGTGTGTGTGTGTGTGTGTGTGTGTGTGTGTGTGTGTGTGTGTGTGTGTGTGTGTGTGTGTGTGTGTGTGTGTGTGTGTGTGTGTGTGTGTGTGTGTGTGTGTGTGTGTGTGTGTGTGTGTGTGTGTGTGTGTGTGTGTGTGTGTGTGTGTGTGTGTGTGTGTGTGTGTGTGTGTGTGTGTGTGTGTGTGTGTGTGTGTGTGTGTGTGTGTGTGTGTGTGTGTGTGTGTGTGTGTGTGTGTGTGTGTGTGTGTGTGTGTGTGTGTGTGTGTGTGTGTGTGTGTGTGTGTGTGTGTGTGTGTGTGTGTGTGTGTGTGTGTGTGTGTGTGTGTGTGTGTGTGTGTGTGTGTGTGTGTGTGTGTGTGTGTGTGTGTGTGTGTGTGTGTGTGTGTGTGTGTGTGTGTGTGTGTGTGTGTGTGTGTGTGTGTGTGTGTGTGTGTGTGTGTGTGTGTGTGTGTGTGTGTGTGTGTGTGTGTGTGTGTGTGTGTGTGTGTGTGTGTGTGTGTGTGTGTGTGTGTGTGTGTGTGTGTGTGTGTGTGTGTGTGTGTGTGTGTGTGTGTGTGTGTGTGTGTGTGTGTGTGTGTGTGTGTGTGTGTGTGTGTGTGTGTGTGTGTGTGTGTGTGTGTGTGTGTGTGTGTGTGTGTGTGTGTGTGTGTGTGTGTGTGTGTGTGTGTGTGTGTGTGTGTGTGTGTGTGTGTGTGTGTGTGTGTGTGTGTGTGTGTGTGTGTGTGTGTGTGTGTGTGTGTGTGTGTGTGTGTGTGTGTGTGTGTGTGTGTGTGTGTGTGTGTGTGTGTGTGTTTCATACATTCCTAAGGGTTATGTAAATAATCATTAATAATGCGTAAGGTGCCCTTTTTAACCATTTGGAGTGCCCTTTTAGGACATTGCCCCCCCAGTGAAAATTCAATAAAAAACGCCCTGGTGGGAGGGTTAGTTGAGCAATGGTCAAAGAACGAAGACGTGTGTTGCTTTACTCCAAAATATAACATGGCTTTCACCTTTCACCTTTCCGATATAACTGGGACATGGAATAGCTACAAGGCAACATATTAGCAGTTAGTTGCACTGGTTACGATGGGCCTATGCGCCTATTTTACTTAAGTTTGTTGACTTCTATTAATTAAGCGTGTTGAGTTGTCAGTGATGTGTTGTACCCATTGTGTAGATGAGTTGTCAGTGATGTGTTGTACCCATTGTGTAGATGAGTTGTCAGTGATGTGTTGTACCCATTGTGTAGATGAGTTGTCAGTGATGTGTTGTACCCATTGTGTAGTTGAGTTGTCAGTGATGTGTTGTACCCATTGTGTAGATGAGTTGTCAGTGATGTGTTGTACCCATTGTGTAGATGAGTTGTCAGTGATGTGTTGTACCCATTGTATAGATGAGTTGTCAGTGATGTGTTGTACCCATTGTGTAGATGAGTTGTCAGTGATGTGTTGTACCCATTGTGTAGATGAGTTGTCAGTGATGTGTTGTACCCATTGTGTAGATGAGTTGTCAGTGATGTGTTGTACCCATTGTGTAGATGAGTTGTCAGTGATGTGTTGTACCCATTGTGTAGATGAGTTGTCAGTGATGTGTTGTACCCATTGTGTAGATGAGTTGTCAGTGATATGTTGTAACCATTGTGTAGTTGAGTTGTCAGTGATGTGTTGTACCCATTTTGTAGATGAGTTGTCAGTGATGTGTTGTACCCATTGTGTAGATGAGTTGTCAGTGATGTGTTATACCCATTGTGTAGATGAGTTGTCAGTGATGTGTTGTACCCATTGTGTAGATGAGTTGTCAGTGATGTGTTGTACCCATTGTTTAGATGAGTTGTCAGTGATGTGTTGTACCCATTGTGTAGATGAGTTGTCAGTGATGTGTTGTACCCATTGTGTAGATGAGTTGTCAGTGATGTGTTGTACCCATTGTGTAGATGAGTTGTCAGTGATGTGTTGTACACATTGTGTAGATGAGTTGTCAGTGATGTGTTGTACCCATTGTGTAGATGAGTTGTCAGTGATGTGTTGTACCCATTGTGTAGATGAGTTGTTACGAAGTTTTAGTAGAAGGCCTACGTAAATTATACAAATAAAGCATTAACACATTGTGACTCAACTTACACCAGTTACTGAGCCAGTTTACCGACCCTGTTTGAATCAGCTACATATAATTATCTATACATACTATGCATATTATCTTGGTCTCAAATGATTAAATAATAATCGTAGTTTATGTGAGCAAAGCAATCTTGACTTTAGAATATGATTTGTGTCCTAGATATAAAAAAGAACGAAAAATGACTGATCTAACACTGCCTTTTCCGACGACTTAATGTTCTATTGCGATCTGGTCACGTGAAAATATAAACACGAATCAAATTTTTTTACGTATGCACGGAGGTTGATTAGGCAATTAGACAATGACGTCAAGTAGGTTTCTGTAACCGTGCAAGACCACGTCACAGAGTCATAGTGATGACGTATCGCGTAAACACTGGTGTTGATCACCAATCTCTATAATAGAGATTAGTGGTGCATGTTTACATGAGTCAATGCGTGCGTGACATAGTAATAACGTCACATAGCCGACGTATCATCTCGTATAACTGAGCCTATAATTGACTATCCGTACCGGTTTCCTCACACGACGTCAATAGATTGGCTATTGGGTCACCAGCATGCGTAGTCGGAGCCGTAGACAGATGTCAATCAAGGGCTCTGTGCGTAGTCAAACAGTGGCGCCTCACTGTGGCAATTGTTGCCATCACACAAATGGCCTGCTGACAACTGTTCGTATTCCCGAATATCATCTTCGCACCTTAGTATTTCACCCTAGTATTTCAAACAGACACTTCGTAACTTCTGCCAATCCATACGACCTCTAGCTGTGTTCTCTGTCATCTTCATATTTGGTTTGTATCTATTCTTGGTAAATTTGATCATATTTTCCCTATCACAAGATTGAACAAGATTGCCATCCAAGGCAAAGGCCCAGATGGCAAGTGGACAAGGAAGCCGGAGTCCAACAATCTTTAATCTATGTGTAACCCGCCATCCTGAGATATGTGTCAACCTTGTTTTTAAACATATTCACGCTGCAATCTGTAGATACTGTGTTCCATTCATTGATGGTTCTCTGTGAGAAAGGGTAGGGGAAGGCAGTGTTAGTTGAGCCACTGGGTTCTCAAGTCTCAAGTGGTTTACTCCAAACAGCCCAAACTTGGGCTAACGCAGGAGTTTGTGGTGGTTAGTTGAGCCACCCATGTTTCCCAGGAAACTACAGCAGCGACAGTTACATGGAACTACCCAGTGACTGAACATGTTATTAGAACACGATTGACACATATTAGATTACGTTTGTCACAATGGTCAGAACATGTTTTTTTAAACTTTTAGGAATTGTGATTAATGTCTGCTGGTGTGTAAACTATCAACACATATGACCAGACTGTGTTGTTTGTGCACTGACAAATGGTTTAACTATGCACAGAGAAGAAGGTTATTTACATCACTTCACGCATTAATGAGAAGTTAATTAAATAAGCTTAATTGTCGAAACGGGGCTAGATGAGCCACCCACGACCCATGAGAGGTTTAGTTGAGCAGCGGTTAAAGAACGAAGACGAGTGTTCTTTACCCCAAAATACATCAAGGAATTCATTATTCTGAGCAAATTGGGACATTAGATAGCTCAAGGCAACATAATAGCAGTTAATTACACTAGATGCGATTTACCATTAGGTGTTTTGACTTATTAATTAAGCGTGTAGACTTGTCAGAGACGTGTTGTACCCATTGGGTAGATGTGTTGGCTGAGTTGTTACAAATTTTTTGTACAAGGCCTACGTAAATTATACAAATAAAGCATTTACCTAACTCACGCCGGACTGTGGCTCAACTTACCCCACACCAAGACTAGTGTTAGATGAGCCAGCTTACCAACCATATTTGAATCAGCTAGATATATTATCTTGCTATGAAATGATCTATTAATAAACATAATTTATGTGAGCAAAAACAATTTTGACTTATGAATATGACTGCGCCCTAGATATCAAAAAGAATGAAAAATGGCTCATCTAACACTGCCTTCCCCTACTTCCTGATATCCAATCCACAGTGATCCTTTACTAATCTTACCTCATGTCCTCTAGTTCTATAATCTTTCTTGAGTTAGAAAAAAGTCTATCAATATTTTCATACCCATTCAATATCTTAAACACTTCAATTTGATCTCCTCTGTACTGCCTTGTGACCTTGTCTCTACTACATTCTCTCAGTCGTTCTTCATAACTAAGGCATCTTAGTTCTAGAATCATTTTAGTTGCTCAGCATATTAGCAGTAACACCTCTGCTAAGCCAGAATTTCACACTGGCCGTCTCAGCACGGAATTTAGGAATCACCTTTGACAATAATAATAATTTTAGACAGCATATTTTACAAAATTGTCATTGATGCTTTTATCATATTTATGACCTTCGTCGTATTCACCGGTATATGTCTTTTGTTGTCGTCAAAATTATTGCAACTGCTCTTGTTAGCAGTAGACTTGATTACTGCAATTCCCTTTATCATAATGTTGCTCTCAAGGACATCTTGAAACTTCAACGTGTGCAAAATTGTTTGGCAAAGGTAGTTAACCGGTCTCCCCGTCTCATTCAGTACCACTACTTAAATCCTTGTATTGGCTCCCTGTCCGACATCGCATTGTTTTTAACCAAGCAACCAGCATATTTACATTGACTGCTCACTCCTGCAAGACAGCCCAAACAGCTTCGATCATCTAAATTCTAATCTACTTTTTGTTCCCAGTATTAAGACAAATGTCATTACTAGAGCTTTTTCAGTTTCTGCACCGACTCTGTGGAACTCACTCCCTGTTAGTGTTAAGTCTGTGGAACTCACTCCCTGTTAGTGTTAAGTCTGTGGAACTCACTCCCTGTTAGTGTTAAGTCTGTGGAACTCACTCCCTGTTAGTGTTAAGTCTGTGGAACTCACTCCCTGTTAGTGTTAAGTCTGTGGAACTCACTCCCTGTTAGTGTTAAGTCTGTGGAACTCACTCCCTGTTAGTGTTAAGTCTGTGGAACTCATTCCCTGCTAGTGTTAAGTCTGCACAAAATTATAACATTCACAGTACCTCCCGGGTAAGCAAGAAACCCACCTGTTTAAATTTGCTTATCCTCCATAGCTCTAAAGGTTAATTTAATATATATATATATATATATATATATATATATATATATATATATATATATATATATATGTATATATATATATATATACACACACATAACATTTTTGTGGAAGGTAGCTACATAGTTTCAGATGACTTTAATATGATGGGCATGTAACATGAACAATTCAACAACAAGCATATGATGTTCAAAAATTTATTTGTTAAGCCGAACGAACCTAAACCAGACAAAGTTCACACATAGTTGCTGCAGATTGCTTCATTCAGACACAACCCTTGCACAGCGGCTACATTCGGCCATTGTTTATAACATACAAAAATATATTTCAACATAATTAACTTGTCAACTAACATATCCGATAAACTACATAGCACACATGATCACGAATAAATAATACAAACGACAGGACCATGCTAATTGATTACATATTTTTTACAGACAAGTTTAACGAGTGCACGTTGAGACACAATTTACACCCAAATATATACAAAAAGGCAAGCTATCTAGTTGGTATTAATGATTGTTATTGTAATATATATATATTTACAGTTTTTGTACACAAACTGAACTAGGAACAGTTTTCATAATTTGCCTACTTACTCCTTAGTGTGGCAATTGAACGACTGCTGTTCATGTAACTATACAAGCCACGATACGTGGTTGTCAACTTCAGCACATAGTTTAAAATTCACGACTTTCACTCGAACAAAAGAATATGCTAACAGCCTGTAATTGCACACGGTCCAAACTGTCACCCAATTAGTATACGTCATGAACACAAAGTTCTTCGAAACTATCCATGCATCTACAAGACAGTGGTACTGTTTTCTTGCAATTTCGCTAATGCCCTCAGAAACAGAGTTTCTAAATCCTCTACCCCAGTTTCAACTTAGTACTAATCTCATTACAGGATCGGCATAAAAATCTTTGGAGTGATTTTCTCTAGAACGAACAAAACGATTGCAGCACCTAAGCAACTGTGACATCATCATCTATCTAAAGTTTGACTAGGAGTTTCATGATATTCCCAGTGCGCATGCGTCCGAACAATGCATGCCTTGCTGTGGGTCATTTCTACCGTTAACTGCATTTGCACACGGCATGGTCATATTGCTTCAAGAACACGGAATGCTTTTCACTGCATTAAATAATATTATTCATGATATTTTACGTGTTTCCACCAGTTGAGGTTGCAGGAATCTTGCAACGGTCGTTAGAAATCGCACACCAATCGAGAGTGTCATTGAAGGTCTAAAGCCATTATCTGATAAAGGCTTCAAGGAGTAATTCAAGTAATGTCCACAGAATGACATGGTGACACACCATGTCAAGCTTTGGAGCTAACGAAGAGATATTATATACAAATACACAGTGTTGTGTACCTCATGAAAGTGACAATTGTGCGAAGACAATATGTCTTCCTCACTTCCGATGACAATGTTAACAAGCTGATGCCGCCTCCATCTGTGCAACGGAGGATGGCAGACTCTGTCCAGTTTTAGGCATCAGTTCATAGAATCCGTTCCACTGCAGCCATGGATCACATGGTTACTGTCATATATCCACCATCAGTGACCATGTAAATGTACGTCACCACTTTCGCCTACCAACGGGGGCAGTGCATCTATAAACTGAAGGTCACTCCTTAACCTGACCTCTGCATGGGTCATAGTTCGGTTTGTGGGGCCATGGTTCACCTTGCAGGAAACTGGATTCGTCCTGAATATACACAGCCAGCTCTTACTGTTCAGTATCCAGATCGACATCGGATCACGAGCACACAGTCCCATCTGGACCACACTCCTTGCAGTTGTCATCGAATGTCAAACAACAGTCGAGCTGTCGCAACGAGTCACTGGAGTATCACCATCAGTCATCACCAGAGGGCAGTGCAGTCAGATTTTTGTCTCCGGCCCGTCGGTTGTGGCGATTGGCTGTTTGAACGAGTCACGTATCCGTGCAATATCATTCGATACTAGATGGCCGTAGCATTTGTTGTACCACTCTGGTGAATGTCCCCTGTAGATGACGAAAGACGATGATTACATTCAACTCACCGACTTACAAATCCATCAATGAAATTAATATTGATTTGGAAATTAATTACAGCATAAAAAGTTCCAAAATCAAATTTGACTAAAATTTACATCTAACAATGTACATCTTTAAATTTACATCTTATTATATGAAAAGGTTATATATATATATATATATATATATATATATAAATATATATATATATATATACACACACATTTATGACCAATATATAGACAGTATATATATAGATAGATATATATATATATATTACTGATGACAAATGAAAGATACATACCTTGTGTCAACGCGACATATATGTGTCAGTCGCGACTTGCCCGACCCGCATGGCTCAATGAGGAAACGCGAGGCGAGAACGACGGCTCTTACTCCTCCAAGTAGAGGAGCATCTTTGTGCTCGACTGATGTCGAAACCAGAATACATGCTCCCTTCGGCAACTGCGTGCGGTATGACCTGAAGTTACCAAGACATGCACACTTTAGAGCAGATCTGATAACCACTGTTTTATGACCAACATAGACAGTTTTTGTCTAATAATGAAAGTTGATTTCTCATTATTTTTTTACTAAATTATGACCAGTAATTTATGCACAGACAGCATTTTTATAGATGCAAAAACATTTTTATATGCTAAACATTTGCACTAGTTTATAAGGCATATATCACAGAGTAGAAGGAAAATGCAAAATTACATTCATCATGCTTTATTTACATTGCCAGATTTCCATGCCAAATTTGTTTATGAAAATATATTCAGTACACAAAGATTATGGAACATTTCGACCCCCAAAACAGGTTTTTGTTAGAACAGTTAACTAATGAAATGAATGACCAACTGACATGCACACAGAACATGATAAACATGACACACAGAAGCAGGACAGGGTGACGTCTTTTACCTGAGTTCACAGAAGTCCCTGGATGGGTGTGGCACCATACTGTTGATGACATATTGAAACACGTCCGTCTGCGCATCAAGTTTCTCGACAACGCGCCATTTTGCGAGATCTTCGTCCCACAAGTGACTACAACAAAGAACGAACACCTGTGAAACTGATAATAATAATGTCCAACAACAGCAGTGGGAACTCTAACTAGAAGAGCTGCTTAGTATTTATTTTCCAAATAATTCTAATTTAATAACTTAAAATAATTATTCTAATTTAATCAGTTCAAGTAATCAATCATACTTAATTGCATAACGCATTTATACATTTATGAGAGCCAAACAAACAAGATTTAATACCGTTCTTGAAAAATGGATTTCCCAGTATCATTTTTTCCACTCATACCAAATAAAACATTTTCAATTACTACCAGTACATGTTTATTGATACATGACAAAGGGAACATGAATTTACATTACCAACTTTACATATCTCTTTAATGATCACATTTCCAATGCTCACCAGACTTACACGTACTTATTAATGCCCAGGATATGTTTTTCAAATTACCAATCATTACTGATGAGGCGAGTGATGACTCTGTAGGCCAACTCACCGTTCCCTAAGGATTCTGTTGAGGACCTCAACGGGAGGGGCTTCCACCTCTGTCGAGCACTTCCACAGTCTCAGAGGATGGCCATCCCCTACCTTCTTGTAGGAGAACTCTATGTGTCCCGGGGACGATACTGTCACCCAGCCCTTGAACTTGTCACGTGCTTCCTGGACAACAGAGACACGTGGACATGCGAACAAACTTCATTGTAACATAAGAAAACTATTTTTATTATATTGTTTTATTATACATTTAAGTGGTAGGGTCATTAATCAGGGGCCTGTATTGTAACATAATATTATGATAAAATTATTCAATAAAAAATTTTTTTTTTTAGTATGGCCAGTGCAAATTTAAATTACAGCAGTGGAAATTATTTTTTTTTAGAAATTTGTCAAATTAATTGTCCTCTGTGTAAATTAATTATTATGTATTAACAAACACTAAATTGTACTTTCTTTTTGGTGCCAAATCCACGCTTTGTGCTTGAAGAAATTGACAATATGAACATGCACTAGAAGTAGTTTAGCATGATGTGCACGCACGAACACACGCACGCACGCACACAATCTCATGCAGTACCCACCTTGAGCACTCCCTGTACACAGGACTCAATGTAGGCGGTGTGGTTGACTGTCTCGTTGTCGAGTCTCTTATACCCCAGCTCCTCGAGGGGTACAGGGTCACCCTGCTCAATGTAGGAGAACCGACAGCGCCCTAACATGTCATCTGGGATCTGAAATACACCCAAGATAATTAATTAATTAAATGTCAAATCCAAGATAATTAATTAATTATTTAATCAACTCCAAGATAACTTAATTAACAATCAAATCTAGCAAGGCTTCTAGAGTGGTTACAAGAAACATTCAGCCATACTACAATCGATACACAAGTGGAGACTAAACAAAATATACATCAACAAATCGACAGACACCTGCAACTCTGCTGCTGCACTATAAATACACTGTTGCCATGGTTACTCACAGCGAAGATCTTCTTGCAGTCTATGACCATCTGCGTAAGACACTCGTGTGCCGCCTTCTGGTCAAGTAACTCCCTCTGGTCAGGGATGCCCATCTGCTTGCGTGCACGTCGCGGACTCGCGTTTGGGTTGTTACGAGGGCCACACATGTGGAAGAGGGACGGGGCAAAACACACTGCCAGATTGCTTGCTGTCATCTGTGGGGGGCAAGTAATAATATTTAATTATTTATAATTGTATTTATTAATAACGGTATTAATAGTTATTAGTTATTGTATTACTATTATTGATTAATAATTGATTATAAAATATAGTATACATTAATAAAAAAATATTATTTATTAATAAAACCAAATAAACAATATTTGTGCAAGGCACATGATCATCAAATGTTGACATTCTTCGACTACCTATGAAAATTTTTTTTGTCCCGGTATTGTTTGGTTGGGATGTTATTTTGCAAACATTTGTGCATACATAGCATGTGTTTTACTGGTAACTTCTAGATTTTGCGAGTGTCAACAAATAAACCACCAGGTGGCAGCACTGACCTGATTGTGATCAGAGAAACGAGCCATGTCACTGAGAAAGAGCAGTAGCGATTGGAGCACATTTCGGTTCTCGTCGGGCAACAACATCACGACTGCCTGCAGCGCTTCCAAGTGATACTCTTTGGGAACATCTGAAGATCAACATCAGTGATAAATAATATCATTTCAAATAACTAATTAAATGTCAACAGTGATAACATGATGCTAATACAAAGCATACAAGTTATTAATAGCATGAAAAAGATGTTTATGTACACACACACTCACTCACGCACGCATGCACACACACACACCAGTGGACAGCTTCTGTCTCGTGAGACAATATATGCTATATTATCAATAATTCATATATACATAAATATTAATTAATGCATACCGGTAATAATAAATATGTCACAGTAGTAAATAAATTAATAAACCTATATGAACGGAAAAGTACAATAGACTGTATTTCTCAACTGCATATACCTAGGTTTATTAGATATGGTGACTAATGATTAAATTATAAATGCTGTGCTGAATCACGCCACCTTAGCACGAGTTAGAAACTGCCACCAGAAATTGTAGAAGGCATCACTTGGTACATACGTGTGTAGATGCTGATGAAGGTCTCAGAGAGTTTGTTGGTGAGCAAACACTCAGGTAGCTCACGGAAATACTGCTTCAGAAGATCCGCAACATCATATGCATGTAAACTCTCAAAGTCTACGCCATCTAAAACAACATATCACATTGGTCATGGTGGTTATTTCTCTGCACATCGCATGCGAACATCAAACTGGTGAGAGTCACAGTACACAGAGACGGGTAACAAAACAATAAATTAAGTTTTGGTAGTAACACCTGTTCCTCGTTCTTTGAGCCGGATGTTTGTTCTACAGTATAAACCCTTGCTGACTTTACTGTCAGGAGGATATTCAATATTAAATTCCTATATAACCTACAACTCTTGCAACATTTGCAGCACAGATGGTGATAGTCAGTCATGAACTCTTCAAATCTTTGACAATGTCTAACAAAAGAAAACTCTACTGGATTAAAATATATGCAAAATAAAATAATTAATCTTTTCATTGCACCATTTGAAACAGACAGACAAGTCTGGACAGAAAGAGTAGGCAATTATGAGGTATTTGATGTGGTAGGAAATGAAAGAAACCTTATGGAGGTCATCAAGAAGAAGACGTATCATGAGGACTTCTGAAACTGGCAACAGAAGGTTACAAAAAAGAAGACTAAGAGGAGGAAAAGAATGGGCTTACTAGAAAGAAGGATGAAGAAATTACGAGAAACAGACGGGGCTGGATAGTAAAAGGGTTAACAGAGCTGAGGACTGTGTGGCAGCAGATTCAGAGTCAGACGTTCCCAGTCTGATTGTGCAAGAATAGATGACCGTCAAATAAGAATAAATGAGTGCAGATCATATCTAACCTTGACACGTGCCTGGGTTCTCTTCCACTTCATTGCGCAGTTTCTGGATGCGTGACCGCACACCCGACTTGCGGAATATTCCGACGGCGTCCTTGGCGGTGCGGCGCAGACACCGCATGGCATAGAGTATGCACTGTGGCAAAGGCTGCCCAGACCGCTGCAGAATCACCAGTAGGGGCACACCAAAGACGTTCTTGTCCTTGTAGTCCGGAGCCTTGAACCGCTTAATAAACTTTGGCATTGCCCTGGAAGAAAGGAGCAATCTAATCAGACACTGCGGTTGGTTATCAGATGTTGTAAATATCAAGATATTTTTGTACTAACTCAGTTAATTTGTTTGCAGAACTGATAAAGATTACTGGTTCACAAATGTACTGCTCTTTATTTAGTTACACTTTTTAAACTATTTCATATAATAATAAGTTTATCATGTGACGATTAATCAGGAATATTGTTGAAAGTTTTAAACTAAAACTAACAGAATATCAAGGTATGTCCCTACACTATCAACTGTTAACAGAATAAAAAAAATGTAAAACAACACCATAAAAACTCCCCTTATGTTCCATTAACCTAAATAAACAAATAACTTAATAAATAATACTAATGATACAACCAAAAATAAACTAAATAAATAAGAACAAAGTAGACAAACATAATTTATAACTTGTCTACTGTTCTACTCCTGTTACGACAAAGAATGGCGCATTATGGGAACAGTTACTAACCAGTTCCAGCCGGATCGGTTTGATGGAGAATACTTCTCCATGAGTGCTGTGATTTTGAGTAGACACAACTTGTGTAGAACCATCATCTGCCCCACAGACATGCTCGAGATCTGCATGTTCTGACTGTTAAAACTTGGGCGATGTTGTTTCATGAAACTGTGCCATCGGATACGATGTCGGCGCCGGTCACTGCATCACACAAACATGAAAGTCAACAATAGTGCAAAATGCATATAACTACAAAGTTTTCCCATGGAACAAAACAAAGGAATATGTCTATGCTTTTGTACTAGAAAAAAATTGTCAAAGAAAATACAACAGAATATTTGTTATCTCGTTGCACAACAACTGCCTTTAAACAAATATTGCCTCTAGTGCAAAAAACTTAATTAAATATTATTACAAGTATTTTATTCACAATTATTATTTTTATTAACCCAGGAGACAGCAATCCATGTCTTACATTTACATACTTCAACCATGTTGCATATTATATGATTTTTCTTGAGCCAACACACATTTATTTACCATTATTTCATCTTATATTTTATTTCATTTATTTAAGATAAACACAATTTTGATAGTGACTGTTTACTAAAATATCTATCAACTCCAATTCAAAAGAATATACTTTGTATTTAAAGTAAAACATTTCTACCAGCAAGAAGGGGTTTCCAGATTATAAAATGAGACTAAATACATACAAAAATATATATATTTCAACTCGTCATATAACCACACAGTGACTGGTTTCAGTAATACTTCTAATAATAGTAGCCTAATCATAACAATTTACCCTGCACTAAGCACCTTGAATAGCTGTTGTCGTAGCAACAAAATAAATCAATATTCCATTATTTTCGTGTAACTTAAGGCAGCACGAAACCAGAATGCTCTGGAATGAGCAAAGGATTGCATTTCTTGCAGTAAGCTGGTAATCTCACTATAAATCTGCGCCAACAATTTCTGTAATCCTAAACCTGACCACACGGTAAACATGTTCAGTTTAGCTGTGGATTCTGTTTTTATGTAGATCCACCTGATACTTTTCTGCTGAAAATACCGCCTCTGCTATCTCTGGCGTCTAGCAAATATGTACACTTAAAGGTGAGAAGCCTGACCATTTTGTTGTTCTAAAATCATGCAGTTTAAACAATTACATTATAACATCTTGGCAGCCCTACTGCATCAGAATGACTCAGGATTGTATTCGCATAATTCAAACATTATATGTTTAATTTGAATGTTATGTGTGGACTGTAATATTATGTTTATGCTGCAAGGTCAATGTTCATAAAGAGAAAACGATCAAATAATTTTTAAATGTGGTATGTGGTTCATTAAAACACATTTGGACATTGAAGATATTAGAATAGGTATATACCATGACATCATTTTACAATAAAAACGATCACACTTTGTATCTTTACATATCTATTTCATCTGAAGTTAAATGCTGCATTTATTTTTAGGTCAATATTGTGTTGATGATTCTTTAGAGGAAAGTGATGGCAATGATCCTGAGGATTGCATCGAGAAGTCTCTTACCTTGGGGCACGTGTCAGTGAAGATCCGACCCCTGAATCACGCCTCTCCCGTTTCTCAGGCCGGTCTGACCCTTCATCCTCCCGGGACTCAGGGGAGTCACCATCGCTTGTGTCATGACTCGATGACATTGGTGATGCACTCCGACTGTCGTCCTGCTTCTGTGGTGAACTTATCTCAATAGTATCGTCCGTGTCGTCGACGCACTGTGAAATCTCTGTGTCATCATCATCGTCGAAGTCCTCGGCCATCGCCAATATGTTTATATCCTTTGCATCTTCAACAATCTTCATCGTCAATGCACCTGACGTGTCGGTAACTCCGCGGCAACTCAACTCTGATGAGTCTGCTGCAAAATACAGCAACATTGTTGACACAACGCTACGTCAATTGATGACACATCACTGTCTATGTACCATGACGTTAGTATATATGTATATATGTGTGTGGGGTTAACCCAGCTGAGAACAAAAGCCTCCTTTCCCGATGGAGTCCACTGGGAGAATGAGAGCCAGAGCTGACAGCCAGCCACAGATTCCTTACATCACTGCAGCCTCCGCAGCGCCAGCTACCGCACACACCCTGCAGGCCAAGGCAGTGCGGTGTTGGCTCGTCACCGGTGGTGCCAGCCTAGCGGTGCCAGCATAGCAGGCCACACAGTGCACACAACACTTAATCAGCAGCGCTAGGCTCGTCGTGGTAAAATATTTCCAAACACTTGCTTGGCACCAGGAGTTGGTTAGTTTCCTGTGTACACTAAAAGTGGCAAAGTGATTCAGTTAATTGCTGTATTA
The DNA here is from genome assembly GCA_033239005.1 of Lamellibrachia satsuma. Classification (NCBI taxonomy): domain Eukaryota; kingdom Metazoa; phylum Annelida; class Polychaeta; order Sabellida; family Siboglinidae; genus Lamellibrachia; species Lamellibrachia satsuma. The sequence goes on from BSQZ01000010.1 coordinate 9,054,362, forward strand.
GTTCACTTTTTGATTCTCCTAAACATACTTGGTGCTCTTTGTACACATTGCCACAACAATGTGAATGAAGGATTGCTGTTAGTTACAAATTTATTAAATAAACAACCTGGTGCTTCGGGGTTATGAAAGTTTATAGCAATTCCTACCAAGTTTGTTGCAAGAAATTACATAATTATAATATTCATATTAATCATGAGCAAATTTCATCACAAATATAGGTTCTATTTATGTAATAGTTACACAAATAAATTAATTCAGCATTAAAACTAGTTGATCTGCCTTTTGTGGAATCTAATATCTGCCTGGTACATTCCATAATGAAGAGTCCTGTTTGTTCAAGAAACTATTCAAGTTGAAGGTCACAGAACATGTTTTAAGATGGTGGCCCAATCCCTCAAGATATAAACAGTGGTTGAAAGCAGGATAAAAGAATGCTGAAATAATCCAGCTTCCTCATCTTGTGCTGGTTTAGTTAACTTTCACCTTGAAGACACATCAGAAATCCATTATGCAGTCAGCACTAACCAGCTAGCTTCAGTCTCATGAAAAATGCAAGCCCAATGATACTAGTAGTGAGAAAAACAACAACCATAATGCTATCCCAATAGATCTATATGCATCGCGTATCCCATTGTGAACGATGCATAAGCAGCGCTATTTTGGGGGCAATAACAACGCAGGAACAAACATGTTTATCACCCACTTTGAAATGCAGGCTTACTAGTGGCGCGAAAAAAGTAAATACGCTATTCCAGGAGCAATATTTTGACTGTTGAGATTTCATGCGGGCTTGGTGCGTTTACTACAACAACGGGGCTGTGTGGCGACAAGGAGCTCGAGTATGTGTTAATGGAATGCGGCAAAATGAATTCCTCGTGGCATTTTGAGAACACGCAGTGGCTGGCCACGGCAGCCTAGAGTTAGCATGCGAGTCACCTGCTGTATAGCTGAGCTTGATCGGTGGCTGTGCAACAGAACACCACACAATCACAGCACTGGCTATTAGGTCCAGCAGGGTGTGGATTATGCATAGGTGGGACGGTGGGGGGTGGCTCCAGGAAACATCTGCACAAAATGCACTGTTGTGTTGCTGTCGACAGGATGTCTGGGTCTGGTGAGGTTCAGTTGGTACTGACGGGGATCGGAACCCATCTGTAGACAGCGGGCCCCGCTGCACTGAACACAACTGGCATGGAAACTAAGTCAAGGTATTCAGGAGGGAAGGTCATTGGATGTCTTCGGCTTTGTGCAGTCGCTGAACTGATCTTATTAGACATTCAAAACTCGGTATTAGGAAACCAAATCAATAAACTATGGCATTTCACAGATGTTCCTCCCAGGCAGTGTGCAACCAGGCACTGCTATCACCAAGCACTGGTATATCCAAGCACTACTGGGTAGTGCCTCCAACCACTGGTACCATTAGGCACTGGTGCACATATTGATGCAGTGAAGCACTGTTCTTACCAAGCACTAGTGCAAAATATCAGTGCAACATTGCAGTGCACTGTTCTCATGAAGCACTGGTGTATCCAAGCACTAGTGCAAATGTATTGGTTCACCAAAGCGCTGTTCTCACCATGCACTGGTACCAGAACACTAGTGCAAGTATATCTACTAGCCTCCTGTCACAGTAATAACATTGCAGCAGAGGGAGGCAGATCACATGTCTAAAATACAATGTGAACAAAAATTTGCACTGCAATATTGCAAATTTGTCTTTCCTTTTCTACCAAAGGTTGATGTTCTGGAGACCATATCTGTAGGCGTCCAGACGGTCCCGATATACGAAGTCTATTAATACAACAAAGCACTGTTCTTATCACGCAGTAGAGCTACAAAACACTAGTGCCTGTATCGATGCAACTAACAAATGTTCTTTCCACCAGATAGCCAAGCACTGGTAAACCCAAACTGCTGATAACTCAATCTGGCTGAGTAGGCCAATCGGTCTACAAGCTTCAAAAACACAAAACCCATTTTCTCCTTAGATCGACATTGGTGGAATAATGCGTCACAGCATCCTAATCCTAATCTGGGAGCAGTTCTACGCCTGGAAGATGACCTTTTCAGTAATGCAGAGTCTGTCATAAGGCTACCCAATCCAGGCAAATATGACACAAACGAGTATGGCATTATCCACGAAGCCCAGCAATCATTTCACAAATGCCAAAGCTGTGGACATTGCTGGAGACATGAAATATGTCCTTTGACAGTAAAAGAGATCTTACCTGACACAAGAGAATGCAGCACATGCATCTCACATCCGTCGTACAACATGGTGAAGCCCTATATTGATGATGATCACGAGCGATGTGACGGCGCCACTCACATAAACAAATCATCATGACACGGCTCCGAGAAATGCCACCGCGGCAGCGCGGTGCGGCTGGTCCAAAAATAGATAATTGTGAATCCTTGGTCACACCCACACCCGATAATTACTTATTAGTTGCAGCCGGAATAATGCCGGGAAAACAGTTGCAGTGTTGTGGCATCATCGCGGTAGTAAACAGGTGTGATATGTGTATTGTGTGTGCTCGTCATGGGATCATGGTAGTATCAGTTGGTCATCAACAGTGGGCTCAGCGGTAAGCCATGACGTCACGTCATTGATGTCATATGAGCTGGAGTCTTGAGAACAACACCCAGTGTCGCGTCATTATTCTCCGACACAAGTCTTGAGCAGCGCTGATTAGTTGCTGGGTAAAGGGATGAACACACAGCAGCCCCACGGGTTTCATTAATATATTCTTAGCAGCCGATATCAACAACATGGGTTGTGTGGGCGAATATCATGCTTTGAATCATGAACAAAGGGAGCGTATGTGTATTTGTACACATGGCACCTTGAAATGGACACCACGTTGAAAAAGTACAAGAGACAAACTGCTGGGCACCTGGAGAAGAACTGTGGAAGAAGAAATATAGCTTGCTGGGAAGGGTCAAACTTGGCTGGTTCGCCCAAGACACTGCTGGCTGCAGAAGATCTGTTGGTGCCGTATACTCCAATGGGAGCGAAGAGAAACAGTCAGTCTAAGTGAATAAGTGAGCGATGTGTTTGTGGACAAATGTGTTTCTAGGTATCCACAAACAAAGGCTATTGTTCATCACATCATTAAGCATATTCAATGTAATCTACATCAGAACTATCCCTCTGCAAACAATCATGTTTTATGTATGGCAATAATAATCTGGGTAGTCTTTGTGAACATCTGATGAAGAAGAATATGTGGCAAGTTAGTATATTGTAAACTTATGTTAATGCAACCAATTAACCTGACAGTAAACAGATGAAAGTGTATCATATGGTTTCAATCCTGGTGAGTAGCCAAGTAGAAAGATATAATGTTATGATGAACATTTTACACACTGCATGTTGTATTAAACTGAAATGACACAAATATGCCAGTGTCAGAAACTAGTTTTGTATATTAAATTTTGGCATCAGTAGATAACAATTATAATTTGAAACACAAAAATGTATTTATGATTCTGAATACATTTTCAACAGTTTTGAAATAGTGATAAGTAAATGCAGGAACTCTTAAGAACTGATAAAAAGTACAAATTGTTTCAATGGTTTCCAACTAGCCTTGTTTCTAAGGAACATTTCAAGCACACATACAGTGGACTCTTGCTATACAGATCACGATGGGATTTGGCCAATTTGTTTCATATATCCAAATGATCCTTATATCCATGGGTATGAGGCACAGTAACTAGCAATGCGTGGCAGAATGGAGATTTCAAAGCTGCTCGTTTTACAATGTTGTTCTTTACACATGGAGTCCATATAGCGAGATGCCACTATAAATATATTTGTTAGAGACATACCTGAGTACTGTTGGAGACTCTGGTTGAGACCATTGATGTTCTCGAACAGATCACAAAGAATCATGTCGAGCTCCTGCTGGGCGTCTCCAGGAGAACCTGCTGGAACGTTATCGTAAATACTCTGTCGATGTTCAGTGTTGAACACTGGGATATCTTCATCTTCAGGAGTCGGCGTTTTCGAGTGGCGCAAGACGACTGGCAGCTCACAATGCGTGCGTCTGTCTGTGCCGAAATTGAAACTGCCGGTTCGGTAGTTCACTTGGCTGCCATTGTCCATCTCAATGTAACCATTTGAGATGAGCTTTGGGAAGCCGCCAGGTTTATACCCCGCCTGTAAGCTGTACACTTCGACCTTGTTGGCGGCACCACTGTGGCACCGACGTAAGGTTGCCGGTGTTGTCGTCTTTGACCCTGGCAAAGAAATTTCTGAGTTGGTCACTGAGCCGCTCGAGTATGTTGCATCGGGTGAGTTCTCGAAGACCGAGTCACTAGCTGGACTAGCAAACGCTGTCGACGAGGATGGTGACACTGGCAACGTTGGGCTGATGTCGACGCAGCCCAGTTGGTCCATTCGCTCCTGGACTTCAGGGGTGTCCACGAGCATTGGACTGCCAATGTCGAGCCGCGAGATCGGGCCCTTGCCTCTACGGGTACTTCTACGAGTACTCAGGTTCTCCATGCGCTTCAGGAAGTTCTTGGCACCGCGAAACCGATCGCTGGCAGCACGACGCAGGCGTGGACTCAGCGCGACACCAGAAGAAGACACTGGAGAGTCCGTCTCTTCGACTGTCAATGACGTGGTCCTCCATGGGTTGGAAAGCGTTGTATCGGTGGGTGTGGGTGGTCGCGGGATATGAGGTGATTTCACCGTGAAGACTGGACTGTCTTCCGTCTGGCTCATACTCTCTTCATTGTCTGTCAATACGCTGTCATGGCTGCTGCTCGAACGTAGTTTCTCGATTGTGCCCGTCTCAGCACCATTCAATTGTGGTACAAGATCAAGGTCCTTGCGTGACCACCGCCGACTGCTGCGCTGGTAGCGCCACTTGTCGCTCAGTGCGCACTGGTCCTCGTCATCGGAGTCGTCCACCTGGAGGAGCAAGACAACAATTAGAGGGCAATGGCAATGGTAAATGAGCAATATGAAGAGCAGGACAGAGAAGCTATAAAAAGAAGAAATAGTGAGCAATACCAAGAGACAAAGGAGTGAAGTTCAATATTAAGAGTAGTGTAAGAGAGCAGTACAAAGAGCAAGACAGAACAGTTGGAGAGCAATACAAAGACCAAGACAGAACAGTTGGAGAGCAATACTAAGAGCAAGGCAGAACAGTTGGAGAGCAATACAAAGACCAAGACAGAACAGTTGGAGAGCAATACTAAGAGCAAGGCAGAACAGTTGGAGAGCAATACAAAGACCAAGACAGAACAGTTGGAGAGCAATAAAAAGAGCAAGACAGAACAGTTGGAGAGCAATACAAAGACAGAACAGTTGGAGAGCAATACTAAGAGCAAGGCAGAACAGCTGGAGAGCAATACTTAGAGCAAGACAGAACAGTTGGAGAGCAATACTTAGAGCAATACTACGAGTAAGACAGAACAGTTGGAGAGCAATACTAAGAGCAAGGCAGAACAGCTGGAGAGCAATACTTAGAGCAAGACAGAACAGTTGGAGAGCAATACTTAGAGCAATACTACGAGTAAGACAGAACAGTTGGAGAGCAATACAAAGAGCAAGACAGAACAGTTGGAGAGCAATACAAAGAGCAAGACAACAGTTGGAGAGCAATACAAAGAGTAAGACAGAACAGTTGCAGCAATACAAAGAGTAAGACAGAACAGTTGGGGAGCAATACTAAGAGCAAGACAACAGTTGGAGAGCAATACTAAGAGCAAGACAGAACAGTTGGAGAGCAATACTAAGAGCAAGACAAAACAATTAGAGAACACTATGAAGAGCAATGTAAATGCTGGAGTGGGGAGGTATATTAATATATTTCTGATTTTCAAAACCTTTCACATGGGCAAATTACCCATATGAAATTCTTCTGTGCCCATGACATTTATTTGTAATATTTACCTGCTAAAAATTAGAAAAAATATAATATTAAATTGCCTGAATGACATTCCGCACCGAATCAGCTGAACCTTAAAAACACTGTAGTGTCTGTGTTTATTCTGAGGGTATGCCTAGAGATTCCACGCCCTTGTGTCAGGGGTTATATGCACGGTGCAGTTTCTGGGCAAATAAACATTACTGGGTATATGCCTCGGGTTATTTAGACAATACAAGGGAAATGCTTTTGAGAGCAACAGTTTTATTCACACTATACAGGAAGAAGAACATCTGAAGAAAACAAATAACATCTGAAGAAAACAAATAAACTGCTCAACCGGCAGACAAGATGAACAGGAATGTGTCTACAGTCAACGTTTTACATATCTTAACCCGAAATAGTCCCATCCCAGACTCTTCCGAAATCAAATCTTCTGTCAAGACTTTAAATTTATTTAATCAAATATTTAATAAGAAACAGCACTTGGCTGCCTGGAACTTGCATTTTTTGGCTACTGGTGTTTCAAGGGATGAGACAGACAAAATGCTTTTAGCCTAAATCACATTTACAGCCAACTTCTAGGAAGAAATTCGCTGTTGTTAACTGCTAGATTCTAGGAAGAAATTCATGGCAGTATCGCTGGAGGCAGCAGTGCCCTGGACAAGGAAACAAACAGCTCCAGCTCGCAAATATCTCCAACATGTCTGACCAGACTTGGCCTACAACCAGTTTGCTTGGACATCTACTTAAAAGGAAATGCACAACAAATTTCATAGGATATACACTGGTCAATGACTAACAGCAACAAAGAGATTTACATGTCATAATTGGCTTATTTGATATCAAATGGCAAAGTTGTGTATTTAAAAATATATTAAGAGATGAAGAAATATATTTTGAATGAGTATTATTTGTAACCAATTGAGATGTTAATTTTTTATGCTAAAACATTCATGGTTGAAATGTCCGGTAAAAAAGGAATTTTAATTATACAAAATCCCAACTAGCTGCATGCTAGCTAAACAATGAAACGTTGTACACTTGTACAAGTTTGTCTTAACAGTCTTGGATTTGTCATACGACCAACCTTTATCTACTCCATATTGGCTTTCAACCAACCTAGAATTGACACTCAAATGCATAAATCCTGATCATAAAACTGATGGATGCTCTTATTTTAGCAGTCATTAATGGGTGCTACAACACCCATGCTATTCACCCACTGATGTTACTACAACACCCACGCTATTCACCCACTGATGTTACTACAACACCCACGCTATTCACCCACTGATGTTACTACAACACCCACGCTATTCACCCACTGATGTTACTACACCACCCACGCTATTCACCCACTGATGTTACTACAACACCCACGCTATTCACCCACTGATGGTACTACAACACCCACGCTATTCACCCACTGATGTTACTACAACACCCACGCTATTCACCCACTGATGTTACGCACTATCCATATTCAACATAGACTGTTTGTATGGCACTGATAACAGGAACTTTGAAAAGCAACCATTTAACAAATGTCAGTCAACGACGTCTGTGTTCCCAACGTTAAGAATAATAAAAAAAATGTTTACCTTTCAAGTTTCATATTTAATGATTTGTTTCAAAGTGAGAACAAAAAAACAAACATGAAGGACCAAGCATTGGAGGCATAAAATAAAAAAACAAGAGGACAAAAAGATCATAGGATTATTTCAATGATACCTTTATAACAAAATATTATTTTCGTCTTAAAATATTTTGTTATTAAAATTATGATGAATAATTGCATGTAATGAAATGCTACATATCGTAATATCACAGAAAAAATATTAATCTAGTACATAATGAGACTTCTGCAAATTAGTGACCCAAATGAATGAGAAAAAATTGTGAGAAATACTTTTTGAGTAACCAATTAAAGAACCAATGTTAACGACGAATCAACATTTGATATGCCCCGCCCTGTCTAGCAGTGAGACTGGCGCCAACGGTAACGAAGCACCTTTGTGTCTAAGAACAAGAGAGGGGCGCTTCAAACAGATCTGTCTAGTGCCCTCTCCGCTGTTTGGTAGGGGAGGGATCTAGGCACGATGGGAGCTGGGGATGTTGGTACCCGTGTACAGGGAGAGGCTACATGCCTTGACGGTGTTGTGTTGGCAGGGTACCGGTCGGTACATCTGGTTCACATTCTACACCGCTGACATATGGCAGCCACCGCATGCTGCGTCTACGGCCAGCCATTGTACAGTTACTACCAATGGCAGTCCAAAAACTGCTTTGACTAACATTTCCTTACTAGGGATATACTCATGTGTTTTAAACATGTAGACAATTTTCATTTAATGATTAAAACAGTGACCTTAATTTTATAAATTATTAGTAGAATTTTTTATTTTACTGAATAAATCAATTTAAGTTTGATAACTTATTATAACATGGTTTTGACATAATGACTGCATAAAGGTCAATGCTTAGTCCAAAGAATCAGAGCATGCTAAGGAGATAATATTCCATTGATAACTTGTTTAACCCACTTCCATGACCTGGGTGTAAGCCGCCATCATGATATGGGTACAGCTTACCATCACAACACCAACAGCCGTACAAAAATAAAATCCAATGTGAATGGATAGAGAAACTGTTTCTCCAGTTCATGTGATAAAAACACAGGCTCACATTCTATGCACACAGGAAGTGAAATCACTCTTTTTCTAACTTTATTGGCCAGCCAGCGAGCGAGCCAGCCAGCCAGCAACATACATCCAACCAAGTTGTTAATTAAAGTCAAACAATTGAATGAGCACAAATTCCCTGCACTCAGCAAGCATGAATGAATCAGATATAAAAACAATTTAGACCAGACAAAAAAAATAAAAACCTCCCATAGTGTGACAGAACTATTTCTTGTGGGCAAATAGAGTTGAAGCTGCTCTACTCAGAATAGTGGCAGTACAAATAAAGGTCCTATCTTGCACCTAACAAAGAATTCAAGCCAAGTGTTTCTTCTCTCCTTGTCTAGGCGTTTCCATGGCAACATATTACCTCTCCCAGTTGAATGTTTCTTTTTCTAAAATTCAACACCGATGTGCTTGGGAAAGAATGTGGGAAATGTGTTCCAGGCAGCTGGTCTATAACCCATCTGTTGTTACGTGCATGTCTTCCTGCATGATCAAGGGTAGTGATCCTCCCTTGGCCTCAGGCCTAGTAGTTCACTGAATGATCACCAGGAGGCAGCACACAACATATGGTGTCTGGAGATTGCACTCAACGAATCTCACCAACTTTGGAATACATTTTAAACCAATATCCGAACTAGCAATGATCAATACAACAGTCCAGTAATATCAAGTTATTTATGTCCAATTTATTGTAATGGAAAGCATAAACACATTAATAATAACTTAGTTTACAATAAGTAATAAGTTTATATGATTTGCAACGACAGAGGTTGAATATTACATAAATAATAATAAAGCATTTTGCATATAAATAACTAAATAAAGACAATACTTTAAGTTTGATGATTTTATGCTTTCCTAGTATTGCCTGCCATTGTTTTGAAGTGTATATTTTACTAGTTCATAACCTGAACATTTTATTTTACAACAGAGAGAATTTTCAGAATACCAGACTAAACATTATTCTGTGGGTTGTTTTAAACTGCCATGTCTGATACTCCCAACCAAATTAAAACCCTTGTAAATGTCAACAGGGAACTGGCTGCCTTGCGTAGTATTTGCCCTTTCCCTTGCCACATGAAAGGGAAAGAACTTGGGAGGAACAGGAGGAGGGTGGGAGGGTCGGTGGGTGCATTTCTCTCTCCTTGATCTTCAGAGTATGCACTCAAAGGCCAAATGTGGTGTTTATAATTGAAAGGAACATAAATATGAAAAATCAACTTCAGATGTAGGATAATTTGTTACACTATTTCATATTGAATCACCACATGCTGCACCAGTCATGCACCAAAACTAGGCAATTAGTAGTTATTTATCACATCAGAAGAGTCAGTGAAAGACTACGACAACTGACGTTAACAAACCCATGATTTTACAAGCTATATTTAGTGGGAAACATAGCAAGAAAAAGTTTCTAAAAGTTAAGTATGGATAAAAAAAATCCATTGAGTTTCTGCCAGCAGCAATAATTCTTCCAGCCAAAATTTTTTTTTTTTAAACTTGTTTGACTACGTAACTTCAGATTTTTATACAGTTTCGTGAACATAATTCATCTTAACCTTGTATTAAGTCTGAAGAGCGACAACCAACATGTGTCACATAACTATGAAAGAGGGGACCGATTTAGGTGACAATGACGACACACTCTGGCATTGTTCCAAAATTTCTTTCAAACAAGCTGTCATCTATGTATCTGGTGAGTATGTAATTTTTTCGACACGTTGATGTCACTGCCTACAGCCTAAATGTAAGAGTAAAATGTTGATGTTGGATCAACATGACTTTATTATAGAACAGCGAAACGGGACATATTTCCGGTGATGGCAGCAAGTGTGTCAAGTGTGACAACAATAACAGGATGTACTCACCATCTTTCTGGGTGGTGCTTCAATCTTCATAGTTGCACACTTGTTCAACGTGTTTAATCTCCTGAAAACGAACAATAACAGTGATAATGTCACCTTGACACATGTTTATCTAGCACAATTATAGGGTACAAATATATATATATATATATATATATATATATATATATATATATATATATATATATATATAGACTGTACATTATGCACATTGGAAAACATTAAAATAAATACAGAATTGTTATAAGAGCTATAAAAATTTTATTTTTACATACATCGTAAATAAGAATATTAATTTACTTGGTTTTTATTAGTACATTAAGTGTTGTAGACACGAGATATAGCAGTGATATAAAGCAACAGTCGCCTATATAATTTCACAATAATACCTCCTACTGATGTCTGTGATTTTTGGCAATGTATGTTTTCATTAGTGTGTCAGGCAACTTGTGCAATACGTTTCAGTAGTCACCCTTCCTAGAGCCAGGTGCATCACCTGGTCTGCACCCAATAATCCCGGGGCTGGTGGGATCACTAGGCCAAACAGCTGCCCTTCAGTGGTGCTGCCAAAATGTAAACTTCTCAAAAACTACATTGCAAAATTGAGTCAAATTCTGATGCAATTAATTAAATGTTTATACAATACAACTATTTATATAACTTGCTTTCATGCTTTATGCAACCATTGGTAGCATTATTCTGTAAACTGAATGCTGTAGAAGTGAGATAAATAGTTGTGTCTTCAGTAAACTGAATGCTGTAGAAGTGAGATAAATAGTGGTGTTATAAGAACATTTTATTAATTTAATTATCTTCTAAGTTAGGAAGATTTTCACCAACTGTGATATAATTTGTGTAATTTTTTGTGAAGATCACTAGCTAATGACAATGGTTTTAGTGCTACATTTGGTGCTATGTTGGTGACTGTATATCACCTGATCATCATTTGTGACAAGTCACAGGTTGTGTGAAAAGCACTCATTGTGTCATATGAAGCACCTTGCAGTGCACTTGCACTACATTCAATGTCCTTCACGTCATTTACACTCTGGCTGATGTCAGAAAAAACGTGTATGATCATTGACAGCAGACACAGTGTCTCGTGCTTGTAGTCACGTTCATTTGGTGTCAATTCAAGATGAGAGGGTGACGACTGCTATCCACCTCAAACGATCTTGTCTTGCTCAATTAGTTTGTTTCTGATACCCTACTTTCATTCACATTGAGATTGTGGACCCTCAATCTCTCATTTGTCTAAATATAATTTCCCCTCTAACAAAATTATCCATAACCGTGTTAACCTTGACCAAATGCACAATGGAGTACAAAACTTTTTACCTGACATGTCTAGTTATCTGCCTGTAACTAACAGACAATTTTAACTTGATACAAATAATGTGAATATACTTGTGAAAGCACATAGTATAACCTTCTTGATACAAATACTGCGAATAGACTTGTGAAGGCACAAAGTATAACCTTCTTCATACAAATACTGCGAACAGACTTGAGAAGGCACAAAGTATAACCTTCTTCATACAAATACTGTGAACAGACATGTGAAGGCACAAAGTATAACCTTCTCCCAAATATCTGTAATCACATGACACACAACTACCACACACCAAGATAACTGTAATAGTATACCTCGGTACCTGGCAACTATCCTGCAAACAGACAATTAAAACTGTATCGGTGGCAACTAGCTGACGAATAGATAACTAGAATCGTCTTCTGACCGACTTTCCAGCAAACAGTCCTGGATCCAGATGAACATAATCACATCTCCATCACCCATCCAGACTGGGACCACTCTCCTGGATCCATTCCCTTTGGGGTAATTACCTTATTGCCAACAATTTACCCCTTCAGACATACCTCTGTATGACGTAACCCTCACAATGGGTACACTGGACCTCATTGACCACTTCGCTGACCATTTTGCCCCGCAACAATGACCACTCAGTCACCCATGACTTCACCTCACAGCCATTTGATCGACTTCAGCAAATGTTCAAACTTCCTGTTGCGGCCACTACCCAATTAACCACGCACTGGATTCCACTAAACAGTGACCACAGCTAACTTTACTACGCCACCTGGGGGGAATCCCACATCTCTACACACTTGCCACTTTTATAATGACCAGTACATTAAGCACTGCAGTAAATACACTTCCAGATTGACCAATGCGAGCCCACAAGTGCAAATATCTATTCCTGGATATGCCCTTGGATGCGCTGAAGCCTATGAGTGGCTTCATCTTGACAAATATTGACAGTCCAAAAGGACGCGGAAAGGCAAATATCGCAATCGTTTTCATCACCGGAAAATATGTGGGCTTTATTAGTCTTTGGAGACAGCAGGTAGGCCTGTAATAGCGTCAACAAAACTGTGAACCAGTGCGATAGGGACACTGTATGCATTGTAATCATAACATGTATAGATAATGCGCTCAAGAACATAATTTTTATATTAAATTATGAATACTGTGCAATGGAATATGCTACTAACATTTGAACCATAATTAAGTAACACACATTGACGCACATTTCGATGGAACATTGGAAATCCCATTAAGGCAAAAATATTCAGTCTACAGTACTTCTGTGTGAATGACAACTGAAATGTTAATTTTGAGGTTTTCTGAAATATTCCACTGATCTACAGCAACAAACACTTCAAGATTTAGTTTCTGGGTCAAACTCTTCTCAAACCAATCCTATTTAGAACAATAATAGCTGGTCAATTGACAATAACGCTACAGATTCTGATGATGAGTCTCCTTACAGATGTCCAACAAATAGGGTACTTGAGGGTGAAGTTGAATGTGCAGCCAGCACTTTCAACTTCAACTCGCATCCAAAATAACTTAATGGGAGTTTTGTTTACAAGGAGACGTGATTTGTGGACTGTGATATCATAAAATTTACCCAATATGGATGCACATGAATAGCAGTTTAAGTCCTCATAAACGACATCATGTGACCACATTATATCAATGATGTCCCGAATCTGTTACATATATATATATATATATGTGATGCCACACGCCAAAAGCAGGCTCTTCTCGACAATTTTACAAAAACATTTTATTACAGATTCGAACAGAGGAGATACACAGCTTTAAAATGACACCAACGTGAAGAGTGTACCTTACTCATGGGCCAAGATATTACACTTTTAGTGTACACGTTCTTGGAACAATAGTTTTGAGAAAATCAGATTTAAAAAACAGCATTGAAAAATTGCTTCTCCCATAGCAACCATGCACTTATAATGCTCCAAATGGAATTAAATTTTATATGTTCCCCCAGTAGGTGTGTATAAATTAAATGTAGAAGTATAAAGTATTTATTGAATGCCACCTCATTTACTACCAGGTTTGGTATTCCCAGAGACTACCGCGAGCACTGGGTGCCGAACCCCTAAAGTAAATCCCTGAAATATCTGAAAATAAAACATTATTTACACATTACATATATAATAACACTACACAACGTCAGTTTCCCCAATTTGGAAAGTCCGCTCCCGCTGGGGCTGAGCCAACCAGTGCAGGCTCAATGTAGTCTTCCCCGGCCCCTGGCCCTGCCGAGGCGACTTCCACGGGCTTGACGTGGCCTTCGAAGATTGCACCCCCAACTCGGTAGCTAAATAAGCTTCTTTCGATGCCATAGTGCAATTCTTTAACGAATCGAAGACGAAAACAGCGGGCGAAACTGGCGAACAAAGATGAAAGGAATGTGTAAACAAGCCGACTGCGCATGCGCGCTTACGTTTTCGACCAATCAGCGAGCGTTTCGCAACTTCCATAGCAACAACAGCACTTTGTTGCTGGATAAAGTATGTATAACAGGAGCTGTTCTATTGGTCTAGAGTAAGAGATTCCAAATCAAACGTGTAGCTGACGTCATAAGCTTTCCAGCCATGTATAACATGTGGGGTTTCCCACTTGTAAGCGAGCGAAGACAGTCGATCAAAAGCGCGTAAACATGGCTTTGTTTCAGATTTCTCAACCGCGACGCTAAATCAGGGGCCATAATAAAGTGCTAAATATTACTAGTTTGAACAATCTTTCAGCTTATATAAATGGATTTATGGAAAGCTGGATAATTTCGCTCTTCGATTCCGTCGTTAACCCATTTTCGACAATTCGAACGGGCATCATGCATTTTAGGCTCCTGCGGCGAACAAAATCTAGCGAGAAGCGCCTGGTTTTGGCGTGGCGCATCACACACACATATATATATATATATATAACAAATTAGGGACATCGCTGATTTAATAACAACAGTGATTATTATATTGGTGCATATATATTTACAAAGTGGCAAAGTAAAACCACCACTTAGATTACATCAAATTAGTTGAACGATCAAAATAAATGTTATAATATTCAATAATTAATATTCTCAATCAAGTCAAAATATTGGATTCATTCTAATTAATCATGGGGTTAATTTATGAACAAGCAAAAATATATTTTGACAATTGTGATCATTCTTAAAAACCATGGGTGCCAACACATACAAGGGAGTAATTTATTCATAAATCACCTGCCTGTTTGGTGCTATCATCATTCGGTGAAAGTCCTGCCTCCCTGATCAGTGCGAAATACGAAATGCATCAATTGACGGAGATTGAGAAATAACAGCAAAAGTCATGGGCAACTCATCAAATACGTCAACAGCCAGAAATAGACCAGTGAACCAAGTGTAGAATACTCCCAATACCTGGCAGATTGTTCATCTGGGATCAACGGTGATGATGATGCCGCCTATGTGGCAATTACGATCCATTCACAGTGACTGGTGTCAGGAAATGACGCAGCAGGTGTCAGGGGCGCAGTGGGAGTCTAGCCACAGGGCAGAGTTGGGAGTCACAGGAATAGCAGTGTCATAATAAAGTAAGAGGTTTTGATGGGCAATAACGTCACAGGTATAAATATAGTTTATTTTTAGTTAGCACCTTGGGTGGTGAACTGATTTCTCTCTGATGTCTGGTCTACATCATGAATGATCTTCATTTTACGTCACGTGATGGCCACTGACAGGTCACATGACAAAGACGAATGGTTCGGTTTGTTGCTGAAGAAGTGACCGAGATAGTCATAGAAGCTTTTTTAACTTTGTAAACTTTTTTAATATAAACAATTAATTGTTAATCGTAAATTTTCTCTGTGATTTTATATTTGTAATTCCCTGCCACTGCATTCTGTTTAACCATGTAAACCGATTTCTTTTATGTGATCCGCAAAATCCTAGTATCTGCATTTCATAAATAAAATCTTGCGTACTCTCACACTGTGTGAAAACATCTAAGGAATTACACCCAGTAAAAAATTTATGCGTTCACAGAAAGTGAAAAAGAAATAAACGAATCCAAATGTCTATAGCCAGATCGGTACCATATGCGATGAGTCAGACGTGTAACACTGGCAGAATTACGACACATTAAACCCAAAAGGCTTCTCAGTGATACCACATGAGGCTACTCAGTCAGCCTAGAAATATTTCTAGGAATACTAACTTCCTGGGACACTCCTGGGATGTCTTACATAAGCACAGGAACGCTGACTCAAGGTGTTGAAAGATGTACATCAGAATAGAGAAGACAGGAAGTTCTATAAACAGCAGACCCTGCAGGGAAGCATCTTCAAACACTACACCGCAGGCAATTTCATAGGTTCACACACACTAAGGGACCAGTTAAAAATTTAACCAAGTTCACACTAAGGGACTATTTCGAAACTAAACCTAACACTAAATGTCCCACAATAATTTTCTTTCTATTTGTAACTAGCTTTAAGAATTTTAAGAAGTCAAGTTTGGATTTGGATTTTACCATAACAGACACTTGAAAATAATGGAAAATGATTATAAAGGGACAAATCTGGGAATTGCAATGATGCACAATTATGTTTATAGTCACTGTCGATGATTGACACCTGTCAATCGTGTCCACATTCTGTGATGTTTTGATTAAGTTTCACAAATGTCAAGCAAACATCACGGTGACTTAAGATTGTTTACACAATTGATTAAGGTTATTCGCTTTCAGCAAACTTTCATAATGTTTCCGTCATCTGGAGATGTATCTTTGTAACTGTGCTTAACCTCTTTAGTTCCCAGTGTGTTCAACCATCTACTGACAACCTAACATTGTACACTGATTGTGAGATTGCCGAACTCTTTTGTTTTGATGCACCAGTGAGGTCAGGTTTCCAAGGATACTGGCACATTGAAGTTTTCATAATGGATTGTATCTTGGATAGTGTCCAGTTTTGGTTGTCAATAGGCATTCCTCCATATCTCGCTCGTACAGCTATTTACTCTACGTGTGGTGAATATACTTGTGTGGACACAGACTACGTGCCCAATGTGACATGGATTAGTGACACAGATTACGTGCCCAGTGTGGCATGGATTAGTGACATAGACTACGTGCCCAGTATGGCATGAATTAGTGACAGACAGCATGCCCAGTGTGGCATGGATTAGTGACACAGACTACGTGCCCAGTGTGACATGGATTAGTGACACAGACTACGTGCTCAGTGTGGCATAGATTAGTAACACAGACTACGTGCCCAGTTTGGCATGGATTAGTGACAGACAGCATGCCCAGTGTGGCATGGATTAGTGACACAGACTACGTGCCCAGTGTGACATGGATTAGTGACACAGACTACGTGCTCAGTGTGGCATAGATTAGTAACACAGACTACGTGCCCAGTTTGGCATGGATTAGTGACACAGACTGCGTGCCCAGTGTGGCATGGATTAGTGACACAGACTACGTGCCAAGTGTGGCATGGATTAGTGACCCAGACGAGTCATGCTTTCATGTGACAATTCGGTCATCCACTCAAGTCGCTGCCTTCATGTCATGACACACCAGTGTATGTTCACGCAAATATGCATGCATTCAATGCAAACATGCATGCACGTACCTGAAGAGAGAACAGATAGAGTCTCTATCAAGGAAATCGTGGTCCTTCTCCACAGAAGAGATGTCTATGGGGAAGAGTTTATCTGCAATAACAAGAAACAATGGGTTAAACAAAGGATGAGGCGGACAATCTTGTTATCCATACCATTGGCCATAATAACTCAATACATACCATTGGCCATAATAACTCAATACATACCATTGGCCATAATAACTCAATACAGACATGTCATACTTTAATATGTGACCCAATGGAGTCCCTGCTCTAATATCATGATGTCCCATGGAAGCGTGCATCTTGGCCGACTTTTTAAAAAGAAATATCCACTACTCCACCATTTATACACACAGACCACATCCATTTAATAGAACCTGTCACCTCGCATGGACTATTACAGAATGTAAGCTATTGAATATCAAATAAATGGACAGCTTTTAAAACACCCCAATGCATATTAATCTAATAATAAATCACTATTGTCATCTATAACAGATGATAGTTTGTTTATAAATCTAATGTAAATGTTTAACCAAAAGTTTTGATGACTTAAGGTCTTCTAACATAAAGCAATTATTAGCATCTCCAGTTGTGCAGGACTCATCAACTATAACATGTACCTGTGAATAACTTGAAACAAACACCCAGAAAGCAACCATTCTTCATGCAGCAATGACAAGCAGTATCACACAGTTAATGTTAACAGTTAATGCTAACCTCGTTGATTAAACTGGCTTAGTCAAGTTTTTACTTCTGTCTACACCGATCATGCACCATCGCACAGATCACCTTTGATTGGTCATTTGTGTAGCGCAACAGACAACCTATCAACACGACATGGGAAACCTCACGTAACGAGACAGAACCCAAACAACATGGTCGCTGCAAAATTTGCACAGAACATTCTTGATTTTTTTGTTGCCCAGTGTATGTTTATAATCGGCTTATGAGAGCAGCCATATTGGCGTCAGTCACACCGATAAATCTGACCTCTGGCTATCGGGTCAGCCAAGTTCATATGGCCGGTCACCTACGAGTTCAAAAGGCTGGTACAAAGTCCAATTCATAGATAGCTCAAACCAACATAGGTACGCTAACTGAGAGGGCAAAACCACACACCTCCCCCCTTCCTGACAGGATGAATGAATTTAGTGGTACAGGGTCGCACTAGTCCTGACCACAACATTCTATAAACTTAACATAGCTGAGAAATGCATGGGGATTAGTACAGGGCTTGGGGCTATGCATAGGGGAAACAGTTCGGCTCTACCTTGGTGCTAAAGGAAGTGCAAGTGAACATGGGAGCTCTTAAAGAAATCTCATTGATGAAAAGATGTAGAAAAGGTCAATCTTTGCTACAGAATTTTACAAAGAATTTTCAATCAAAATAATTTAAACTTTAAACATTCTGTGCAACATAATTAAAGTTGACAAAAACTTATCAAACATGAAAAATTTAATGACAAAGATCACAACATTTGTCATTAATTTTTTCATGCTGAAGAATAACAAAGTTGTATGCAAATAAATGTGGTTATTAAATGGTGGCTTTGCTTACATATGGCAAATGTCTGCTAATAAAAATGCCCCAAATAGTAACACACCGGATTTGTGATATTTAATTTTCGCATCCGATTCCAGTCCGACGTCATCAGTACTAAATTAAATCAAATGCCAAATTTTAAATATAGACCTGATAGTTAATTTAATGTCATTAACGTTACGTTGTCTGCTCTGCCGCTCAACACTGTTCTGAAGATGTTGCATAATGTCAAGTGTAAAACTATCAACAGCTTTCAAATTGTCAAATTACAATGCTCCATCCGGCTAGAAAAGCCAGTCACATATTTACTTTTCACCCCATAAATTATCAGCAGATAAAATCCACAAAACATGTCTGTGATTATGTAAGGATTCCTGACACTGTTCATCTCGGTAAAGACAATGGAAACTACACATCCAACATCTGTTGAACTTTCACTTGTATTCCACGAGTCCACTTTTTACAATTGCCGGCAGTGTAGGAAGCCAACAGTGGAGCACGTAGACACTTTCAAAACGAGATGGAGCATGTCTGACTGCACGTTTCTCCAACAGCATGCTGGCAGGCTTTGGACCACTCACTGAGATCAAACTGCCTCTGGCGACATCCGATGTCTGTATATCAGCCTGCTACTGGTGATTACATGCATACTAACACCCTGCCGACAACTGCTGATATCCATGAAGTATACATATACACCCTGCTGACAAATATCTGATAAATAAATGCACTGGGCGAGCTGAAAATAATCTAGTTTATTGGCACTGACAGAACTGGGTCTAAATGAAATGCATAAATGCAAAAAATAACAGAAAAGTAGAAAACATCATGGTTTGTGTATATACCGCATAATTCCCAATAGAAGCGCACTGCTTAGTAGACGTGCATTCCCCTTTTTAAGAAGTTAAACCACATGCAAAAACATAGAATTTCCGCCAAATGCAAAGGACGGCAATACTACTGCTGCTGCTGCTGGCACCACCTTGCAAACTCTTTAGAAATAATTCACAGTGGCCGCAAGGGGGCACCACATTGTTATCATAAGCTGCTGGCTTTCGCTAGATGTCGGTAAGAATACTAGGACTAGTATTTATTTATTTTATCGCTCACTTGCTTGCTGTTAGCAAAATGGGCGAGTTTGAATTTTCAGCACCGATTCTGCACAGACAGTGGAGATCCCACAAAGTCCAATTATGTCCTCGCGTTAGCGTCGTTCAAAGAATCGAGTGGTGGTCAGCTGACATTGTTTGTCTGGACTTGGACAAAAACAGCGAATTAACGTGCTATCTCAGTGTCTGTCTTGTATGACCGAGCATCGTTTTGTTTGGTAGATGCACTGAAACTGTGTCATTGTCAAGTATTGCCTGGCATAGAGTTGCATGTACGTGACATGCATGCAGTTTGTGCATCTACCCTGACAGTTTGAACCACTATAAATCTTATGAGAAACTAACAGACATGCACCCAAGCCTTCGCACTTGCGCATCTATTGCAAACTATACGGTAAGTGGCTTTCCAGCTGAACTATAAATAATTGGTCTGTTTCAAGATGAGGCCTGACTCCATATTGTCTGTTCTGAAGAATCCAGATTTTTACAGTCACTGTTATATAAGTTATGTTTTGGAGTTGCGAGATTTGCGGTATGTGCTTCCTTAAAGGACATGATCTATGGGAGATTTGTGATGTGTGCTTCTTAAAGGGTATGATCTATAATACTTCTTGATAGTAAACTTACAAAGAGGGGGGGATTTATTTTAGTGGGGCAAAATGTCTGGTGGGGAATGTGTCTAGGGGGGTTTCCAGGGGAAATGTATGTACTTATCCCCATAAAGAATGTCTTAGCTGGACTTGCACTGGACACACCTAAATTGGAGACAACCCTAAATATAGCCCCACCTCGTGATTACTGCCCCCTGGTGTAGGGCATTGTTTCATTTCCAGCCGGGATAAATCACCCTGCTGGGCAATTCCAGAGAAAGACACTGATCTTCCAGACAGTGATCTCACTGATAAAGTTAGCCCTGCCCTAAAAATAAAATGGATACTTCAAAGTACACCCTCAAGGAGGGAACAGCCAGGGAGCAAATTGTCCCCCCAGGCGATAAAAAAGTCAAATGCACAATGTTGTGTTTGTAAAAAATCTGCATTTAACCGATTTTATGTTATATGTATTACAATAAATATTTTTTTCATATCAATAAAGGGTGTACATACAACCTGACAGATGATTTTGTACAAGTTAGTTTAGGGATTGTATTGAACAAATGGCCTAGGCCAAAACTCAAGTAACCAACAATCCATATTTTTGTATGAGTGAATCAAATCATAACAAAAATGTTTTACTGCAATGTACATTAATCATCTATTTAAAAATAATGGATTTACACAAAACTTCCAATACGAGCAGACAAAATCACAACACAGCCTCTACCCATTAGCACTAGTTGTGCCCTCTAGTGATCAGAAGTGGTACAACTATTCAATAATGAGCCTTTTAATCACCAGTGTGTGCCACTAAGCACACTACACAGCAGCAAAATTCCATAGAGCAGAACTAATTTGTTCAATGATTACATGATAGAACACTGTCCTGGTCCTACACACTGTCCTATACACTAACGGGTTTTGTCTCAGATGTGATGTTTTTTTTAGAATAAGCAGCCGGGCACAGTGAAAGAGCATGAATTCAAAGAGAGGCCGTCTCCGCCTAACAAGAGTTTTGTGTGGTAACAACACAATACATCACTGTGAACAAGACTCCCAACAGTGAGTGGGTTGATAAAAACACCCTGTCTGACATTTAACAGACCCATACCAAACTACTCTGGGGCGTATTTATTTGATGTTTATTGAGTGCAATCATTTGATGTTTATAAAAAGTGCATTTATTTGGTGTTTATTAAGTGCGATCACTTGTTGTTGTTACAAAGCGTGCTAAAAACATAATTTCTGCACTTTCTGGGTGTGGGCATGTCAAAAACTACTGATAGAAATGCGAGTAAACTGTGAACACGAATCTAAACAACTGAGCGAATGGGAAGAAGCAGTTAGAAAAACATCAAAAGATTGCTGCAAAAACAGCTGGGGTCATCATAAATGCACCGTTCTCTAACTTACTTGCTGGGGGGAAAGAGATTCCATGCCAATCTTGTATTTGATTTGTTTTAGCTTTTGAGCTGGTTTTTAAAAGATGAGAATCTATATGGCACGATGACGCATAGCTAATTGTTTCCTATGTTCTGGCTCCTTCTAAACAGGGCTGTGTTCTCACAAGGATTACAGTAAGATCCTTGGATCACTGGTAAGATCCTTGGATCACTGGTAAGATCCTTGGATCACTGGTAAGATCCTTGGATCACTGGTAAGATCTTTGGATCATGGTAAGATCCTTGGATCACGGTAAGATCCTTGGATCACTGGTAAGATCCTTGGAGCACTGGTAAGATCGGTGAATCACTGGTAAGATCGGTGAATCACTGGTAACATCGGTGGATCATTGGTAAGATCCTTGGATCACTGCTAAGATCAGTGGATCATTGGTAAGATCCTTGGATTATGCATGAAGTTTCACCAAGACTCCTTTTGTGCAACTTCTATTAAATCCTCACTTGCTAAGAAGGAACACAATTCAACCAGAAAGAATCGACCAAACTTCATTAAGCAAGATCACATGAACTATTCCACCAATTCCTCTAGACCGTATAATGCAAACAATAGCGAGATAACTTTCAGATATACATCCACTGTAACAGCAGCTGACTAGCCAGGAACAAGGTCAACATTATATTGGATGTCACTCATGTTTAATAATGATTCATACATAGGCATGTGGTAGCGTATGGCCCCACTCTGTCTGTGCACAAGTGATTACAAGTGGACAAACAATGTGGACATGTGTCACCTGTCACGAGAAACAATGTCACCTGTCACAAAAGAACAATGTTCATTTACATTTCTCTATCAACTCTGTTTGGTGCAAAAACAAAATCCTTTGCCCAATTTCATAGGTAGACATGTGCATTTGCGTACATGAATGCATTTAAAACTGCAGACTTGCAAATTAACAATGCAGACACCCTGATATAAAGTGGACTCCACTCAACAAAATAGTGGATTACAGATTCAGCTGTTTAGTAGAATCAGCTATATTTGTGGGGATGGAATCACTCCCTATTTACCAATGTATTAAAAGGCACCACTTAGGTAAATCAAACTGTTTTTGCCCAAAGTGATTCTATTAAGCAGAATCCACTGTACACACTTCTGCACTAAAGATCCTTGTAATTTTTTTTATTTACCATTGAACCCCCACTGGTAACCACACTGGAGAAATAAAACTTTTGTGGAATCACAAAAGAGGCAACAAGTTGATACAAAACTATCCTGAACCAATGAAGCTGTCTTTCTCAAATGTGAGTTTGACAGGGGTTTGGGGCATTGTCAAGTGACCTGGGTGGCCCAAGTGTTGACCACACTAAAAACAGGAAGCCTAACTAGTTATTACCTGCTGAATACCTAGGTCATGTGACCCGTTTATTACACATTTATGCTCAGAACTTAGCCAAAGTATGTCAAGTGTGAATAAACCACACAGAAATCATCAGTTTATTTTCTCCCGAGGCAATAACATAAAAGTAAGATCGGTGCTTGGAGTCAACAAGTCAGCATGGGGAGACGATACGACGATATTTTGCCTCTCATTAGCACAAGCTGGAGGCGGTCGCTGCCACGTAAATTACAGGTAAGCAGCACACCCACAAATTACACAAACGAGATGAATGCCACGGAGCAATAACACACAGAAGGATTGCACGAGGAAGATATCCTAGGGACATGTCTAACAACAGGTGTCGACTGGTACACTGGGGGCATAGGGTAAAGAACTAGGTGGATATTATTTGTATAAACGAATCAATGGGGGCAGAGGGTAGAGTGTCATTATGAATGGCCATCAGCTTGGGGGCTCCTGAAGAACTTAGGGTGAAAAAGAGAGAAATTGGCCACCCCATGGGGGTTGTTTCAAAAACCTGACAAACAGATATGAATTCACTGGGGTTATTTGTAATATAGCAAGCACAACAGCAGACAAACTGCCAAAAAAAAATGCCGAAATAATAATTGAAAACGTGTATTTCTAAACATATTTAGCCCACTTCTGTTCACTAAAAGACAACATCGTAATTAGTATATAAATTGAAATAAATTAATCAGTCATTACCAAAAATGTTGGTTCTGTCAATATAAGGGCCAGATACATCCATGGCCAAAATAACCCCATTACCTGACAAATACACTGATTTTAATGGTAACCACAGAAATGATGATAACTTATAATAACATGACTGAAGAATATTAAACGATTGCCTTACCTTCGTACATCTGGGCATACTGAGGAAATCCAGCAGCTCGAAGCCAAGTGCACGCCTCTAGAGCCTCAATCTCTGCAACAGCAAACAGGCACAGTTCAAGACCCACCAATCAAAATATCAACAGTCAGCATAAACATAATTAAAAAGTAGCAATCGAAAACATTGACACAAGTGACATATAAATAGTTACACCAGCGTGAGATGATAAGACCAGTGCTTACTGTGGTGAGAAAACACCATCTGTGCCAGCCCATGTCAAGTGTCTACAAGGATCAGATTTATAGGTGGTAACTATTTCCAACATGATAATTCCAAGAAACATGTCCAGTGTTTCTGCTGAATGCCAAACTTGAAACCTAACATCAGGCCAGTGTTCGATCAGCGGAACCTCAAGCAGTCGAGTGTAACAGAAACCTTCCGATTCTCATAGCAACCGCCTGTGAAGCGCCGATGAAATGACGTCAGAAATCATTGAAGACGGAGAAGTTAAAGAGGTTTAACCACATGTACATGATCACATGTGTGCTAATGATGAACAGCTAGCGATATGATTCGTGGAAGAATCATTAATACGTGGAACAGATGAACAAATCATGAATGGTTGAAAAACAGGATGTGACTTGGAGGAGGATTTATTGCCATGACGGGTTGATGGTGATGAATCAACATAAATATCTTGATATTAATATGAGTCAATGTTATAAACAAACAGATTGCCATGACAAACATGTATGCGCATGTGGACTTGTGCATGTACACAGCCATGCATGCACACATGCACGCATGCGCACACATGCACACACACTTGTAAAGACATCTACCACTAAAATCAAAAGGCTTCTTAAGATATTCTAAATAATGAATAACTACCGATACAAATACGTTTTCTCTCTTTTCCTACAAGAAAACAACATAAGAAAATAATATACCATTGCCATGAAATCCAACGCCTGTTTTGTTCTAATTGAAGCATTATCTAGTTACAGCAACACTCCATGTTATGAAATGAATTCATGATATTACTGACACATTCATTGTGTCTCAACTGCCTCAATATAAATAAACACCAACATAAAAGCCTAAAACATGACAACAGGTACACATCTCGACGGTGTCTATTTCATACCTCTCTTTCTAAGCACATCAGAATGTCTCCACACAGCTGACACAGAAACGCTCTCACTAGCACAGCAACAACACACGTTGCTCGCTCTGGTCACTCGAGCTACGACTGATCGGCCTTTGAAACTACCACCCATTATCTACCACTGCAGTAGCAGCCTAGAGATTGTGGTCACGATAGGACGCTAGTATTATCAAAAAACAGAAGCCAACCCCACCACCCCCCCCCCACTTCACCTAACCTCTAAACAGACGCGATGTAACTACCCCGCTGACGTCCGTTGAACCGTACAGGTGTTTTTATGCCGCTTCCTCGAATGCACCGCAATAAAGGTCGATGAAAGGGTGTGGATCTCTGGGTAATCATCAACAGTTAATGTCTGTCAATCTGTAATTTTGTTCAATAACAACCCTTTATGGCTTTGTACTGGATAGACTTTCAAAGAAGTCATAGCCCTCTTGCTATCAACCAGTGGATTCCGTTTAATGTTTTAATAATTTTCCTACTTATTTAACTTCACCTGTCCCTTGACAGAGATAGGAGCACCACTTCAGACATTTTGCCAACAATTTCTCTCCATGCTTTCCTACGACATAACAGCAATCAAATAGAGTTGATTGTAAAAATATTATTACACTGTTGAAATCTCACATTGGAAACCACATCATAATTAAATTATTATAAATCATACCTTAGATATCAACAACAGTTGAATTAAAAATTGGGGAGCATAACAATATATCACATGACTGCTCCCTGTGATAATGTAGATAATCCTAACGACCACCTGCTATTAAGACCACTGCAGAAATGCAACCATTTCCCAGTCCCTAAAATATTCAACTGGCAATTAAGAATTAAGGTCCCTCAAAATTAAGATGCCACAGTTCTGCAGAAAATCAGTGATGTCACAATGATATCAAATGACTTCGCTGTTTCTGGCAACATCCCTTACAAAAAAATTACAGGATCTAATTAAAAATAACTTCATGCCTTCAACAGCTTAGACCAGCATTGTTAAATCCTTGTCTACCAAATGACCTCTGACAGTGTGACATGACAAGAAGCAGACTCATTATGAAGTCACTATCAACACCAACAGCTGTGGACATGTACCATTGATAAGGAACCAGCTAGGTGTTAGGGCAGACTTAATGTTGCATACAGAGAAGACACAATCCCTAGACCCAGTCACAAGTGTACCTCCCAGCTGGCCAATCTACATGGTTACTAACCACAAGTGAACTGGCTAAATGTCTGGAGATAAACTGAGAAATGAAGCAGATGGCTAGTCGCTGGACCTTGCCACCAATCAGGAAGCAGCAATACACTGTGGGGATATAGGTGCCCCAAAGGGCAAAAAGTGTGAACTCAGGTTGTTTTAAGGGTCCCATAAACAGCATAGACCACACATGGAGGGGACCATGTCAGCGGAATATGTGCCCATATCTTGCGTGTAGAAGAAACAAGTGGCTGTTGTTTATAGTGAAACCTTTAACTGAAGACAGATGCAACTAGTATTGTGAAATACGTGACCATTTCTTGCGTGTTGAAGAAACAAGTGGTCTTTGTTTATGGGGACACATTCAGCACATGACTGATGCAATAGTATTGTATGGTTTTGTCTACAGACATCCTCCTGCACAACCGTTCTCTATAGACAACACAAGAAGAAAAAAACATTGCTTCTTACACAAGTTCTTTCACCTTGTCTAAACACGGCCAACCACCTGACTAGTAGTCATCTTTAGCAAATAGCCAGATATCTACAAGACCACTAGCACATCCCATTAGCTGACTCCTTGACATCAGGAGTCAGAAAGGACATCACTCATCAAGTATCCACAGTTCTGGATTGTGCCAACAAATATCCATCAAGGACCTGTAGCGCTGCACCACAATGCCACCAGCTTTGTCCTTACATGCGCACATAACAACTTAAACCTAATTTAACAAGCACAATGTGGAGATTTTGTAGAAGTCACTGAGTAGACTACAGTGGGCAACAGTCACAGTAAACTGTTGTAATGGCCATGGCCACATAAAAATCAACACCACTGTTTGCAATCATCAACTGGGCATGCTAATTTAACTGGCAAAGTTAAATGTTTCCAGTGTTGTGCACTCATGCATGCAAACATCACAGGCTTACCAATAACCAAATATGCAGAAACTGCCTCCTGCTTTTTTGCTCCTACGTTACTGAAGAGTCAAAACAATGGAAGTCCATTTTGATCTGCACCAGGTGGTTGGTTTGATATGTATCTATTACACTAACTTTTAACACACGTAAATGGAGACTTCTGTAGTCTTGACTCTCCAACATCAATAAATTATGCAATCCCACCTCCCACACATCCCATTGAAGAGTTCTCCCCACAATACCTGATGTTTTCCTGATCCCTTCAACCTTTTGCAATCTCAACTGTCCAGAAGTGAAACCACATTCCACAATTAACTGATTGAGTGTCTGTCTCTCTCATCCAAGAAAACATGTAGGTAAATGCATTATCCACCTTCATCAACTGAGCCCAGTAGTCATCAACCAGAATCACCACATTCAAGACCAGGCAAACAAGACACTTCCAGACAGATGGACATGCACGCACACACACACCCGTGAAGTTCGCTCTCCACTGCGTATGTGTTCTGTGTGTGCGTATCATTTACTAAAGTACCACTCGCAGACAGTGATCTAAAAACCACTGCTGATATGACCCAGTCTGCGACAATTACAGTTAGTCACCGACCGCACATGTCTGATGCTTCTGCAAGCACCATGTACACAAAAAAAACATGTTTCTGTGTACACAATTACTCAAACAAAAATTGTTAAACAATCGACAATTTAGGCATATTAGTCTAATAACCTACATAGATCAAGGGATCGGCTCCACGGAATTAGGTCAGAGTAATTACAAAATTATTTAGTCATAGCTCACACTGTGTCATCATTGTTATCATGATACTCATATCACTGCAATGTGGCATCATTGTTATCATGATACTCATGTCACCACAATGTGTCATCATTATTATCATGATACTTCTTATGTCACTACGATGGGACATCATTGTTATCATGATACTTCTTATGTCACTATGATGGGTCATCGTTGTTATCACAATACTTATGTCTTCACAATATGTCATCATTGTTATCATGATACTTCTTATGTCACCACAATGTGTCATCATTGTTATCATGATACTTACGTCACCACAATTCCAGCACTTCCAGTTCTTACTCCATCACCTTCTCTTTGGTCCATCCAAATACCATGTCCTTATCCATTTTAGAAACCTCAAACAAGTCACCAGCTTCTCTTTGGTTCATCCAAATACCATGTCCTTATCCATTTTAGAAACCTCAAACAAGTCACCAGGTCATCATTGTTCAACTGTGTTTCCTCCTTTCCTTGGAATAATTCCCCACTAGACATTGTAGTAGACAGTAAACATTTACTCCCTGTTTGATGTCAAATGAAGATCCATTTCCCAACAGTTCCAACACTGCCCAACACTCTCAAACATACTTCAGACATGTGGTTCAAATCTGAACCCCACAGAACTGCACCACTTACTCTCTCAGAGACGGATCTGAGGAAAGGGGTTTGAAAACCGATCCCCTCTAAGCGCATGGGAAAGATTAAGGAGGCGCCAAGTTTCCGACAGTGTGGGGTGAACAGCAAGGGTAGTTGAGTTTAACATTACAACCTGCCCCTCTGCCTACCCTGCCCCCTCTAACTGTAATGACGCCCTGAGTGGGAGGGGGTATATTTGTGCAAATCAGCACAATTTTACTGACTGACTTTGAAAAATGGTATTTCTTGAATATTTAAGCCTTCTAGTAACACTACTTCGGTAAATAGGGAAGATGCTTCAATCTGAATATTTAAGCCTTCTAGTAACACTACTTCGGTAAATAGGGAAGATGCTTCAATCTGATTATTTAAGCCTTCTAGTAACACTACTTCGGTAAATAGGGAAGATGCTTCAATCTGATTATTTAAGCCTTCTAGTAACACTACTTCGGTAAATAGGGAAGATGCTTCAATCTGAATATTTAAGCCTTCTAGTAACACTACTTCGGTAAATAGGGAAGATGCTTCAATCTGAATTCATTCGATCTGATGTGGATGTGAAGTTATCAGTGTATGATTAACTTTCTAATAACAAATGCCAAGTACTTAATTAAATTAGTTAATTAATCAATACAATCCAAGTAACAAAATTAATCCAGACAATTCCCGTAACAAAATGAATCAATCAAAACAACTTAAAGTAGCTGTATGCCCCGACTAGTACACCATGACAAATGACATGTTTTGACATACATAATTCTTTTATAACATATAAATGATCATAAATAAGACTTACTGTACACATATCAAAATACATGTGCAATATGCACATGTAGATAGATCACTGGGAGTGGACCAACTTAACAATACCTCCTACGTATCACTGCTATTTTAAGTACACGCGCACACACACACGCACACACAAACATGCATGCACACAGTGAATCAACAAGATCACATTTCACAGACTTATCAGTTTACAATGCTTTTGATGCAATAATTCAAAACCTGAATGACAAACATCATTGTGCATAAAAAAGTCTTGTTTGTTACATTATAATAATATAGGCACGTGATATTCCTTCACAACTTATATTCCCATAAACATATTTTTTATAAATACTTCAGTAAGTTGAACTACTTTTTCTAAAAAATTATGTAAAAAAACAAATTGCCCTTTGCCAGAACAAAGGCAGATATAATCAAGAAAACTAACTGCTGACTTGATGAGTGAGCCAAGAGGAACCTTATAACCAGTGGCAGTGTAGCGTTTGATGTCTGGTTCTGGCATAATTACAGGGGCCAGTAGCTGGCTAACCAACCATGGCAAATGGATTTGGTTTGTGTGTGTGTTGTGTTATCACTTCAAGATCAAAGACATAACTTTGAAGTTGTCCATGGTGTGTGTGTGTGTGTGTGTGTGTGTGTGTGTGTGTGTGCACGCGCGTGTGCAGGCGCGTGCGCATGCAGGCATGCATGGTAGTTCTTAACCAAGCAAGCAGTTACATGTCGCCAACCAATAACCCAGTAACAACTGTTGACTTGTAGTGCACAAAGGTGACACATTTATTCACCAGCACATTTATATTCCTGTGTGTAAAATGTTGACACATTTCCCTTGTGTAGGACCTACTTCCTCTGGCTGGACACTAAGCCTTATGAAAGGTTTCCTTCCTCCTCCTCTCACTTACAATCAAAGCATCTCAACACCAACTCTGTACCACAAGATCCATCAAAGCTTACCAACAGGATGTGACTAACATATAAATATGACAGAATCCAGTAGACAGGAAGCACCACCCTGTCCTATAAAGTTGTTAATTCTTCAAATTTCATGTCACCATTTACTGTGCCCTATATCTGTTTAAAACCCAACATAAAGTGTAACTTTGGTATGATCCCCTTAACCATGGTGATAGGAAATATAGGAAACTATCAAAGCAAATTCAAATGGAAAACTAGTAAATATTATACCTGCCTCAATAAACCCAAACCAGTGCCTAATGGCTAACATATGCCCTTTCTAATTAAGTAATTACAATCAAACACAGCCTTGCAATTAAGTAATTTCCATTTGATTGGCAGCCTTCCAATTAAGTAATTGTCATCTGATTGGCAGCTTTCTAATTAAGCCATTACCATAATTAGACAGAACAGTTTACAATAGCTTGGTCAACAATGACCTCTGTATTGGTCACACCTTGATCACAAGTAGCCCATTGACCAATTCTCCAGTGGTGGTGGTGTTGCACTTGAAAACTAGTGTTAATTCTTCCAAAACTGCATCCAACACCCAGAACTAACACCACAATCACAGAAACACACAGGCACTTGTGGTATAAACAATAGTGTGTGTTTATACACCAAGCAGTAACCTTACCCACAGGGCCAATTAGAGATAACCATCAACTGGCATTAGACTAAGATAATCTTTTTAATCTAAACAGGGCACTTACATTAGAGCTGGGGCAATGTGGTTATGCTAGCGGTAAAATGTCAAACCTGAAAATGTCAGCATTGCTCCAATTTCCATAACTTTCTATAAAGATATAATAATTGTACTTGTTTAATGACATACCACTGACATCATAACTGAGCTCCACATCCTAGTGTTTTCAACAAACATGATAAAGGTGATGACACAGCAGAAAACATAGCAAGCTTTTTGTTGTAGTCAACACCCAGAGGGTTAAACATTTAATGCATTTTTGTACTCTCTTGTGTAATTTCAGCTGGTCACATGATCTGCCATAAAGCGCCCCAGCCAATCCCTACATGCCCTTTATGTATAGCCAGTAGATACAATGACACAGATAAGGAGGGCAACATTGCATCAGAATTTACAGGATTACTTTAGAAATTCATTCACTGTATAACTGATGCATGTCAGCTCAATTGATAGTCAACATTTAAGCTAAACACCACCATTAGATTTGACTGATAGGATTCAAGAAGACATGCCCCTTTCATGGGATCAGCTTCTAAGAGGTGTATGGGTTTAACTGTTTAGAAGCCTCCCACTGAGCAGGTATAAATGATATTGTTCTTGTGCGATGTACTTAAATCTGGTAACACCAGCTGTCTTGATCAGTGTAACTTAATCCTATAGATCTACGCCCACAACAATAAGTGTTGTCCTTGTCTTGTTGAACTAAACAAACATGCATCATAAGTTCATAAATCACAACACAAAGTCAACGTACACAATCTCCTGTAATTAGTAAAATTATTATTGGGGAATCTTTACAGTACCAAGACATGTATAACGTAGTTTAGTGACGGTGTCAGAATATTCTGTAACACAAAACTTGAATATCAGAGCAACTACAAAAAGATTCCCTTAACAAAGCAAACATCAAAACAACTAGATGAAGATTCAGATAATATCACCACTAGTACTGGTTATTTCTAGATATATCAACAAGTTATACAACTGTAAACCACATTATTGGTTAATTGTTCTTTATTAATCGGGAGAGACATCATGATGTGAATATTTAATGATTTGTTGTTTTCTTGCAAATATAATTATACATTTCACACAACTGGTCTAGAATTACTATGCATGGATCTGGATTGTGTGTTGAACTATCAAGGAAAATTTGTTGCACTGTAGGTTCATAATTCTCACATTATTCATGATAAAACAATGCATGCTTTCTAGTTAAGCTGAAATGATCACTAACAAATCTGTTGAATCAACGACCGTAATAGCTCCAGAATCAACTAACAAAGTTTAATGACACAAATACTCCCTAAATCTATCCGAAACAGCAGTTTGATGAATACACACAATCTCACGGATAACAAAAATGCCATAAATGGACCACGCAATGCAATCAACCTGACATTAAGCACCGGAAACGCCCTCCTACAAATTTACTACCCACAGGCACCAACTAGTAAAATTATTACTGATTTAATGCGCACTTTGCCGATGCTGCCCACCTCCGATGTTCTGAGTATCATGAATCACGGGCAAGAAAACTTATGGGCACAATGGGGCAGGGCCCCATTGGCTGCTACACAAACAGAAACTTAGGCTGTTTGGTAAAGACGCATATTTACTTACAAATATTAGCAGTCTTCAGTCCAGCCACTTCACAGGAAGCCGAGTGTTTCCGTTACCAGAAACAAATGTTAACAACAGTCAACAGGAAATAGTGCATAGCAAGGGATGTATTCTTATCCAGCAGTGTAATATTAATGAACATCAGGACACCTGGCAACCATATTAAATCATATCCTTAATGACTCCTGACTATCAAGATGTCAGTTTAACATCTCACTCCATCTTTCTGATGCAGCTATTTTTATGGGTACAGATTTGTCAGTTCACTGTGTACTGGGATTGACACACAATTGTCTCAATTAATAATGAAATGGATCATTAACCCCATGTGTAATATTGTGATTAAGCAATTAAATGCTGGTGTAAACATGGGCTTTTTGTGAGTACATCGATAAACAAATTATTTAATTGTTACCTTTCAACTAACTATGGTTATGAAGAAAATGTTTATATTAAAAAAAATCTCCACAACCACAATAAAACACAGTATATGTACCATGCTATGCAATTATCTATAATCACCTGTAATCAAAGTTAAACACCCTCAGATAAAATAACACACCCTGTATTTACCCCATACACACATCAATGCATTAACATACAACAATATTCAAGTTCAAAGTCAAAGATTCTTACAATGCACCAAGATCAGAGAGGACCCTAAAACATGCCCTACTTTGAAGAACAAACAAACACCAGTTCACAAAAATCTCTTGCGCTACACTAAGCTGCATCGGGGTGTTTTAATTTGACTTAACAAGAAGACACACCAGTGTTTGCTCAAGCCACAATAGCTTCAATCAAGTTGAAAATCAATGATTCTAAAACCATGCCAACATCAGAGATGACCCTAAAACATTCCCTACTTTGAAGTACAAACAAACACCAGTTCACCAAAAAACTCTTGCACTACACTAAGCTTGAGGTGTTTTAACCCCACATAACAAGAAGAAACACTTACCTGTGTTTGCACGAGCTACAATAGCTTCAATCAAAGCCGAGTCCACATAAACAGATTTATCCATTTTCAGTCTATCCAGCAAATACAACCCCATTCTCAGTGATCCAGCATCATGAATGAAATGACCAGTGGCCACTTGAATGACCTCACTTATGTGGCTTCAAACACCACTAGACACTCCCAACCACCTGTGGCCATCCCTATCTGTTTAACTGATCTTTGGTCACGCCTGGCTGCATATGCTACAGGCTGGGCTGACTCCACCAGCAGGAAGTCTGGCTATGGGCCAGGGCTGTCACAGTTCATGGTTTCATACACCCAGGGGGGTGAAGTAAGTCTGCCAAACACTCTGGGGGGTCTTGTTGATGTCTGGGGTGGTTGGGTCATAGGTTAATCTCCCTTCAACAAGGCTGTGGTCTGATCAGCTAAATGGTTAATATCAGTCCTGGTCACACTTTCTAAAGGTAACTGAGAATGTTCAGTAATTACGCGCAAGATTAAAATCACACCTTCAATAGTTCACACACATCTGTATAGTGACACAGCAATCATAATTATTGTAGATTGATTAAGATATGACTGTCCACTGATTATTCTAGGTCAATGTTAGTCCAAACCTCTCATCAAAATATCATATCTGTGATCAGTGTTTGCTAGATGACAGTGGGTGCAAAACATGTCTTCATCCTCTTAGTCATAGGTCACCACACATAGACCCTACCACTCATT
Organism: Lamellibrachia satsuma; assembly: GCA_033239005.1. NCBI lineage: Eukaryota > Metazoa > Annelida > Polychaeta > Sabellida > Siboglinidae > Lamellibrachia > Lamellibrachia satsuma. The sequence continues at coordinate 9,089,136 of BSQZ01000010.1, forward strand.
TTGCTGTTATGTAACATGTTTCCCTGGGCCTGCAGGAGGCTGGCAGCAGGAAGTGGTGGGTTGATAAACCTGAAAACGTTTACACTGATGTGTTCATAATGAACCGAGTTAATACAAAGTAAATTCAAGTCAATATATGTGATCTACATCTATTATCAGAGGAGGTTTTCATTAAGAAACTACAATGCTTATATTGCCTAAAGACAAAACTATAAAGCAAATGTTATCACCCAAAGACCCCTAAAAGTCAACCTTCTGACCAGCTTAATGTTTCACAAAATAAATTTGCATATTGTCCCCCATCCCAATGGTTCCCAGTTTGGGAGATTTCAATAATACTTGATAACTAGTATTGTTAAAACATCAGTATGTCGCAGGGCACAATAAAATGATCATTAAAACATTTAGCAACAGTAAAAGGGACAGTTTGTTTGTTGTGCAATGTAGTTGCTCAAAATGTTTTTTTTCTGCATGTAAACTTCAGGATATAAAAAACAGTGGCACCACCATGTGGGAACCAACTGCATTAGATCCCAAGCCATCTGGTAGTTTTCCCGCTGTTCCCAAGCATACATTGGAAGTCCTGGTTTCCCACACCTAATGCAACACTCAACCACAAACCAGCGCTTAGCCTAAGCCCTCAAATAAGACACAAACCCATACATGAAAGCAGAGTCGTATACCCAAGGGTATAATATTTGCTACACTCATGTTTTGGGTGTGTTTTGGGCAGTCGGTTTCCAACAGTGACATCTGCCTTCCTGCAGTGCCATGCTAACAGTGCAACCAATAACATACATCACATCATAATGGGGGTATAAAACAAGTTAACCAACCACACTAGCCTGCAGGGGTCCATGGGGGCACTACATTAACTAAATTCAGGGTCTGAAAAAGTGCACCACACCCACATTTATAGTATGACATAGGGGCTATAAAACAGACTGTCTTTCTGAATGTTATTGAACCCTTAAACACCCCAGGCTGAAAGACAAGACGGGTGTCACAGGAATCTATACTACAAACAAGACTGAGGAATGCATTGAGAGAAAAAAGTAACCTAGAATGCAAATCTCTAATTGGTTAATTTGTATGTTTAACTCAAATATCATGGTTACATTACATGCTGAACAGCAAGGTCGATGTGGTTCATAAAGACACCACCAGGTGGCCAAGATAGAATATAGTTTATATTGCAAAATATGATTTTATGATAAGACTTATAACCTTTAAATTTAACTATATGGCAAAACCAACTGTATATCTATAAAAGTTATTATTTAACTAATTATTAAACATAATGTGATAGCTAAAATCATTATATGAAAGTCTTGCATATCAACCATTTGCAATACCACCAGTAACAATTCAGTAACAAATGTGAGTCAACCTGAAAAAAACATTCCTTCAAATCACATCCTACAAGATAGCAACCAGAAATAAACACATCAACCACAAAACTGTTAATTGGAAAACCCTACTTTAATCACCCAACCGGCAACCACATAATCACAATGACTGACAGCAGGGCTATCTGACTAGCTCCATTTCCAAGTGTTCACATCCCAATCACAAAGATTATCCTAATCTGCTTGAGGATTATTTCCAGTCTTGGTTAACAGCATCCCTGTCACCTGTAAGCTTAGTGCGGCTATCACAATATCAACACAGAAACACACCTGCTTATTTTCACATTAGCTGAAACAAAACTTGCAGTATAAACATAAAATGGCCACACAGTGTCATACACGAGTATAATAGGAACTTCATTGGTTTTATTATACTATCGCGTCCTATAGCATAAACTATATTGTAGTATCCTGACCGTCCCCAAATATGTAATTTAGTGAACCACAGTTAATAAATATAATTCAAACCATTATCTGTTTAAGAAAATCAGCATGCGTTTGTAAGCATGATGTTCATGGGCAAAACATTCAAATTAACCAGATGGCGGAAAAATCGTATATTTACAAATAGTGGTTCATCAATTAAAAGATATTTAGATATTAGAATAGATAGTCTATTCTATAGGTTCTGTGATAACAACTTATCAGATTCTGTACTGTTAATGTGGCTGACATCTCTACATACTCAACACTGGGACATTTTGTCAGCCCAGTCAAAATTTCAATTCGATAGGGGCAATTTTTATCCTTCTTCCCATCTGTTACAATGGGCCTATCACATCACATCAAAGAACCCATTAGGCAACTAATGAATCACAGGCATTTACCTGAGATACAGGTAGATGTTCCTGCTTTCTGTGTTTTGTGTATCCTACCTGTAGCAAATCACCTGTCAAATAAGTAATTGATAACAATCATCAAAGTGGTGTAAGGTAATACAGGAAACATCATTCGGTAATGTAACGAGGATCATGTTTCTGATTCAGTAACTTGATCTTGTGTGCCATAATGTGATGCAAAAGTTGAGATTGTGATAAGATTATACACAACTTCCCACATGAGCGGAAACCAACTTTTGTCAGCATCCATCAGCAAGGATACTGTCTTTGGAAGAATCACAAAGGCCAACAATCATGGCTGCACCACTGCCAACAATAGATTGTCTGCATCGGAAAACATAATGCTGATATCATAGATAAGATAGCAGAACAGACAACTGGGTAAATATTACCAGAAATAGAATGTTTTAGTTTCTCACATGATGACCTGTGACCTTTGCCCAAACATTGAAGGACTGAGGGAAACCACCTGGAAATATTGGGTACCTATTTTTTTTTTGCTGGTGCATGGTTTTTACTTATAGCAGTAAGCAAGATACCACAATCTAGAAAATATAAATTATAGGATATTTATAACTAGGTGGTTTCTTTGCCAAGTGGAAATGCCCACAGAGACTTCACACATTAAAATATGGTTGTTCCAGTTGGTTTATCATCCCTGATATTTGCACTGCTGAAATTTGAGGAGTAATTAGGGTTATGGTTATGATATAAAACTGGCTGTACCATCATTCCAATGCTCAGATCTCTAACACTGACAACATGATGACAAATAAAACAAGTACATAAAGCACATAAAATTCTACATAGGGCACAGCACATAACCAGTGACATTGTCGTCTCGGCGAAAATCTCCAAACTTGGTGTTGTAGCTACGTTGGCTGGCAGGTTATTCCAATTGGCTTTTGTATGGTGTAAAAAGTTATACTGGATGAATTGCTTGGTGATTATGGGAGTTGAAAAGCTTCAGAATGCATGTGTCGGGAGGGTCTCACCAGAGGTATAAGTTGGAGGAAGAGGTCCAGGGCGACTATGCCATGCAACGTCTTATAAAACATGACAAGGCAGATGTCGGTTCTCCTTTGTTGGAGGCTGTGCCAGTGCAAGTGTTTGATCATAGTGGTGACACTTGCTTCCAGTTGTAGTTGTTACCAATATACAAGGCCAGACCAGACACACCAAGAATGGAGAACTTGTAGGAACATACCTCGTTGAAAGTGTGTCTTCTTCAACAGGGACACCATTCTCTCCATGTCCAGACACTGACCAAGGCTGACCACAAGCAGTATGGCCAACCAGTGGTTGGACTATGATCCCACAGACTTAAGCTGTCAAATGTCCACTTTCCTTTGCCAGAACATCTATGAAATGTTTGACCAGCTGACAGAGATGACCCTGGCTGCAGGTATTCCTGTGTCATGCACTAAACTGATCCACCAGTCTCCAGTAGATAAAACAGGGACATCTCCCCAAGGTAATCCCAGTCTGGCTGACAGGTTTTATAGCTGTGAAATCTGACCCCTCCATGGACACTAAACCAACATTGGGCTCATCCAGGCTGGACAATGTCCACTGCTGGCCAGCTTGGGCAAGATTAGATAAGCCAGCTGGACACTGATAGGTGACATCTCAGTGGAGTTGACACAGAACAGGCTCTGTCCACAACTGCCCAGTCAGTCCACTGGACACTGGTCTAATTCATACCCTTACTGACCACCACTTCCTGTCACAAACTGACCACCCTCTGCATCTTCATGGCAACCAGACACCTGGAGGGTTCATACTGCCCACCCCAATTAACTGACTTGACCAGTGATGGTCAAGCTGGTTATTCAGTCAAGCCAGCCCACTGGACAGGTCAGATTAATACAAATCACATATCCAACAAACATTTGTTAGGAATGTGGCCAAGGCAACCCATTGACCATCTAGTGACCAATGTCCACTACAATACCTGTTTATTGGTCAAACACTTTGGCCAGAGTGATATCCAAGCACTTGTGTGTCCCTCCCTATCTGTATCATAATCATCTCTGGACAGAATGCTAATAATGCTGCCAATCTCTTGGGTACACCTCCACTGACCACAACAGTGGAGGTCAAACAGTGACCATTGTGGTCATAGTGCTGATAAACGACCAACACACAGTGGTGATTTGTGGCTTGTTGTCCAGATACAGTAATGTTGACCATAGTTGACCATAGTCAGATAGTTTACCATGCAACAGACTAGGTTAATACAGCCATAATTTATATCTTGCTACACGGACATGAATATCATAAAATTATACTGCATATTTTATGAAATCTGGACTGTAAAACACTGTTTTCCAGCACATAAAACAAGTGGGTTTATGAGTCTGTTTACTCTAGATCTGTAGTCCATATTAATAGTATCAAAATACACAACCACACACAACTAATTTAACATGCACAGAGTTACCAATACTCATGGTATTAGGTAATTATTTCTAATCTCAATGAACAATATAACAAATCTTAAAATTACAAACCAACTGCAATCAATAAAACAAAAGTATTATAAATGGGTATTTAATTACTACAAATACAATGACGATTCACTACACCCGGCCATGTCTTTCCAAATTCCCTTCTCTCATAGTGAATGCATTTCTTCCACGTACAACCTCTCTATGTACTATTCTGTCATTAATATGCTCTGTAAGTTATTTATGGAGCCTATATGAGCAACATAAAACCACATGTTGCTATGACAACACCCCATAGGAAGTAGTAATTTACACAGCATGCTGGGATAAGTCAATCAATTGTCCGAAAGAGAAAAACAAATCCATTAATGTGGCAGTATCAGATTGATTCAGATTTTAATAACAAATTTACCTGTAATTTCACCTTATCAGACTTGAAATTGTAGTCCAAAATTGAAGGATTGCAACATACCGAAAGGTAAAAGGACAATATGAAATGCTTTTTACTTACCCCAGATATCTGTACTGGATTCAGCAATCCCAATACAATTTTATTTCTCACCTTCTCCTTAAATTTCCCATCTCTTCTGGCTACAATTCCAACTACAAACTTCATTTTATTCCCAAATATGACTCAGCCAAATAATCTTTCCTACAAATCTTTTCCTAGAAGATAGCAACCAGAACTGCACACATATACCACAAAGCAGTCAATTAGATACCCTACTTTAATCTCCTTAACCACATAACTGCAATGACTCAGGGTAGGGTTATCCACATTATGTTTTCAACATCACATTCAAAGAGATTATCATAATCCCCACAAGATTATATCAGTAGACATAATTATTTGTTAGATAAATGGACTGAGGTTTACTGGAAAAACATGATATAAATGTAAATGCTTATGGCATAAGTTTTGTTTGAAAAAACCCAACAATAAAGTGAACCAATTCCTCGCACGATATTGCATTTCATTAACTGCTGATGCAAGATTAAAATCCACAAACTGTAACTGCATGAAATCTAAGATTAATCTCCATATAGATGTTCTTATCTTCTCATCTTTCTCATGGGTTTCTGGGTAAAAAAATTGTTACAGCTTTAAACTATTAATTTGTGAATGAACCCCTTCAGAGCATAAGGGCAGTATGCCCCAGCCAATACTCCAGTGCAGTCTCTACCAGGGCATTTTTGGCAAACCGCCAGACCAAAACCTGTTTTAGTGATCAGATCAGAAAGGACAAAATCAGACTTGTCTAGTTATCATCCATGGTTGGTTGAGACCCACAAACAACTAGTGTTTCAGACCCTGGAGGAGTGGCAACACCCACCAGAGGCTTTGGCAATGCCATACTCACACTAAGCCATGATTTACTGGCTGTCCTTTTCTGAACTCCATTCTTGCTGATCAACCCAGATGTTTATATCTCCAAGAGAAACCATCCAGATTACAACTGAACACACAAATGTATACATTCAGCCTGAGGTTGACCATATCTCTATCTATGGCGGTTGTATCTGGTCTTAGCTGTATGCAAGCAAACAGCAGGAACACACTTTGCAATGATGTTTGCAGAACCACTCAGATAAGACAATCCCAGTCTTACTGATGCAGATATCTGTGCAATAAACTCTTGGCATTTTCCTAGCCAAAATCTCTTACATAATTGTTACTGCCATCTTTCTAAAGACCTACCTTTCCTGCACCACTGAAATGTTTAAAAACCATCTGTCTAAGGACCTACCTTTTCTGCACCAACTAAAAAATTTAGGCCTCTTCTAAAAACAATACTTTTTTCTGCACCAACAAAGTATTTCCAGGCCAACCTATGACAAGTTGTTTTTTTAAAATCTTCCAAGACCACCTGTCTAAATAATTTTTTTTGCACCAACTAAAATGATTAGAGATCACCTGTCTAAATCGCATTTTTCTGCACCAAATGGTCCCATTTAGACACAAGACCAGCTAGACACAAACTTGTGTATTCTAAAATGACTTGTCTCAATATGTGTTATCAACACTTGTATGAAATTGCCTTCATAATTGATCACACATCTAGTCTTGCATCAATGACACTGGACACTATTGTCTGCCTCAAGTTGTTGACACAAGCCCTTAGCCTACATAGACAGATGAATATGTTTCTTGGTAGCATCCACAATCTGCCAGTTTGACAAATAGAAGCCTCCTACGATGTTATTTTTGACAGTGAGGTTACCAGAGCATGAGATATTGTCACGAGGTGGTTGCTTTATTAAAGTTGAATATTATCATGGTGCAACAATTTCTTGGTAATATAAAATGTATATACAATGCATATTCTTTATCATTTTCTACACTGAATGGAACAATGTCCTGGTCACAATTTGTTTTACTGAGGTCATAGATCGGTCATCTGATTTACCACACCTGTTGTATGTACAGGTGTCAGCCAATCATTAGAGAGCTATCAGTGAACAAGAGAGTTCCCAGTGAACAAGAGAGTTCCCAGTGAACAAGAGAGTTCCCAGTGAACAAGAGAGTTCCCAGTGAACAAGAGAGTTCCCAGTGAACAAGAGAGTTCTCAGTGAACAAGAGAGTTTCCAGTGAACAAGAGAGTTCCCAGTGAACAAGAGAGTTCCCAGTGAACAAGAGAGTTCCCAGTAAACAAAAGAACTCCAAGTGAACAAAACAGATCCCAGTGAACAACAACTCTGAGTGAAGAGAGCTCCCAGTGAACAAGAGAGCTCTCAGTAATGAAGAGAGCTCTCAATGAATAAGGGGCTTACAGTGATTGAGAAAAAAATACAGTTTTGATACAAATGTTTAGTCTGGAAGACCACGGCAAGTGGCACAGAGAGTGTGTGAAGGAGTTACGTAACTCAAGGGACAGCTATTACCCAGCTGGGCGAAAGTAAAAATAATATATATATATAAATATAGTAACACATCAGGGCAATAACCCTATTGCTAACCATGTGTGAACTACTAAATTGCCGTGTTCAGTATAATGCAATTTACACATATAGCTGAGTCATCTAAATCAGAGAAGATTGCCAGCAAACACGTTGAATACATAGCTTGGTTCTAAGTTTTTTAGTGTTGGTTCTAAACCAATCATAAATTACCTTTACAGTACTTAGAATACAGCAAGAAAAAACAACAGTAAATCTGGCTGAATTACTGCCACCCTGGCTATAACGACACATCTTATACAATGTTAGCGGTACACAGGTGTACATATCTGATAGAAGTATACAACTGTTATCAACGTGGTGGTAATCTATCACACATAAAGGTAATTCTTTTCATTCCAGTTAACTGCAGACATTACAAAATGCCGGGTCTTCCGTTCAGTGAGAACAAAAACTGATGCGATAAGGGTTCCAGTAAGCACATAAAAACTAAGTCAACCCGGTGAATTCTGACCACATCCAGGGTGGTCAGAGGGTTTTGACCACAAAACATTTCCTAAGCTATTTATGTAGCAGCAATGAGCAATAGTTGTGAAGGCAACGGGACTTGTAAAAACTACAGTAAAATGGCATCACTAATAAACCAATTTGTGTTCAAAAGTTTCTGGGAACTTCAGATAAAGACAGGCTGGGTAAAAAAAAGGTACGTTCTTATATAGCACAGTATCCAGTTCGTAGGACCACTCAAAGCGCTTTACACTTCACCCCCTGGCAGATTTGTTCATTCCAAGGCCATCTCAACTTATCTGGGAAGCATTCAGCCATGCTGCAATTGCACAAAGACTATTCGTTCACATTTCCACCAGTGTCTGTATTGCGAGGTACTCATTTATACAGCTGAATGAACTGTGGCAACGTAGGGTGATTAAACATGCCAAAAGTTTGATGCAACTGCAGTGGGATTTGAAACCGGGTTCTCTCGACTGAGAGTCCAGCCTTCTAACCGGTATGCCATCGTGTCCAACAATTCATGCACTGCAGTGTGGTATGAAAGCAACCTGGTTTTTCGTGGATAACTTTTCATCCTGGTGCGATGTGGTGAATGTAGAACTTGCCTACAGAAAATTACTTGTCTCTAATTGTGATAATTTGAAGCAGGTGTGTCATAAAGAACAAGGAAGAAATGTTGATAAAGATACCTCATTGTCACACCAAAGTACCCTGCTCTCTTGGAGGATACAGGTTATTTCTTGTATGCCCACTTATGTGCATGCAAGTCAAGTTATTGCACATTAAATTTTAATATGATGAGTTGTTAGGCCAACACAACCCTAAATAAGCTGAAATCGGTACTTAAATCGATGGACCAACATTTATTTACATTCTAATCTCATCCCCAGACAAATACTGTTTAAATCTAAGCGTAAAGTCATGTGCTGCAACAAACTCACCGCGTTTGTTGAGGGGGTTCAAACCCCAACCCCTCCGCTTACACTGGCAGCACATGTGGCACCCTCGTGACATCACTGCACATAACAACATCACAGGCGAACTGTGACCTTTGTGTCATGCACACACAATTCAAATCCCTGACAGTAAATCACAGATCCAGAATCCTGGTTATGACTCCGGATGAGTCGATCGGATCAATGCCTTCATCCAGCAAATGATGTGACAATCCGGGAGCAAGAACACAGCATTCCATTCACACCAGTGGTGTTTGTGTAAACCCCAAGCAGACAAACCCCTGTTGAGGTGACACAGCTGTGATAGGCCCCACTACTTACAGGGCTGTAAGTTTTCAACATGGCTAAACATCTCTGTTATCTTCCACAGCGCACTGGAGACACTGAGAGTTCAACAGGGTTCAGTTTCTCCTGAATAGGCTGGTAGAATCAAACAGGCTACAACTGCTAGAGAGCTGGGATGGTTGCACTGGGAACATGGTTGTATCATCCCTGTTCTCCCTAGAGCATTCCTATCTCCAGGTATACTGCAGATGAGTCATAGTTGATACACTATCTCAGCCAAGGTTTTCTGCACATCTCTATGAGGTGAACTGCATGCCTAGAGAAGAGTTCTTCCAAATGCTGCACAGCTGTCATTGCCTAGGCAAGGATGCTGGGGCAAAAACTCCAACCGACCTCCACCCCACTTCTCACCCCAGCGGATCACAAGACTACACCAAAACCTTCCTGACAGCCGTGACACTTGTCGACTTGTGTCAGAAATAAGACACATATGGTGACTGGTATCCGATGGCGACACTGTCAACCATCCACCGCACCGTGACACTGCAAGTGTCAAACTCCAATTCATGTGACACACAGACACTGTCCTATTTCTGTCAGATCCAGTTCACTGGGTGTTATAAGAATGATGGCAAACTACTGATTTATGCCAGTACAAGTGCCATCTTGTCATGGACACATATATGCCTACTTCAGCCAACACAGTGCCTAGCAAGCCACAGAACTGAAATGGTTTGAATTACCTCAGGAGAGCATGGAGGACATGCCATACGGTGGGTGAGACACCGGGGATAACTTTACAACCAAAGTGTAGCATTTCAAAAAGCAATGCTGCATTGCATGCCTTTGATGTTAATGAAGGCCCAAATGGTTTTGTGCCAGTGGGCAGAATTCACTGATTGCTTCCACCAGCAGTGGGAGCCAGGGGGGTCTTAGGGGCTGGGGTTGATTCAAGCAGGGTTGTGTACTAAGGTTCAGCCACTGAAACCAGTTTAGGCAGTAGTTGATTAGGCACCTGATTAGGCACCAACAATCCTGCCTTCTATGCATGAAAACACTGAGTGTCTGTGTCTGACAACAAATAAAATGAAAAATAGATTTAAACGATCTTATTGTGTAATGTCATATTCATCAGACCTTATTCAACACATAACCTACTCAGTTTTTATTAGACAGGACCTTGTTGCTTGTAACCTCAAAGCAAGATCAACCACAGACCAAGTATCAAGCAGTGAATTTCAGTTCAAGAGATGGAACTTTTCCTTTCTATTATGAATAGGTTTTTTTATCACTGCGATACCTCATTGTCACATACTTGTATAATCACCCCAGGTGAGAACCCCTGCAATAAGGGTAATTCTACCATTCCATAAACCTTTGCTCCACAAAATGTGCCATAAAGACAAGTGCACCTGGTCTATTAGTTGCAGCAGCTTGGTGCATAAAGGGAAAAACCCTGAGGGTTGAGCTTCCGATATATGGCCATCGAAGTTGGTCTATTCAAGTACAACACTCGTTCACCTCTTATGAAGGCGATTCTGAAGCTCTCCTGCCCGCAGCGACGGGAGATAAGAACGCTATCCAACAGCCACACAAACACAAGTAAGACATACTTATGCATCCATACAATGTACCCAGAGCTCCATATAACATCCAGTTCTTCTTGGAACCAAACTACCTTGTCAGCACAAGAGCTTTGTGTGACAAAAGAAAACATAATATTCACAGTACCCTGGACGACAAGATTCCATCAGTGCTGCTGGCCAAATGTAGATATTTTCACAGATTGTCGTTCAATGGTCATAATTCCTACAAGTTTTCCCCCTGATGTTTTTTTATAAAAAAAAATTGTAATATTAGTAGTCGACATTAGCAATCATCTTGGTCCTCTCAAATACCGGTAGTGGCTGGCCCAAATTATCACGGATGGAAATTACAGAAAGATAAATTTTTTGTGAATTAAAAATAAACAGCAACGCAAATGATTGAAATGCAAGTGTTTGTAAACATTACTCTATACAGGATCAAAACTAGCTAACACAACCAGGATCAAGGATTAACTCATTTCCAGATCTACAGCACCCCAAGAGACTCCCAATATATTTATTATTATAAATCTGGTATTGATACTAACAACTGGCATAATGTAAATGATGGGATCCGTTACTTCAAAAACAAGTCTAATACCATTACCGTTTTAACCAAATTGATTTACCCAGATGCTTTACAAAATCAAATTGTTTTTAAAAGATTTATATAAAACCAGAATCAGTTATATAACTGTAAAAAGTTGTATGGCTTCTATATTTTAATAGCTGTTGACACCAGATGTGTAATCATTGCACTATCATAAGCAATCAGACATCACTGTTTCATAACACCAGCCTCAGGGGGTAGCCACTCCTGCCTTCTTCATCCAGTCTGTGAAGTCAGCACACTAGTGAATGCACCCTCCAAGTGGGGTGGCTAGGTTATCTGGAGGAGTGGCAAGCCACATTATGATGTGAAAGGGGTAGGGTAAAAAAGGGTAATCACACAAACAGGGTCTTCATTATACTGCCCACATCAACACAATGCAGAAACCACAGCAGTAGTTAATTGAGTTCAAAGTCCAATAAATTGCCCCCTCCCAACCTTTGACCACTTTTGGTCACTGCAAGTGCAAAAATGCATCGTCATGTGTAACAATATTACTCTGTTACATGTTTGTCATAGAAACACTGCTGCCTATGAATATTTCCCCTTTTGCATTCACCAGAAAAACAACATATCACTGCACATGTTAAACATAAATTGTCAATCTGGAAACATTTCTAAATGTAACCGACCTCCAAACTACTTTCAAACCAAAATTAATGTATTCTGACAGATGTGACAGGTGTGCTAAGTAAGATGTTGTAAGAAGTGGTTACCTGTCACCATCAATGACTTAAGTGCTAAGTAAGATATGTTGTAAGAAGTGGTTACCTGTCACCATCAATGACTTAAGTGCTAAGTAAGATACGTTGTAAGAAGCGGTTACCTGTCACCATCAATGACTTATGTGCTAAGCAAGATATGTTGTAAGAAGCGGTTACCTGTCACCATCAATGACTTACGTGCTAAGTAAGATATGTTGTGAGAAGCGGTTACCTGTCACCATCAATGACTTACGTGCTAAGTAAGATATGTTGTGAGAAGCGGTTACCTGTCACCATCAATGACTTATGTGCTAAGTAAGATATGTTGTAAGAAGCGGTTACCTGTCACCATCAATGACTTATGTGCTAAGTAAGATATGTTGTAAGAAGCGGTTACCTGTCACCATCAATGACTTACGTGCTAAGTAAGATATGTTGTAAGAAGCGGTTACCTGTCACCATCAATGACTTAAGTGCTAAGTAAGATACGTTGTAAGAAGCGGTTACCTGTCACCATCAATGACTTATGTGCTAAGTAAGATACGTTGTAAGAAGCGGTTACCTGTCACCATCAATGACTTACGTGCTAAGTAAGATATGTTGTGAGAAGCGGTTACCTGTCACCATCAATGACTTATGTGCTAAGTAAGATATGTTGTAAGAAGCGGTTACCTGTCACCATCAATGACTTAAGTGCTAAGTAAGATACGTTGTAAGAAGCGGTTACCTGTCACCATCAATGACTTATGTGCTAAGTAAGATACGTTGTAAGAAGCGGTTACCTGTCACCATCAATGACTTACGTGCTAAGTAAGATATGTTGTGAGAAGCGGTTACCTGTCACCATCAATGACTTATGTGCTAAGTAAGATATGTTGTAAGAAGCGGTTACCTGTCACCATCAATGACTTATGTGCTAAGTAAGATACGTTGTAAGAAGCGGTTACCTGTCACCATCAATGACTTACGTGCTAAGTAAGATATGTTGTGAGAAGCGGTTACCTGTCACCATCAATGACTTATGTGCTAAGTAAGATATGTTGTAAGAAGCGGTTACCTGTCACCATCAATGACTTATGTGCTAAGTAAGATATGTTGTAAGAAGCGGTTACCTGTCACCATCAATGACTTACGTGCTAAGTACGATATGTTGTAAGAAGCGGTTACCTGTCACCATCAATGACTTATGGGACAATATGGACACCCCTAAGACGTTTCACAACAATATACAAAAGTGATGCAATGTAGGTGCAACAATGCACCACAACAACACAAGGTCATTATCCAATCCAAGGCTGAATGATTTTTTTCAGTCTCTTTACAAGGGTTTTGTTTTGTTGTTCAATGTAACCAAAACATACTTTTATGAAGCTTGTCTTTTTAATAATTCCCACTTCTAGGACATAGATATTATTCATCTAGATCCAATCATACCTTATATATTGCCATGAAAAAATGGCAGATCAAGAGAGATGGAAACAAGTCATCAAGAGGGCAGAACAGAATTTGACATCTGCGCCCACTCAACAGGGAATTAAGGAGAAGAAAAAGGTATTGCCATGATTCCATTGCTCCCAAATGTCACCTCTGTTGTCACCATATGTCTTATGACCAGTTGTCAAGATGCGTGACCATTCTATTCTTGAAATGGGGTCTAGAAACAGACCTGCAGTGATTACAAAGAAGTATACAATCTATGATGCTGTTAGTGTCCAAACAATTACAAAGGTGCCTGATTATCATGATTGATGACACTGCCAAGGAAAGATAACACACAATTTGTTAGGCAGTCATCCAAACAGGGATCAAATTGTAATCGCTGATGTCAAACGTTTTATTCTTGGGACTAAATATGATGAAAGGAAAAGAAAATTGTATGAGGTAGGTGGGCCAAGTATCCTCTGTCACTTTATCACACTTCAAGCTGTACTAATTTTTTTCCACAGATACCGCTGATATCTAGCAAGAGCAGTTTCTTGAATTGTGTGCAAAAACAACACCTGCCATGTATCAAATATCAAAGACATGCCTATGTTTGAGTTTCACCACAGAGATAATCACAGAATACCTAGAATATGATTCAGGAGGGAAGATAAAGCTCTTTTTATCTTGCTAGATCCACATGTAAATTAAACACTGAAGAAACTCTTCAAAAAGCTAAATTTATATACATTTGTTAATCGTTGTATATATCTTGTGATTGCCTCAATTGAAATGCATGATATATTTCATGTGAATTTTTATATTCATGTCAGCAAGGAGTGGTAGTGCGTGCGTGCACTACTATTGTGCGACATTGTGCACACGTGTGCACTGTGCAGATGTGATTTGCATCTCCCCATATTTATTAATGTATATTCTCTTGAGAAATTATCACAACACAAGCTACTAAGTTCTACTTAAAATTATAGCCCAGTTTGTTAGCTCTGCTAGAGTCTTAGAGAATACAACAGAAAAGCCACATAATGTCCATCTGAATCAGGATCACATAAAAATAAAAACAATGTGGTAAAGGATACTTGTGTAGTGTGTCAAATGGTAAACAAGAAGGTTACTGAGACATAGAAAAACAAAAGTGCGTGCTACTATGTGGTAGGCACTGCCTCAATGACACTTCACAAGATCAAAACAAAACTAACCTGTTTAATTCTCTTTTCATGTTGATTGATTTACACAGGTTAGACAGATGGCAACATTGATTAAATCTCAGAGAAAAAACTGCTGCAGAATTGCTGTCATTGGTACTACAAGGCTCAATCCTATAAAGCAGATAAACATGATTGCTTCAATCAGCTTCATCAGCTTGGGCAGACGACACAGATGGTAGAACCATATACCATGCATCTGTTATATGTTTTTTTGTCAAAGAGATGTCTTCACATAAAACATTATTATTTAATTTGTATTTTTCTGGATTAACACAATTAAATCTGCATTCTAAAACATGGTTTAATTAGCAATGACAGAACATTTCACAACAGGTTCGCTTAATTTATTATCAACACATGTGCCATTGAAAAGGTCTGGGAATGTGAGGTCATACAACAAACTGGCACCAAGCCATTTTATATTCATCTGCCTACTTCTGTCTTTGTAATAGCATACACTAGGCTGTAGAATCAGAGCATACCTGTTTCGCAAAAACGTCAGGTAAATCACGTAACTTGACAGATCTCGGAGAACTGACAGACATGATCAATTTAAGACTTGGACATAAGTGGGACAGAGAGCAGGGATAATGTTTCATGGAGACATTCCAGTTTTAATTACCATCAAGACTCACTAACGACCAAATAAGCCAAAGACTTGTGACATTTGCATGTGTTTTGTGTATTTCAAAAACCAAGTCATTACATGTAATAAAGACATGCCTTTCTCGCCCCTTCTCAATGCTAAGTTGATGCAGTGGGGTGTCACTCTACACCCCACTTGCAATAGCACAGCATGGCTGGTGTCAGTGGTTCTAGGTGGAGTGGAGCTTACCAGGTATTATAAAAACCTGTTTACTGTAAATGTTGTAAGAATCCTAACTGCAGTTACTAAGTACATAGATTTGTGAAGAACAAACAGGTGCATAAAATCATTAAAACATCTTACTTTTGTTAAGTATTTTTATATATTTTTTTACTGTACTTAACTTGTTTGGTGGCATATGACATTTGTTCACTTCCTCATGTCTACCAGGGTTTTAGTGCAGGGGGCATGCAACTTACACTTTCTCCCTAGACAACAGTTGAGCGATTATTGGATTTTGATATTTACAAAGCCCCGTAGTAGTCTTCTACCCTGTGACTGTTTGTGCATCCTAACACATTTCATAGATAACTTTTACCTCCACCATCTTAAAATTTGCATGTTTCATAGACATCGATAGTGGCCAGATTCTAAGACAACCTGACTGATGAGACCTAATGTTTTCTTACATCTACAACAATCACCCAAGAAAACAATATCGCACCAATTCACTCACCAGGTGATTTTGCGACTGTTTGTTGCCATGGAAACTTGGCAACGGTGTCCTGCCAATCTGCAGAGTTGGCACTGGCACAGCTTAATTTGTCGAGGATTAGCTGCCCAGCAGTCTGGATGAGGGACGTCATGCTGCCCATCGCAACAAAGTTACAATACTGCCGTGACAATGACGATAACAATAACTCAACAGAAGGCAGTCGTTTTAACAGCAATGGTCACTGCGGATATTGGCAGTGTGAGTATTTCTACAGCTGACATGGTAGCTCCGTCTCAAATCACGACAACATTTTTGAATGTTGAATTTAGAGTAGACATGTGCAGTTGGTAGATCTGTCAGTTCATTGAGCCGATTCAGACATAAATCACAGTAGCCGGCCATCTGTGGTTGTCCGTATAATGCCTGCTTACGACTGGTGCGACATAAATGTCAAGCCTCAACAGAAATGTCTTCCCACGCAAAGTCTCGCATTGCTGTCAGCGGGAATGTCATAGTGCTCCGATCGCACAAACCCTACCACCAACATCGTCACAAGTAGCATTGATCCGTGTCTAATCCGCTGTCGGCTCTTGGATCCCCGATGTTGTCTCTGTGTCAATCCACCAAAGGATGTCCTCCAGCAGACTTGAGACAGTGATTATAACACAGGTAGACTCATCAGAGGCATTAGTGGGTTATACTCGCTGCCCTGCCCTATAAGACAGCGCAATAAAAAGACAGGTGGTCATGGACTGTTGTGGTGGTGGTGGTGACATCTGGAATCGGTGACGTTATTCAAATCACAGTCACGGCGACACAACAGCCCGGTGTTCACAGCGTCATTATTTTGTCACACGTTGACGCATTCGTGTCAACGGAGCTACCGATTCCACAACAATCAGATAATATCCCGCCACCCACAGGTGAACCACTTTCACGGCCACGTGAAAACCACATCAATGCTAATAGACACAACCGTCCAGTGATGCGTCACTATTGTGTCACGTCAATAGCCCAACAGAGTTGTGGACATCCGCCAATCATTGACACGTCCCGTCACAGCCAACGCAGCGATTATTTAAAGACATACAGATGACATGTCATGCCAGTACGCGGCCAATGCGAATGCGGCGTGGGCACATTGGACCATTTTAGCTGACATCGCCGTTGTCGTTGTGCGTTATGGCATAGCATTGTCGTGTGCAGGAAATGCACACATATCACGGGCGTGGCATCCCACGATGACTGAATACATCACACTGTAACCAGGCAACTGTCCTGTGTACTCTAATGGGCGGGTACAGGCCGCTATATGGGGCGGGTACTGGCAGCAACAACAGCTGACACTGGGTCAACAATGTCAGAAAACCAGGACACTGAGATTCGGCCAAAATTAATGCCTTCTACTTCAGCTGTCTTTACATTACAATCATAGACATCATTAATAACATCAGTCCACAAAGCATGTGGACCAACACTTGAATGGTGATGTCCACTTGACCATGAGTCTAGTCATGCTGTCTCATGCATGGGTCAGCGTTTGTCCACTTAATGTACAAAATCCTAAATGAGCTGAAATTAGCAACTCAATAAGAATGCTTTACAATTTTTTAAAAAACTAATACCCTGACACGTTACCCCTCTACCTCTAGTGTATGTAGTAAGCTGTCTTAAAGCCAGGGTGTCCCCAATTGTCTCAATGCAGGGGTGTCCCCACTTGCCTGTGTAAATATGCACCAACTGTTGTGAGTAATTTATTATGCTAAGTGTACTTCAAGAATGCTCAATTGTAGAGTTGAGAGCCATTGCAAGGGCAACAAACCAGTGTCCACTCCCTGAAGTCAATATGTCCATGGCATGACGACAACACAAAACATTTGCTAAGTTGAAGATACCCAACTTTACAAGTTCCATTGCCAGTATAAAGTAATCATGTCATACATGAAATTTTTTCATTAAAACAACAAAAAGTGGATCACACAGAAATTACTGATAAACCTTTTTAACAAGGAAATAAAAAAAAATTAAAAATATTTTTTTTATTCTGATAACATTGATATTTTGCTAAGTGTTTCTACTGGAAGAATTTAACACAGAAATGCTGACTATTATTATTATTATCAAAGTTGGAAAGTGCAGTAAATTCAGTCACCAAGTTAAATATGTTAACCTATTGTATTAATGACATAACAACTTGTACCTTACAACCTTCACTTCTGACCCCACACGGCTGTTGACTACATAACAACTATGACTGATTATATTATCATCACCACAGTGAACCAAACAAATTAAAATATTTTACTGTAAGGATACACTATCAAGAGAAGCCAAACAATCCAATAAATACTGTTGTTTCTACGTAGTGCAAACAGAGCATATGCATCAGGATTTATCTGGCTAAAAAATGCATTCGAACAATTCCTGCATGCCTGTTTATCACAATGTAAGTCCAACAATAAACAGGAAAGCCATATTTCACAGAGCATTAGACTCCATAAGTGTATACAGACAATCTTCTTCTCTACATTCCTTTCAGGACATAAAAGTCAATGAAAATATCCCGCCAAAGTGTACAATCTTTTCTTGAGTCTTCATTCATCTTCACAGTAGAAAAGATTTTTGCACACCTATTCACATATTTTAGCAGGGTTTTTAAACATCCTTCATTTTTTCTGTAAATTAATCACATATTATTTTTTGATCAGGATGTCAAAATGTATGGGGTTTCTTTGGACCCCCATGTGTGGAAGCCACAGATCATCCTCTCACCCTTTCATGGACCCAATCATTCACCCTTTTATCTGACCGAATTCTATTCCCCACCAGCTACGCCAGAACATTGTTTGTAGGGACTTCATCAATCTTGACAACTTTCACCTGCCCACCACCTACAGCACAGTTGACAGCTGCTGGTGTCACCTGTCCTCCTATATCTATGGCCACAGGCACTGGACACAACACCTATGTCCAGTCACGGTCATTTTATGGCTGACTGGTTTGGATAATTTGCTATTCCATCAGGTGTTGCACAGTTTGCCAAATTAAGTGTTCCATCTGATGTTCTTGTTGGACTGGCAAGTTTTTGTAGGACCCAGAAAAAATTTTCACTGACAAAACACCACAAAAGTTATGCATTCTTAGTAAGGCATTTTTAAATTGCTACAGAAACAAGTTACTAAATACATTTAAGAATTAATTCCCCTAAGGATATTATATGATTAAATCAAGTCATTTTGGTGATGTTCCTGAGACATAGTGATAAGGATTTTTTTTTTTCAACTGCACTTTTTTGTCCATGGTGACAAGTATCGAGATATCCCCCATCTAGCTAAGTGCACGTGTGCTATTTTTGTTTTCCGAGTCAATGAGCTTCCGAACACCAAACTTCCACTCAACAACACAAAAAGTAAGGTGGTAGAAAAACAGACTGATTAAAACAATAAATGCACACACAGTGGTTAACAATGGATAATTTCCAGGTCAGTGAAACCTGAACTGGCTTTGGTTGTAAACTGATCTTTTGAATGACTCCGCCCGTGTGATAGATCACCAACTTGAACTCATTCATGCAACACAACATGATACTAAATGCATCCACACACACACATGCACACAAACACAGGCATCCACACACACATGGATACGCCACACACATGCACACACGCACGCACGCACACAAACACGGGCATCCACACACATGGATACCCCACACACACGCGCGCGCACACATGCACACACAATCTGATTTCACCAATGCAAATGTCTGTCAATTTATACTTCAGGAGTTTGCTGCATTCACATACTACATTATATAAATACTTTGGCAAGAATTAATGATGACAGTAACAATTATAATGGAAAAGTCACGGAGAACAACAGCTACTACACTGCACAAGTTTCACTGTTTGTTGAATGCCGCTAAGTTCAAGATCCGGCAAAACCGTGTTAGTCATGTTGACTGTTGGAAAAAACATTCCACCTGAAGCTACAGGGATAGGCCTTTATACACAACTATGTATTCAGTAAATGTTTCCATAGTTCAGGTAAATATTTCCACAGTTCACAAGACAACACATATTTCTTCCAAGGCTGAACTGAGCAGCATGGGACCTGATAGATCAAGTTGACACATCAAAGCTTGTGCTTATGACAACAAGGAGTGGTAAGTACACCTAACACACATAGGTATCTATCCATCACCTCGTCCAATGACTACAGGGACAGCTCCATTGACCAGGATGTGGATGCATGTCATTCTTGGCTTGGTGGTTTACACATTACATGACCTCTTTCACCCTCCCTCCCCCTTTACCCCAGGTGTTACATTAATCGAATAATACTTCATAAAAACCCACCATCTGTCAAGACGAAATGCTTATTACCTTGTGCTGTCAGTTAGTGCCATCTCTAAACATCGATGTTAGACACTTACTGGACAAAATTTGTTTATTTGGGGGTAGCGATGTACTTCAATTTATTTTCCACTGAAACATTGTTTATTTTCTGATCATACTTCATAAAGGTTCTGACTCTGACTTCTACTAACGAGTTGTGTTCTATTTGTCTGTGGTACATGAAGGCAGTTTTGTGTAACAGATGGCTGAAGTACAAATACGAAGTTGCCAAAATTCATATTATCGTAAACACATCTTTCAAAAACAAAAATGCAGTAAAAACAAATGTGTACTTGAAACAACTTGACTTATTTTTTCAACAGGATTATCTGTCAAGAAGTACTGCCTAGACAATGAAGTGAAATATGCATGCTATGTTAAGTTCTTCCTCAATATATAAATAACAGGTGCCAGATATGGCCCTAATGTGGAAGGTGGCTGATTGTGTGGTTTATGATGTGTTAGGACGAAATAGTCCAGCTCCAGTGGTTAAATATACACACCAGAGCTGGTCTGGATTCAAGGAGACATTCTTAAGACATAGGGGGTATTTAGTAAAACTGACAGGGTCGAATGGAAGGGAGACTGGAGAACAGCGAGACAGTTTGGGGGGAACCATAGTATATATATATATGTGATATATATATATATATATATATATATATATTATATATATATATATCACACCCACCACTCAGTCAGCCTACTATGTCTCAGTCTGACATATTTCTATCAGTCTAGTATGTCTCAGTCTGACATATTTCTATCAGTCTAGTATGTCACAGTCTGACATATTTCTATCAGTCTAGTATGTCACAGTCTGACATATTTCTATCAGTCTAGTATGTCTCAGTCTGACATATTTCTATCAGTCTAATATGTCTCAGTCTGACATATTTCTATCAGTCTAGTATGTCACAGTCTGACATATTTCTATCAGTCTAATATGTCTCAGTCTGACATATTTCTATCAGTCTAGTATGTCACAGTCTGACATATTTCTATCAGTCTAATATGTCTCAGTCTGACATATTTATATCAGTCTAGTATGTCTCAGTCTGACATATTTCTATCAGTCTAATATGTCTCAGTCTGACATATTTCTATCAGTCTAATATGTCTCAGTCTGACATATTTCTATCAGTCTAGTATGTCTCAGTCTGACATATTTCTATCAGTCTAGTATGTCACAGTCTGACATATTTCTATCAGTCTAGTATGTCTCAGTCTGACATATTTATATCAGTCTAGTATGTCTCAGTCTGACATATTTCTATCAGTCTAGTATGTCACAGTCTGACATATTTCTATCAGTCTAATATGTCTCAGTCTGACATATTTCTATCAGTCTAGTATGTCTCAGTCTGACATATTTCTATCAGTCTAGTATGTCACAGTCTGACATATTTCTATCAGTCTAATATGTCTCAGTCTGACATATTTCTATCAGTCTAGTATGTCTCAGTCTGACATATTTCTATCAGTCCAGCATGTCCCTTTGTCTAGTGTTTCTTTCAGTCTCAACAAGACATTTGTGTAGAGAAGTTCATCCCAGTTAGGAAAGCGGGGTGGGAGGAATAGAACCCTGGGAAGATTCCTGGGTAGAGACAGGTGACACCAGTCAGAGAAACAGTGTTGACAAGGAGGACACTTTGATGACACAAATAACACATGGCAGTAGCAGTACCAGATAGCCTTTTTTAGTTCAGCTGTCCCACAGGGCCAAACTTGGGAACTGGGAGTCTCCTTGTCCCACCTATTCCAGGGAAAGATGCGGTCGGATTTCAGAGTGCAGACATTTTTCTTTGGACATCAGCACACAGCCTACACACTTGTTGCTGCAGCTCACAAGGCTCACAGGGAATTCATAAATGTCTGAGTATGTTTGTGGGTCACTAGGCCACCAACATGACCGCCAAAATGTGTTTTAATGAACCATTTTTAAATATAATTTGACCATTATCAGTTTATGAATATCAACCTTAGCAGTCAGCATTTTGTAAATATGATATGTTCAGGTCGAAGCATTAATTAATTAAATAGATAACAGTCAAACTATATTTAAAAACTGTGATTTATTAAAAACATTTGGTCAGTAAAAATGCTACAATAAATACAGTTTATACAATTTTAATGATCAGACTTTGTACTCTTTATTCAAACACACTGTAAAGTGCTGATATTTTGAACTGCCTGTTAAATTTAAGTAACTGCCTCAGCATAATCAAAAACATTCTTTGTGGTGTAACAAATACACTGGAAGTGAATAACATAACCCATTGGTGTTTTTACATGTGTGACATTAATATCAATTTTAATCATTCTTGATACTTCATACTGCAACAACAAGTAATGGAATACTCTTGTCATTTCCCCAGGAAATTTATCCCTGAAACTGTATTCCTTGGGAGGACGTGTGTGGGGTAGACACATGGGGGTTCACTTAAAATGAACAAGACAAACTGTAAAATGTTAAATTACATTTTATATTCATTATTTTGTAAATGATTTTAAGGAATTACGTTTTTTACTGTATAAAATAATAAAAATAACCGTGGATTTAATAGTGTAACTGTCAATGTATTTAAACGCACTAACCTACATAATATGTTTATATATTATGCAAGTCATTCTCCCGTGAACTGCAAGTCTGCAAGTATGGTAACATTCTTCTGATAAGAAAATAGTTTCGATTTCACCCTTAAACTTTCCATGGAGGTAAGTTTTTAAGTGCTGTGTTCCAATGTTCTCTTTATTTGTCCCAGATTAAATAGGCAGACTGCGGTAAACAAACTGTTCCACAGATACCGTTGCCCTCTAGCAAACTCCCACAAGACTAAGAAATATGTGACAAGAATGCTGGGGCAATCAGCTTTTCTACCAAATTTGACCCAAAAGTAGGAAATTTTATAAAAATGTTTTACTCATTGTGCTAAAAATAAAGCAGATCTGCAAAATCAGGAGATTTTTAACCACTGCTTATGACTGAAACTGGATTCCACATGAAACTAAATAACTACACCATCCATTTTCATGACCAAAAGTTAGAAACAGATAGAAACATAATCAGTGACTACCAACACCTGCATAATATACAAACACCATTCCAGTTGCGAAGATTGTTTGACTTACCAAACTTCTTTGCAATGCGAGCTAGAACATCCAATATGGGATCGATCTCTCCGTCGGGTCCTGTTTCAGCTAGAGACTCAGGAAGACCAAACATGGATGCCATGTTACCTGTCCGACTCCGAC
Organism: Lamellibrachia satsuma; assembly: GCA_033239005.1. Taxonomy (NCBI): domain Eukaryota; kingdom Metazoa; phylum Annelida; class Polychaeta; order Sabellida; family Siboglinidae; genus Lamellibrachia; species Lamellibrachia satsuma. Next base: position 9,112,984 of record BSQZ01000010.1, read on the forward strand.
CTGATAATGTCCTGGGTCCACAGTTAACACTCTCTGAATACACCCACAAATTACATTCCACCTGTCAACCTGCTTCACTCCTACCCAAGGCAATGAATCTCCATGGTTGGTCACCAACTATCTACCTGTGACAGTCCTGCACTGACCAGTGGTGACAAATCACCTGTTTATGTAGATAGACTGGTCACACTTTGGCCATCTTGACCAGAGGCAAAGACCAGTGGCCAGAGTCACCTCAGGTAAAACCACTTGATAGATAAAGGTAGCACCAATGGAAACTATAGGCAACTCTAGCTGACGATGTCACACTGTCCAATGGACTGACCACAGCGGACAATAAACACTTCCACACTGGTCAGTTTGTGTATTTGAGTCTACTGTGTCCACCCCAGAAAAGTCCAGAAAAGTAGACCAGAAGTAGAGTTCACTACATCAAAATATGGTTGGAAAATCAAACCGATTCATATACACAGAGCAAATACAATGACAAGAATCTGTGACTGGTTCAAAGTAGACTAAATATATGCAATAAAATAACAAATTACCCACCGAAGCTGTGCAGTTGTGTGTAAACAGATTTTATTCATATTCCAATATGTATCTGAATGGGAGTTGGCGTTTACCTGAAGGCATGCTATCACCATATGTACACATGACAAGATAAATCATCGTCATTACTATTCACAACCTGCCCCAACTTGACTTGAGCTGTGGAAACTCACAACAATCAGAGACATGGTTTGGTATAAACAATTATGTCATTCTAGTAAACCAAACAAGAGCAGCTGTTTATAAATATAATCACAGAACTAGAGATACAGAGTTGCTTTATACACTAAAACATAAGCATAGTTGTCAAACACACAAAATCAGCAATACTTTTGTTATACAAAAAACATGGTTATCATGACCTTTTACTGTATTTTCTGTGCCTTTTTGTTACACAGGTGTAATGACAGGTGAAGGTCGTGGCTGATTTCATCCCCAACTGACAATGTTACACTGATCCATTAGAGCCCTGGATGCATATGAACCATGTTGCAAAAGTAAGATGACATGCCCAACCATTTATCTTCATATGTTCTACTAGCAACTTTGTTGATGAAACATGCATAATCAGCCAACACAAAGCATCACGAGAACACCAAAAACTGTGTATGGTACATCCTTACCGAAATGACGCAACTCAATGGCTCGGGCATACATTGGTGTGACAGTGAACCCTCTTCCCTCCTGGATGACCAGCCGACACAGGAAGAACTGAACCCAGTCAGCCCTTCTGTCACATTCCTTCTCCCCCACACAGACCAAAGGCCAGGGCACCCTCCTCCAATGAAAGGGGATATCTGCAATCAGCCAGCTAGAACCTACCTACCTCTCCCACCAGACAAGGCTGTAACACTAATCTAGATTACATAAAATTCCTGATTTCTGCCTGTCACTGATACTAATTTTACCAGGAACATGTAAGAATGTGATCAGGAAGCTTAGCCCTAGCCCAGTCAGTGTAATCCATCAGTAAGTCTCCTGTAATCTATCAGCCAGCTGACATCAAAACCCTGCTGGAGCAGAACCACTGTGGTCTTGTATCCCCGACTCATTTTAACACCGCTAATTGGTGAATTTAATTGGGAGAAAAGTCAATAAAGATATTAAATTAATCACTCTGGGGCAATACTTCCTGTCCTGAGAATTCAAGGGCAAACAAACAGGACCCCCTTCCACCCTTAGAGAAACTTATCCCTGGGGACAAAGTGGTCTCCTGGGAGGAATGACAGGGAGCCTGTGACACCAGGGACAGAAGGCTGACTTGTCAATGTGGTATGGGAATATCACTGGAAGGATTCATCATAACTTCACATGTGACTCCACCCAATAGTGCAGTCATGTTTCTGTGGGCAATCCTGGCCCGAGACATTTTAGCCCAAAAATACTTTGGCCTGGGGTGGTTAACAGCAAGCATTCACAGTAGTAATTTTTAGTTGCTGCAATATATCAAATCTGGATTCTTTGTGGCACCAATAAGGAATAGAGCTAGATCTAAATAGATCAGCAATTATGCTACAGTAAACTGGCCGAAATCATACTGGGCCAAACTGAAAGGTGTGATTTATACCATACTATTACACTGGGCCAAAACGCCAACAGTCGACTTGTACTGTGGAAAACAGAACTGGTCAAGATGCAACTAAAATGCAACTGATTCATTTATGTAATATCATTTATGTAATATCATCCCACAATGGTTTCTAGTAGGAGGAAGGTGGTGGTTTATTTCTGTATGGTGAGTCATCCTGTAACCGCGGATGTGGTTTTAGTCATGTGATTCCAGGGATGGAGTAAATAGGACTCCCTACTCCTAAAGAGATGGGAAGTGCAGACTAGTCATTTCAAATGTTACAGCCCACTGTTAGGTGCCCGCCTTATCACAATGAGTCAATCTTTGCCCATACCAAGTTCCCTACTCTATGTCTTCTCCCTACTCCCCCATCTATTCCCTATCCCACTTCTGCTCCTTAGTCTTTCCCTGGGATATAGCCAGTAAAAGACACACACACCACATCCACCCGCACATGCACGCACCCACCCATGCATGCACGCATGGCATGCACGCACACACATAAATACAGTGACATTGGATACTTGCAACTAATGTCAATATCTAGGTGTTGCAAAGTGAATTTTTTATATGGGCAATTAACCAATAGTAACTTGGTCTACTCCAATCTATATTGAACTAAACATGGTTTAAAAAAAAATCAGTATTTCACAATTTTGCTGTAGCTTAAGTTGTACTACCCACTGGCATCAAAGAAACACCACCATCACAAAGGTTAAGTACTTTAACCATACCCTAAAAACACCTCCAAGTACAAATAAACAGTAGTTTTGCCTGAACCTCTGCTAATGTTCTTGCAAATTCAAACCAGGGGCAACATCTGCTGTATAAACAGACTTCCACCCAAAGATATCTGGCAATTAGATAACCAGCCTCTAAGATTTCTAAATATTTACTGTTTCCCCAAATTAGGCAATCAAGTCCCTAGCAACTTGGGATTGATCCAACAGTAACTGCCTGAGCATCTGGCTAGTGAGACCAAGTCCTGCACATCAATGATTTTGTTTCAACTATGTTGAGAGATACAAGGAAGATAAGTTTCTGATAGTATTGTTTATCTCTGTTGATGAACAGATAGCCATAGGTACAAAAATACACAGCACTTTGGTCTGTCACATTCAAATGTGAAAGATCAAAGGATACAGTAAATGTGTATTTGTTTATCACTGTCCATGATAAATTAAAAACCTGTCAGATGTACATTACTGACAAACTTAAAAGAAGCACTTAAAATGACAGGGTATTGCGCAAATAGTTTCATAGTTAATAACATTTTATTGCAATTTATCTATTAACACAATATAAAATATTTCGCAAAAATACTTATAATATACATAATGTACATAAATATTAATGTTTTTGATGTTTTCCTTTACTACTCCCAACAGTGTTTGGTTAGCAGCCCCACCCAGCATATTTGAGAGATGGTCCCTTAACCTATGCATACTTAACATGAGCCACTCAGTAAACTGTCTTACATCCAAACATTTCCATGTGTTAAATACATCAGCGATGAGCAAAGAGTCTTGGCAAGTTACGTTTCCTGCAGGCATTCCAATCGTTCACTGCAATGGCCCTAACAAAAACCACCCGGACGATTCCCACTGCCTTTGGAAGACGTTCCCCCATAGTTCCCTCAACCCGCTGGTGAACTCGGAACTGATTATACATTGTTGACTTTGTCTGTTTCTGTTGAGTTGTCTCTCAGCTCTGGCTCCAAAGTGATTTAACAAGATTTAACAAGATTTGCCATCCAAGCCAAAGGCCCAGATGGCAAGTGGACAAGGAAGCCATTGGCTTATCGAGAGTCCAACAATGTTCACCTACTTATAACCCGCCCTTCTGATATATGTGTCAACCTTGTTTTTAAACATATTCACGCTGCTAGCAGTTACACAATCTGTAGACAGTTTGTTCCATTCATTTACTGTCCTCTGTGAGAACGAGTGCTTCCTGATGTCCAATCTACATTGATCCTTTACTAATTTTACCTCATGTCCTCTAGTTCTGCTATCCTTCTTGAGTGAGAAAAACATATTTCTATCAATATTTTCATACCCATTCAATATCTTAAAAACTTCAATCTGATCTCCTCTTAACCTCCTTGTCTCTAGAGTTGTTAAGGCCAGGCTAAACCCCAAAAATTGAATAAAATACATTTTTTTTTTTAATTAATTTATTTTACCTGACATTATCATTCTAAGCACCCACAGAGTATCAAACTTGAATAAAGTATATAAATACTAGAAAAGTTGCATTTTATCCATAGCCTGTTGTGTAATATTTACCTAATTAAATATGCATAATTTAAAAATTAAGATTTTTAGCGATCTACTCCACCAATTTACACCTGGTTTTTACCAAACTGTACAGAAACGACCCTAGAGCATCCTTACTAAAGTTGGCAAGATGTTGTGAAAGCTTGGTTTTTATTGGTTGTTAGTTGTACAGCAACATAGGCAGGGCTCCTGGATTAGCCAATCACAGAGAAGCTTAGAACTGCACTTTGGCTGGGTCTCACTTCCTGTTCAGAAACCGCATGTGAGCATCTACTGGAGAAATTGTTGTGATATAAGTTCGTTTTTGCCTATATTTACATGTTGTGAACATTCAACCACACTTCACAAAGCACCACCAGGACTCAGGTATGTATAGAGTGATGTAATTATTATAAATATGAATATTTTGTTCAACTAGCAATGAAAAATGTCACGGGCATGGCACTGCCAGTCTAACTAGCCTAGACGGGGCAGGTCACTAAGTCAGACAAGTGACTAACTAGTATCCTGACTGGGGCTGTCTAGGGGGTCTAGGTCTGTGACCATGTTGTAATAGTTCCAATATATTTAATTGATGGTGTTTTTACTGCAAAATGTTGTCAATGTAAGAATCAAAGTAGTGTTATTATTCAGATCGTTTGACTCCATAGGAGTGTTGGCCAGTAACAATACAAGACAAGATAATTTAGCTGAGGCCACGGACCAAGCCAACTGCAATATTTTAGTATTTTCATTCTGTTTACTTACAATAACAGTATCACCCACTACCAATCAACTTCATTTACTCAACTTTATTATTTTAGATGTTAGTATGTAATAAATACAAGCTAATTTCACAACCTTTTGATTACTTTTGGCATAACTGAATAATTTATCACACTGTTTACTTTCCAGGTTCGTCACTACTCGAGTGTCATCATGCCACGGGCAAAGCCCACAAAGAAGCGGAAATTTTATGGCAACAAGTATACACGGCCATTGAAAGAAACTGCCAAGCCGTGTGCTTCTGAAGAGAAACTACAGTACACCAAGAAGAGAAGTGTTGTCGCTGAACTTGATGGGTACAGACTGATAGATGTGCGAAATCTGGTGAACTTTGTCAGTGCTTTCCCTTGTCCCCACTGCGGTGGTCATGGGTATACTGTCACAGAGGACATTGCTGGACTCCGAAGTTTTCTGTCATTTGAGTGCATGAATCATGACTGTGGCCACACTTACAAACTGAACTCTCAGCCTGATGGTGAAAGTGTCAACACCAGATTTGAGATGGCCATGTTTAGCATTGGCCGCAACCGACAACAAGCTGTGCGTCTCCTCGGAGAGATGAACATGCCTCCACCTGTGTCCTGTACTATGTGGAACAAAACGAAGGACAAGATTCATGAGGCAACACGCTCTGTTGCTGGCGAATCGATGAGGAGGGCAGCACAGGAATTGCGTGACGGTACTGGATGCACAAATGTGACTGTGTCTTGTGATGGGTCGTGGCAGAGACGTGGCTTCCAAAGCAAAAATGGTGTAGCGACTGTGCTTTCTGTCAACCCCAGGGGACCAGCTAAAGTTGTTGACGTCCATGTATCATCGAACTATTGCAATACTTGCAAAACACAGGCCAGTAAGCTGAGTGAGGCAGAATTCAATGCATGGTATGAAAATCACAAGGGCCGGTGCCAAAAAACCATGATGGTTCGGCTGGTGCTATGGAGCCAGATGGCATGCTGAAAATCTTTCGGCGTAGTGAAGAAAAGCATGGACTTGTGTACACAGGGTATCTGGGGGATGGTGATTCCAAGAGTTACCACACTGTTGCCAGTGCTGATCCCCCATTTACCCGAGAACGACATCAGCAAGCTAGAGTGCTGCGGACATGTGCAGAAACGAATGGGGAAGCGGCTGATTGACACTGTCAGCGAAATGAAGGAAAACAATTCAAGGAAGGCAAAGTTCAAAGGAATTGGTGGTGCTGGCAGATTGACGCAGAGGGCGATAAAGTCGATTCAAGGTCACTATGGCGGGGCAATCCGGGACCACCCTGGTGACACTGTCGCTATAAAAAGAACCATATGGGCGATTTGGCATCACAGGGGAAAAGACCATTCTTACTGTGGCATAAGCTGCCCAGCTGTTGGTCCTGAAAAGGACTTAGAAAGGGCCAACAAGAGTGCACTGCCAAAGCATGTGATGAAAGCGATCAAACCGGTGTTTGAGAAGCTTAGCAGTGATGACCTGTTGGAGAAGTGCGCCCACGGTGGCACTCAGAATGCCAACGAGTCGCTACACAACATGATCTGGGCAAGATGTCCCAAGACAGTGTTTGTTGGCAGGACACGCTTAGAAATAGCTGTCTGTGATGCAGTGCTGGTATATAATGAAGGAGAGCGAGGACGGTTAGGAGTGTTCGAACTGTTGAGATTGAAATGCGGGCACAACATGATCGAAATGATACAAGCGATCGACAGGAAACGCATTACATCAGCGATCGGCCAGTCCACAAAGTCTGCCAAGCAGTTGAGAAAGACAAAGGGATTGTCAAAGGCACCTGTTAAGGACTCCACTTACCAGGCTGGAGCCTTTTAAAGTGAAAAGCAAACTATCGAAAACTGTTTTATCGTTTTTCTCAGAATTATGTTTTCACGTTATGCTGTGTTATTGTAAGGGAGATTCCTCTGATACTAACAGAGATATGAGTTTGAAATTTGGAACACTTGTAGAGGACATACTGCTCTAGGAACTGGACTATTATCATTCAGTTATCTTGAGTATATGTTATGTTAGAGCTGCTACAATATATCATAAGATGGCGAAAATATATGTAAGAAATTCATTTAGCCATAAGAATGTCAGCGGAGCAAATTCATTTTTTATTTTAGTCTAGTTCCTGTGTTTTTTAATGAGGAATGTCATACTAAAATTGCAGTGAAATATCTTGAGTAGTTTTTAAGATATCACCAGTTTAAATATATTTTGTTGTCGACAAGCGGCCATCTTGAATCACATGACGCTGATGCTAAAAATAGAATTTCACTTTACTTAAAAAAAAAGTACTTAAATATGCTTTGTTTTGTATAGTTACATCATTTTGTGTTGATAAATACAATTAATATTGGAATTTTTGTTTTGACTTCCATACTGGTTTAGCCTGGCCTTAAACCACATTCTTTCAGGCGTTCTTCATAACTAGTTATGACACCACCACACGAACAAATAAAAACACATTATGCCACAAAACAAACTATAAAATAGATGTTAAACTAGATTTAATATTCGCTATAATTTCTGTGATTTTGACAAATTATAAAACATTTTGGAAATGTTAATTACTGAAATGTATATTGCACATATTGCATTGTACGCTGTATAGATTTATTTTATTATATGCTATTACTTACTGTATGCTGCACCTATTGTATACCATAATAATTTATTGATGTATTGTGTATGTGATATATTGAATGCAGTATGTTGTATTATTGTATATTAAATTATAGTGCATACTACATATTGCATTGCATACTGTATGTATTGTATGTTTGTGGAAAAACCGAATATAGTGAAAGTGAAAATAAAATACACATCTATTTCGTAATGACGTTTGTTCATGCACATTTATGAGGTGGGGCAATCTTGCTATAGGGAAGGAGAAATGGTCAACACAAATAAGTGAGGGAGGCTAGTTGTTGCTTGGCCTTGACCATGTGTTTCCACTGGACTGGGTAGACACTGATACAGTCAAGATTGGGAGGGAGGACAAGTGGAGATAACTTATGAACTGGAGGAACTGATGGAGCAGATATGTAGGCCCAGGGACCTCTAGTGATGCTGCACGGACAAGAGGAGTGGCGCCATCTCATGGACTCTTCAGTCTGCAGCAGTGATGACCTCACAGGCCCCGTTACAGCTGTCTACACTGCAAGCTCCAACATGTACACGTGCCAACGTAGCTACAGCGTTTACATCTTAATGTACACATACTTGTCTGTACAAGTGACATTTATCAAAATCAGAAGTCTCTAAATAACATTTTCAGCACCATCACATGGTCATGTTCCACTGGCCAGCCAAAAAAACACCATCCAAGGCACCGTGAAAGGCAAAAGGAAGAGAGGCTGGCAGAGAATTGTGTGGAGAACATAAATAATGGACAGATCTAGATTTCCATGAAACTCAACTGGCAGCAATGGACTGATTGTCAGACCATCATCAGAGCCGACCACCCTTGGTTACGACCACCCTTGGTTACGACCACCCTTGGTTACGACCACCCTTGGTTACGACCACCCTTGGTTATGGGATAGGGCGGAAAAAACTGGCTAAATACTGCAGTTAAATGTCATTGTGGTAGTATAACCTTACCAATGACATGTGTGTATTTGCAATAGATGGTACAAAGTCAGTTATAATTTGGGTGTCCAGCCATACAACAATACATCATAACCACACCTCAGTCTTGTTTTATATCTCTCAACACCCCAGACAAGCAACCCAGAAAATCAACCTTCCATATCTCCACTGGGGCAGTGTCAAACAAAGGAATGTCTCTCTACTTGGGAATATGAATGATACACCCCTGGTGGCTTCAGGGGTGAAACAATAATGATCACCCTAACCCCTCTTATCTCAACCATTAATCATAAGTAATGGTTAGGGAGGACTACTGTAAACCAGACACACCCATACTCAATGGGGCATCTATGGCTGCAGCTGAGCCTGATGTTGGCCCATATCACTGGTTCTAGCAGCAAGCAGTGACTGGCCAAGTGGTTGTCCAATATCACTGGCCCATTGGCTAGAAGTGTAACTAGCCAAGTGGTTGTCCAATATCACTGGCCCATTAGATAGCAGTGTAACTAGCCATGTGGTTGGCCAACAACACTGGCCCTTTGGCTAGCCCATATAGCTGACTACGTGACAGGCCCATGTCCCTACAGACAGCAAGTCATATCATCGCAAACAACTACATTGCTAAAGACTCTGCTATTGAATACATGAGCATAATTTGACATATATGAATCTATCACAATGCTACATTGTTCACAGCATTTTCCTCCACCAAAGCTCTACAGGGGAAACTAGACCCTAGAAAACACCCTAGTTTGGTGCATCCACCAGCTGTAGTGCCCCATGTGGTCTGTAGCCTCTGGTCACAGCACAAACATTCCACAAGCATCAAACCACCAACAAGCACTCTACTATGCCTGGCATTTTTTCTGGTGGTCTTGTGGCTGGTGCAACCTCCTTATCAAGCTGACTAGATTACATAGGAGCAAGTATCAGCCCTGCTACAGGGCTGCTTAATAGCAACCAATTACAGTTTCAACAATGACTGTCACCAGGTCATGATGCGGATATATGTCAAAATTATTGTTTGTGTTAAATTGATACAGATAACAATGACGACATAATGAAATGTATAATGAAAACTACAAAAACCATCCATATTACATCATTGTAACGAAAACAGGACAACATTTTTGCCTTAGATACAAAGTATTATCATATTTATTATAATTTATATTTATTTAATACTTTTTTATTGTAAACTCATCTTATTATAAACAATATATTTATTCTAACTTCCCAACCACCCAAATGTGTTTTAATGGACAACAATTGTTTCGTATAATGTGACATTACCTGATTAATCTGAATACTTTGACTCAAATATCACATTTACAACCAGCAGAGCAACTGTGACCACACTGAAACCTTCAAGAAAGTCACCAGAAAATTGGTCACGATTTACTGAATTGGAAACTGAGCTTCGGAAACTGGGCACTTGACAGTTGAAACTCACCAAGGCAAATGACAACTACAAGAGATGTCTGGATTCGTCACCTGGTCAACCAAACGAGACATTCCAGTCAATCTGACGCTTACCAGGGTATAGCTTAACTCAGGCATAAACAGGAGACATCACTGTGGAAAATGCCAGGGTGTTGTTTTACATCACCCCAGACAAACCTTTATGTACCCAACAGTATACTGGTAGAAAAAACAAAAGTAGTAAAACTGAAAATGCTAACACTGATGTCATAAAATACACATATTTTTCGCAATGACCATAAGCATATGGGGTTCAGGTATGCACATATACATTTATGACATGGGGCAATCTTGCTCTCTTCATCCTGTCAATGTAAGCAAGTTGTAATGTTGCACATAAAAATGTAGCCATCTACATTTGGAACATTTAAAAAATATTCCATCCCAAAGGGATGATCTCAAAACACTGATGTATGATGCTAAACTTATGTATTTTAACCTCAGTCCTCCTTCCCCGCTACATTTAACTTCAGTCCTCCTCCCCCTAGTCCTCCTCCCCCTCTACATTTATCCTCAGTCCTCCTCCCCCTCTACATTTAACCTCAGTCCTCCTCCCCCGCAACATTTAACCTCAGTCCTCCTCCCCCGCTACATTTAACCTCAGTCCTCCTCCCCCGCTACATTTAACCTCAGTCCCCCTCCCCTGCTACATTTAACCTCAGTCCCCCTCCCCGTTACATTTAACCTCAGTCTTCCTCCCTCGCTACATTTAACCTCAGTCCTCCTCCCCTACAACATTTAACCTCAGTCCTCCCCCACAACATTTAACCTCAGTCTTCCTCCCCGCTACATTTAACCTCAGTCCTCTTCCCCCGCTACATTTAACCTCAGTTCTCCTCCCCCGCTACATTTAACCTCAGTCCTCCTCCCCCACTACATTTAACCTCAGTCCTCCTCCCCCACTACATTTAACCTCAGTCCTCCTCCCCTGCTACATTTAACCTCAGTCCCCCTCCAGCTACATTTAACACCAGACCCCCTTCTCCGCTATGTTTAACATCAGTCCCCCCACATGAAACTTGGAATTTGATAGACCTGTGCGCAACTTCAGCAACTTTGTATTTGCCAGTTGGGACTTCAGACATCAGAATACAAAACTGCCTGAAAACACTGGAAGTCAACACACTATGAGGGGAAAGAAACCATTTTTGTAGGGGAAAATGCATCAATGTATAATGAATGCTAAACAAAACAGCAGCTAACCTACTTCCCCCATGAACCCAACTGTATGTAGTGTCTTACATCGATGTATTGAGGCCATCACTTAGAATCCACATCATTAGAACCTTTTACAGATTATTTCCTTATATCAGCACATCTGCATTATATTTTAATAAATATAAAATTAGGTAGAAAAATAATAAAATATTAATAGATATATCTCACATTGAAATATGTTAAAATAGTTCCTGAATGACAAGTGCAAATAAATACCTGCAGACATCAATGTAAATAATCAATGGATCTCAGACAGATGCTGATGCCTAATGGATCAAATGGTCCTGCCCCCCATTAGGCAGGACTGCTGGATGTAGAAAGCTAACTGCATGCAACTACAGCTACGTAAATTGCTATGGCAGTGACAACTGGCAGCTGTGATGTTAACCACATGAGTCATGGCATCAGGAATGGCAATCTCAGTCCCATCCTCCTAGTCTTTCCTGGCCAGCTAAAATTAATTTAGGGAAATGGCCGACTTCCACAGATGCAGTCAACAAGGCTGCTCGTCACTGCGTAAATCACAACAAACTTTATCCATCTAAAAAATAACTAACATACAGGACTTCAATATTATTGAAAAATATATATGTCCTTCATGGAAGATATCTTCCTCTGGGATTTATCCCTTTTTCAACATCCCCGTATTCCACCTCACCTCACCTCGCCCCACTGCTTTGGAATATCTCTCCTAACCCCAGATCCAAGTCAGATGTACTCTGGGTAAAACGCTCCTAAGTCAAATTGTTACTGATTCTTTAAATATTACATTAAATGTCTATTTCCATATCATGTGTTTTTCTTATCACTTCATTATTGCATAAGGGTTTCTACATAACAGAGGGTTTTTGATGCCAGGGGCTTTTGACGCCAGGGGCGTTTGACCTAGGGTTTCTTTACTTAGAAAGTTTTTGACCTAGGGTGTTTCTGATTTCATCCCAGATTTTCCTGTTTTAGAAAGCTTGTGGTATCCACTAGGATACCAATATGTTCCCATCTGAATTTATCTGATACAGGGGTATTATTCAAGTACCAGGCTGCCCCTGATATGACAGCTACCCTAGATGATGTCTCTAGATCAGTGTCTCATCAGTGGTCAGCTGACAGCTATACACCAGTCACTGTCAGGTCTCTAGTCAGCCCCTGGATATGCCCTGGTGTAGATCCATCTTCCTTTACACTGTCCAGCAGGAAGGAAGGTCATTATGGTCACCCACACACATGGGCACAATTAATAGTCTGTGTGGGGTAAGATCACTATTTGACTTCTTTATTTTATTCCATACCAAAGACTGTTATACTGATATTACACTCTATATTACAATAACAATATTACACTGTTTGGTAAGGCGAATCAAGTGGCAGTGATTCCTAGATGTCACCCCTTTTGGTAATTTTTCGCTATCTGGAAAATAATTTTTGAACAGTTCCCCACTTGGTCCTTACAGGGTTTTGATTTTCCACTGGTCTCTTGTTGATCATTAGTAGGTCTCTGTTTGAATTCTAATTGGTCCAATTTGTTTGCTTGTCTTTGATTGGTTTTTCACTTACTAGTGGTATGTGGTCTTTTGTTGTTGGTCTCTTGTTGGTTTCTAGACAACAACATGTATGTTACTGATAAATGGTCTTGGTCTGCTGTTTTTTTCCCTGTAGCTCTATCATCTATTTTCAACATTATCCGGTTTTTCACTGGTCTTTTATTGGTATCTTATTCATCTCTCACTGGTCTGGTTACTCTGATCTTTGATAAATCAATCAATATTTCCTCCATGATCCAAGGCGGTTTTGCAGCAATTCTCTTTAACCATCAGACGGCAGCTGATGTATTTTATTATTTGATGATGGCTGATATATTGGACGAGACATGTGCTGGCATTAATTATTAACAGGTCAGTCTGCCATCAGACACACCGGCTGCCTTCCCTTGGCAGACATAGCACCCACATTGCGCCTTCACTCAAATGGTTACTCCACTAGGTGGAGCGGTATAGCTACATGACGAGTTATATAAGCATCGCACTTTTACAGAGACATCATCTAGTTAGTCAAAGTTATGTGGACAATGCAAACAGATGACGTTGACTGTGCCAGGAATCCCTCTGCCATGTAATTGCAGACATACCAGGGAAATTTGGTTATAATAACATGATTTGTTCAGTGCATTTAATGGATGCCACAATTACCCTAGTTTTCTGCCCATAAACCGACATGTGCATTTTTATGTGGGCGTTAATGGATTCAAAGTGTAGCAAAAGTAAGAAAAGTCTGACATGCTTGCAAATACGTCTATGTGCGTGCGTGCGTGCGTGCGTGCGTGCGTGTGCGTACATGCATGTAGAACAATTCAGGAACTGTGAGCATTTATTTATTGCTGTTGTACAGTCAAAATAATGGAAGTTCATTTTTATTTGTTTGTAGTTGGTTGGATGTGTCTACTACACTAACTTCTAACACATAAAATGGACTATCATTGTTCCTTCCTCGACAGATATGTTATTGAAGAATCAAAATAATGAAAAACCATTTTTGTGATTCAGAAGTCAGTTTAATAGACGCATATCCAACCAACTTGCCATAATAACAAGGGTTTAACTGATAGCAATCAAAGTATTTCTACATTTCTCAACAGGACATAATAATTTTTATTATAAAACCCTATAATACTGGCTCTATTAAAACATTCCTATCGCTTCATTTTCACAGAATGCCAGACTATCCCATGTTTATCCAATGACACGCCTCCGATATATCACCGGCAAACATGTTGTTATGTCTGTGTCTGCCACCAGGAGGCAGACCTTCAGTTCACATCAGTCTCACTGGTTGGTGCATCAAAATGTCAGTTTGTATGTTTTATTGCAAGAGTGCACTAGTGTCAGACAGTGGGTGGATTATGTGAGTGTCGGCTTCCTTGGGGGTGGGGGTGGTGAAAAAAACTTATCAAAACTAGTTTCAGCACTTCATAAACACAAGGACAGGCAGACGACAACTAGAGACAGATTGGGGACACTGTGATGTCTGGTTCCTCCCACAAGAGAGCAGCACTTAGGAATGTTTCATGTCTGGCGCAAGTAACCTGCTAGCCAGGGAGGGAGAGATCACTATTTTAATTTAATTTAATATTTTAATTTGGGGTTGAAGGGAGATGAAGGAAGTGTGGGTAATTTTGATACCTTCGTTTTATGTGAGACAGGCTAAATGGAACTGAAGGCTTGTTTGTGTAATGAACGTAACCAAATGCTCATTTATGTAATGAGCTACACTAACCAAAGGTTTCTTTTTGTCATAGGATTCCTGGAAACAGCCTCATTAATACAAGGGATAACTAGGATAAAAACGCTAATTAGTGCAATGAGCAACCATGAAGTTGTGTCATCCTTTCATTAGCATTCTAAGGGGCATAAACCCTAAATCTAGGTTTTAACCTTCATCCTAACTTCCACTGGTGTGGCGTAGTCAATTGCTCGCTCTTCTTGAATCAACTTGTTAAAGTCTTGAGTGTAACTTTTATACTATTGTGTGATTTGTTGACATTTTACAAGTTAAATGTAATCAAATGATAAGGTGAAATGCCAGATATTAATAGGCCTCTGCGACGTGAGTGTTCAGTCCGTGGGTGTCCAGTCGAGACTTGGGTGTCCAGTCGAGACGTGGGTGTCCAGTCAAGACGTGGGTGTTCATGGCTGTCTATTTGCAAGTTCGCAAGTACTACATCAGTAAAAGACAATTGAAAAAGCGAGACATTTGCAAAAAGATCAGTGTGCAATGTTCAACGTGGGAGACAGCTGGCATTAGGGCTACAAGAAGGATCATCCCTCAACTGAGGCAGGAAGCCCAGCCCACCCAGACATGTCAGCTTCCCTTTTAAACAGTGTCTTGTAAGCTTAAATTCCCAAGCTTAGCTTACTGCTATTAGAAGTCAACATACACTGCCCTGGTCAAGCTAGTGTGTTTCATACAAGCAGAAACAGACTGTCTGCTATAAAGGATATCCAGACCCCCCCCCACAATGCCTGCACATAATAGGGTAGTGAGTGACAACTGGCACACCTAATCCCCATTCTAACCCCCATTTTAACCACATATTAACTGCCAATTGTGCCATTTACGAATGATAACTTGCTGATAATGATCAGTGTGTGTGAATCAAGTGGCCCAGGGCTAAACACAAACAGGAGGTCTGATATCAACACATAATGGCAAAATTTGTTTCAGTTTTACTTCACAGATAAGACTGAAGTGGCACACAGGATTATGCAGGTAACATACAAAGATACACAGATATGCCTTTCCATAGGTGAGGGGGGTATAATATTTATACTATTTGGTATGATGGATGACTACCTGGAAACGTTGGAATAAAAAGTTGCTAAAACACCTGACGATGATTTTTTTATGAATAGTAATACAAAAGGAGATGGAATTAAAAGGTTGGAAGATTCTGTTATAAACAGGGTTGAAAAAAATCATGTTTTTTTAAATAAAAAAAATTGGATTTTTAAAATTTAAATCGGATTTTTTTTATTTATTTGATTTTTTGGAAATCTGGTATACACAATGTCATAAAATATTTTACTAAAGGCTATCTGGTGTCAATACAGCTACACAAGTGGGCGAACTTTGTGCTTTTGTGTTAAAAAACACACAAAACTTTGTTGATCTCGATGCTTGTAAACAATTATTTGTGTTAAATTCATATAAATCAGCGATTAAAAAACCGGAAGTCAAAAAAATCAAAAGAATCATAAATCAATGATTTTTTTGAGTGATTTAAATCATGATTTAAATCAATGATTCAAATCAAATTATTTAAATCAAATAAACCAATTATTTCGCAAATTTTTCTGCAGAAATAACATTGACTTAATTCAGGTCAAATTGTGAACATATAGAAAAGAAGTAAGGCATTTATCCACAAAATCTATTCCACCCATTTTTTGTGTATCAAAATAAATCATGTTTTGTGTTGCAAGTTGTTATGTGATAGATTAGAAACAATTATTTCATCAGTCAATAGCAGGGCATATGGTGTGTTTTGCCACAAAACAAATCACATCCTCCACTATCAACTTGATGGCAGCACAAAACCACTCTTAACACAATTTATGTGATTTTGGCATTTGACGTGTTTGCCAAAGGGTGAGCGTCTTAAGTGGTCTTCCATCATGCACTATACGGTAACTGAACTTGTGGACACATAATTTTTTTCTGATTACCACCAAAGTGACACTACATAATCCAATTAGGTAAATAATTTCAGTAATCCATTTTGCACCAGCGACACATTCCAAGAACTTTTAGCCCAGATGTCCAGGCCGATGTGTTCTAGAGTTATGCTGACCTGGACTTAATCAGGTTCAACAGTTCCTAGAAGAATTGTGCTACAGGTGGGAAACATTTGAAGGTGTGGAGGGGCACCATGGACCCCCATCTGGCACAGACCACACCTTGCTTGTCCTCCACAAATAGATGTTGTTACCTACTCAGTATTCTCAACACGAACTTTGCACCACATTATGCAGACTATGATAGTTAGCAAGAATGACATTGGACCTTATCCTGGGCACTGACAAACAGTTAAACAACATATCGGCACTGGTCATATTAACTGGGTCATCCATGGTAGATTCAAAGCCTTCTTTGTATTTTGTAAGTTCATAGATTGTGTCCTATCTACAACTATATATGAAACTATCATCCGATAGTAAACTAATCAGATGGACAGTTTCTCACTTGCACATTTCATGCCAATGAAATAAAACATACATTTATATGACACCTGAATTATATGACACCTGAATTATTTAGACATTAACCGGTTCTATTAAAAAATGGTGAAGGAGGAATACCATGCCGCGTTAGTGTTCATGAACTTTGATATTGCAATGAGGACTTTTAGTGGTAGTTAACTAACTAATAAATAACTAGTAATCTACACCTAATGTGCTAATAAGTTAATGGTATCATTTAAACATTCCTTTTGGATTCAATTTACTTTGTGATATCTGTTTTTAAAATGTTACTATATTTTAATAAAAGCCTCATTTCATAGCCACTTATTTTTATTTAATTTTTATCATGTATCTGTTTTTTCAATAAATAAATTGTGACATTTTATAAAAAGTCTTCTACAGTGAAACAACTTTGGATAAGGGAGAAATCAACAAGAAAAATTTATACTTGTATTGAATTCAAATAGGGTGGAGATTCGTATTTCACTGACTGGTTTGTATTTTGGGACCCCACTGGTGGTATCAGACTATCTCAGTTACCTCTTACCTTATCTTGCAGAGTTTAAAGGTATTGGGGCCAAAAAGTCGTAAGGCCAGGAGACAAAAACTGAGCAACACAATTCCAACTGGGTGTCCCATTTAAAGAGGCCACTGGGCTGCCTGACTAGGACCAGGGACACCCCAAGGCTCCCTTTATCTCCCTAGAATAGAGTCAATTTATTTTTTGCTTCAAGGATCTCATGTCTCTAGAGAAACAACCAGAGAAGGACCTCCCAGATTATAGCATGTGATTTAACAAGATTTAACAAGATTGCCATCCCAAATAACAAGTTCCAGATGGCAAGTGGACAAGGAAGCCATTGGCTTATGGAGAGTCCAACAATTTTATCATCTATGTGTAGCCCGCCCTTATCAAATATCTGTCAATTCTATTTTTAAACATATTCACACTACTAGCATTAACACAATTATTTGGCAGTTTGTTCCATTCGTTTATCACTCTCTGTGAGAAAGAGTACTTTATCGTGTCCAACCTACACTGTTCCTTAACTAATACTGCTTTGTGTCCTCTGGTTCTACTGCCTTCTTTAAGTTTGATGAACATATTCCTATCAACATCCTCATAACTGTTCATTATTTTAAACACTTCTATTTGGTCTCCTCTTAATCTCCTGGTCTCTAGTGTTGTCAAACCACATTGTAATAAACGACTTTCATAACTAAGGTCTCTTAATTCTGGAATCATTTTAGTTGCTCTTTGTTGTATTCTTTTTTAGCTTGTCTGTGTCCTTTTTATGATATGGCCTCCATGCTTGAATACAATATTCCAAATGTGGTCTAACTATTGCTTTGTACAGGGGCACAATTAGCTGTTTCTCCTTATACATGATATTTCTCCTAATTAGCCCTAGAATTTGATTTCCTTTCGAAGCAGCAATCCCACATTGCTCTGAAACTTTCATGTCAGCACTAAATGTTACTCCTAAGTCGTTTTCTTGGGTGGTTCTACCTAGTACAGCATCCTCCATTTTATATTCTTTGTCCATGTTTCTATGCCCTATGTGTATACATTTACACTTCCCAAAATTGAATAACATTTGCCATTTTTCTGACCATTTAACTAATTTATCTAGATCTTCCTGTAAACATTGTTTATCTGTATCATTAGTAACCTTTCTGAATACTTTTGTATCATCTGCAAATTTGAGTACTTTGCTAGATATATCTTCTTCCAAATCATTTATATATATTAAAAACAGTATAGGGCCTAATACTGATCCCTGTGTTACCCCACTCAAAACAGATTTCCAATTTGAAACCTCACCATCTACTGTGGTCTTGGTACTGGAAGACAAGGAGCTCTTTCCAATCACGTTTACCTCTCAGGATCTTTACCTTCTTTACTTAGAACCTGTGAGTATTTCGAGCCATTCTGGCCATGATAAAATTAATGCACAGACTATTCGCTCACATACATCTGCCCATCTTTAACCAGGTACTCATTTATACAGGTGAGTAAACGTGGAGTGAAAAAAATTGCCCAAGCTTTGAAACAACAGCAAAAGGATTCAAATCCCGGTTCTCTCACTTGAGAGTCCTCCATTCTAACCACTGAGCCGCTGACTCCACTAAAGTTATCACTCAAATATTCGATGAGAAGATATTAAAATTATCCACACAAAACAGTGGTACCTACACAAAAACTGGTTAATATCTCAGCAGGCGGACTGCCTGGAAGGAGTGTTTAGTCAGAGTTGCCTACTGGACAAACACTTCTTTGATGTCCATATCTTTGATCCCATATGAGTGACCAATGGTCAAGCTATCAACAGACTGCAGACACTGGTATCTGGACATCAGCACAGACTAGTTATTAGTCAACAAAGCCACTGCTTAGTGGACTGATTAGAATTCATGTAAACAACATCAACGAATATCATTCAGTCAAGATTCAGTTTCATGCACATTTCCATGTCAAGTGGTGATATGTTAGTTACAGTAGATGAATTTAGGCCTATATTACTGACCGATTTTTTAAGTGACATTTAATGAGAGTAAGAATGACTTAATCATAATGATATTTAAATTATCAAGTCAACACACATCATTAACCTGTGAGAACACAATAATTAAGATATGACAACAATTTTAGTCTACTGGTTGTAATTTTATTCACATACTTACCTCAGTAGCTGAGAAAATACCACAAAATACGATCATCTAAAGCATCTGTCTAGACAAACCAGTTAAACCAATTTAATGTATCTAACCTTTGTAAACAAGAGGTCCACATATAATTTGACCGCATGTTAATCACGGAATGCTGATGACATTTTTATACTTCCTCTTGTCATGAGGCTTAATAATGCTAGTTAGTTTCGATATGATAACCAGTCACAAAGCATTAAAAATAAAGATTACATGAAACGTTTATTTTCAAGCCACATTTCAAAACAAATATTTTATGTTATTAACAAGGTTTTTTATTTATTTTATGGCTAGGCATTTAACAGAATACCATTCTCTCTGATGCAGAAGACTATTTATAATGAAAATGTTACACATTATTTTTTAGCACACAATCCAACTGAAGCCATTTATAGAAAACTATACCTGCTGAATTCAAATGTTTCTAGCAGCCCTACATAAGTGGACCCCCCAGTATTGTGTAGAAATGACTCATATACCCAGAGGTTACATAAACCTCAGACAGACCTCTTATCGCTTTATCTCTGATAATTACAGAAGTTACTATCAGCCAGAGATATTTATCAACAAACACAAGCACAGTATCAACACCACCTCCTGCAGCTTTCCAATATTAAACAGACATTTTTATTAGTCTCTCTGAAATGACTAAACATTTTTCTTGCAAAAAAACAATGATGCATTGTCCGTGGTAATAACCAGGAGAGGGGTTGGTAAGTAGGTGGGTCTGTTTATAAAATCCCGACTCTATACTATCACAATTTCTTTGTCCCCACCCACAGAAAGAGCTACATTATGTGGCCGTCCAACCCATTTCTGAAGTTGGTGACAAGATGTCCAGACGAGTGGTGTAACAGTGACAGAGGTACTTTGTATGGCGATGACGTACTGCCAGGCAATCAGATACAACTCTATTATGGACAGCATAAAGCCTGCTGATATCAAGCATCAGGCGCCTTGCTACCTGCAGTGCCCTTTTACCTTCTCAATGATCCGTGCAAACAATGTCAACAAAACCCAGGGCAGTTTAGCAAAGCACCCCGACCCTCCCACCCTCCCACCACCCTCATTACATTCTGTATCTTCACACGCTTCTTCACCCTTTATGCGGGTTATCCCCCTGATTCCCACTGACGAACAAACAAGCAATAAGATATTACCTTACCTGCTAACTTATGTTCGCGGAATTTCTTCCACACCCTATTAAGGGTGCTATCACGGATCCCCCTCACACGCTCACTCAGACTCCGGCTCCACTTAAAGTCCGAGTACCACTTCGATCCATCGTCTGACGAGTCGCACGACTCCGCCATTTTGGACCCACAAATGTGCAGATGACGATCAGGTTTACCCACTTGAAATTTGGTTACACTACCAATGTTAGATTCAGCATCGAGTTTCCGCTACACTTTTGTGAGACGTTAAATTCGTGGTCAACATTATAAGCCTGTTCATGAGTGCACCGGAAACCAACAGCCCCTCCAGGCTGTGGCGCACTTCAATGTCTCAAGTGCAGAGCACGCAACATGAGAAAGAACATGAAACTACGTAGTAATAACAGTAAAGAAAAATGTCACAGCCGTCTTTTGGTCACTCCTGGGCACTTTATCAACTTGATCAACCAATGTGCAGTGTCCTCTAGAAATCAGTTATATTGTAACCTACTGATTATGTATGTCCTCTGATGATGTTTGCCAGAGCTCACAGTGACAAACTTCACACCCAAGTCTTGGGACATCTGATCTGACTATAATTCCAGCTGGATATACACTCCAGAGACGCTGCTGTCATTCGCTTGACAAACCTGTTACACACACTGGGAGACAAGCAATATTGTCCAGTGATGTGGGAGGGGCTTCTGGTGTCCATAGATTATTTCACAATCCTCGGTCTGGCCTGTCGGGAGAATCTGCCTCACTCACATCCAGGCTACTGACTGTCTAACAGTACTATATCATCCCAGAACTGATACCATGCTGCATCAGCCAGTCTCAACTAGTCTTCAAACAATTTACAGTCAACAATATCTGCAGCTACGATATCAGCTGCTATTTTACAATAATCCGACGGCTGCGATCAAAAGCGCAGAGTGTTCGGTTCATTTTAATCACATGTGACCAGGAACATAACTGCAGCAATGGTCACAGGCGGTGACATCGCACATCGTCCCAAAAACCTTGTCCTATTGATACCAATTATGCTCATTATCCTCTGGATGTCTGCCGTGGAATGCGTCCAGTGTGCCAGTCTGGTGCACATAGAAGAGTGTTCCTATTGACTACATCCACTGCCAGTCCACAGCTGTCTGCACTTTAGTCCAGTGTTTTGATTAGAATCCATATAACTGATGATCCGGTGATAATTTGGATCTGCTGACTGCACAATGGTAATCACTGATGACTCCAGCTTTTAGGTCCAGCACACTTCTCCGGGGCTCCTGGTACTGAAAATCGAATTAATCAGGCAATCTGATCACCACAGAAGCACCCGTATGATGTGGTGCAATGCTTCAGTGTCTTAGAACGAATAGCTTAACATCGCCGACCATGCAGTGTTAACTAACAGCCGTGTAACTGATCCGTATTTGCCATTACCGCAGCGATCGGCTACACAAAAAGTCATGCAAGAAGACAGCATCAGCACTCTCAGTCACAGATGACTTGGCACTGCCTGATTTGACAGTAAGCCACACACACACACACACAGATAGAGAGAAGAAGCAGCCCTCTGCTGGCTGGAAGACAAACATACATGCTGTGATTGGCTATGGTGGCATAGACATACATAGAGGGCCTACTACTGCACCAGCCTACCCCCCCCACCCCGGCCTTCTAAACTATCAGTCCACCTGATCTAGATCAACTTGCACAATCAGGCACAGTCCAAGGGGAGCATGTATGGCCTCCTTGCTGTAATATAGTCTCAACTGTCCCCCTTTCACCCTGGTCAGGATACCAACATTCCACTTTCCCAGAGCCTACAATCGGGCCCTTGTTCCTGCCGGATCTTCCCTCATTCCAGTCATTGATATGGGATAGAGGGAACCAGCGTTAGAATTTGCTGAATATAAGACCACTCCGGATAAACATGGAATGGAAATTTCGAGTGATCAATCAACATATCCAGCTCTCACCTGGACATTAATGAGTGGTCAAACCCTTGACCTGATAACTGTGTGGTCAAGCCTTTTGACCTTAGATTCCTGATTCTTTCTCACCCCACACTCCTTACAGAACCAACATTTGGTGACAATTCCTGGACGTCAAAAACAATTTGGTAACAGTAAAACAACTGTATTCTCTTTTTTATACCAACTTTTTTAAGAGACCACTTTCAGTTCAGGCACAAATTCAAACAATGCACCAGAGTAAAATGTACTGTGGTGTTTTATATCTGGAAAGCATGTGTGTGCTGCATAATTATTTTCCTGTGATTGTTCTCCTCATTTGTTACATAATTAATGTGCATTTACTTTGATGGTCGTTATAAAATATTCTTTTTAAAGGCATCCACTGACTTAAATTGGCAACTGGTATGAACACGCACGCACGCACGCACGCACGCACGCATGCACTAGGTTTGCCTAATATACAGTGTATAATATATGGTCAGTTTACATTTTGAAAAAACTGTTGTGGGTTAGTTCGATCTGATCACAAAAGGGTGCTGATGTAAACATAATTTTACAGGAAAGTTTGTTTTAGATTTAAAAAATAAATTTGCTCTAAATTTGGGAGACCTCCTATCAAATTGGGAGACTTGGAACTTGGATTTTATATCGTAAACCTGGCTCATACATACTATGCAGCAAGTGTGCCACCCACAATAAAACAGCCGTCTTTATCGCATCCAGTCACATGATAAGATTCTCATGTTTCGTCTGTACTTCCTTCCCAGGGAAGACTTTCTCCCTGACCTCCCTGGGGCAACCCTCTTGAGGTGTTTAAACAAACCCACGTGTGCCTGTTTTTTTCCACCAGCCTCTTCAAATTTCCAAGGATGGAAGTAATCAGAAGGGTCAAGGTCGTGGACCCAGGAAACTCCCATCTCTGTAGCCCATTAATCCTGGCGGGATATCAGGAAGATGTGATTGGGTTCTGTGAAGGATGCTCGTTCAGCAGGGGGAAGTAAGTTACTGCTGGAGATAGAAATCTTAGCTGTGATTGCTAACCACAGGACGGGAGAAACTTTTTTGATGTGATTAGATTAATGGATTTCTGAGAACATGACATCGAATATATCACTGATGTTTGATCAAACTTATACACTGTGACTTGATTTATATGTCTAAGTGGATCTAAACCTAATTAAAATGTGCAGCCTTAAGCCATAGTAAATATGTGTGTAACATAAACCATAGGTTTATTATTTAACCTAAACCAGACAATGTTAAGAAGTCAAAAGAATATTAACACACCTGAAATTAATGCAATTAAATCTTTGTATCATAACTTAGCATGCCCGTTTACCTATGAGGATTACATTCATAACACACAATATGGGTGGGCATCTTTAGTTATGTCACCTAAGATATCTTGGTCATCACCCGAGACAGTGGCACCATCTACCACAATGTAAGTTCAAAACAAAATCAAGACTATAATTATGGGCCATTCTTTGTAACATAATCAGACCATCATTCAAACAAATTGGAGTTATATATGTTACTAAATATAGCCATGTCTGGCATTTACTGTCATAATGGGGTGACTAAACATCTGTGCGTTTGCATTAACTGTACCAAAAAAAAATTCGAGCTGTTTTCTCATGTCATTTTTTCAGCAAAAACCTGTTGGTAATTAAACACAATGATAGAGACAGATCACAGTTTCTGGGTCCTCAACCCCTGTGTCAAAAGCGTAACCCAAGAGTGCAACCCTAAAAGAAGGGATAAACAACAGCAGTCCAGACCAGAACATGATGTCAACATCTGGACTATGTGACAGTGTCAATGTCTTCAAATCTGTCAACATAATTATGACCCATGTCACAGTGTCAACATCTTCATAATATCTGTCAACATCTCCAGTGTTGTTGTCACCATATTACTGTCAGGCTTCAACTTTTTTAAAACAAACTTTGAGCTGAAAGAAAGAAACCCAAACAGGGAATGTAGTAATTGTTCAGCCATCTTAAAAATAACTACAGTAAAATTGGTCAGGTGATACTAAAAAAAAGTTTCAGTTTTTTAAGAAAAATGCTTCAAATAATATTCGCATTACTGACCTGCTAAGAATGACTAAATAATTCCAAACAAATTTAAACCTGGAAATGCCACATTAAGATTCAAGAACTCAATGATTTCAAGGCAAATGAAACTTGATATTAAGTTTTTGTTTGTTAGCGACATATGACTTACACAATGGTTATTTTCTTGGGTGTTTATAAAATACAAAAAACAATTGCCAATAAGTTTTTTCCACGCAATTCTCAGCAATACCAAGTGAACTAAGGGTGCATAAGATAGACCTCACTAGAGGGGCACTTAACCTGATGCATCATGAACACCGAAATTTCGGTGTTGGGATGTAGTTTTCATATTGGTCGCTATGTGGCGCCACGCTCATTCGCTTTGGTTATGCTGTTGGTGCCCGGATGAAAACAATACATGTGCGGACGTTTTGAGCCGTTTCTCGAATCATTCCGTCAATTATTAGTATTTTTGCGAATTTTTTGAAAGTGACCGATATTTTGTCAACGTTTTACGATTCATGGTTATGAAGACTATGAGCGGGCATTGCATCTGTTGGGTTTTACATCCGATAATTCGGATGTAAATGACATTAGTAGCGGCCAAGACAACAACATCGATGTGTCAATGATGTGTTTTTACTGTATTCATTGTCTTTTGACGTAACATTTGACACACATTTGCAGAATTACTGCATTTATATTCCTTGAATTTTTCTTTTCTTTTCCATCAGTTTTATTTTCATATATATCACAATTACAGAAACCATTTCTCAATACAAAGTATGTAGCTGAACTCTAATATTAACAAAATAGAACTTCTTCACGAGCCCAGAAGTAAGTTACAATCTCCTATACAGTAACCATTTAATCTGCCAATAAACCAAAAGTAACATAATAGTATGGTGTAATCTCCCCAGACCTTTCATCATACTATCCCTACCCATCCCTTCACCTGATGTCTCCCTAATTATGCAGTTCTGTAGAACAGCACCTGGGACACATCATAAACACAGGTGTCATGTGACTGCATTACAAAACAGGGCCATGACCTCCAGTAGCTGGGGTTGAAATGTTTCTGTCAACAGCTACTGCCAGAGGTATAATACCAGACGTTTTCTTTCTACCACAAAGTTTACCTCCATCTTTCCCTGCTGCACCAATCGAACCACAATGGGTGGCCTTTGTGAAGGAGCAAATTACACTACTGGCTACAACTGTCTTAAAAAATAACAGTGTTAATTATGATAACAAATATGGAGTCTGATAATTTTTATTGTAAAATCATGTTGTATACAGTGGTACAAACTATACAGGTTCTTACAGGTCTTCTTCTGGCTATTAGGCTGTACTGCCTCTTATGCCAGCTCTCGCATTTATCATCAATTCAGATTGAGCGCATGCGTCTGACGGTTTCCAGGATAGGGGTGGGGCAGTGTAATCTAGTTTGATTGGATGATTTTGCCACAACTTGTCTATTTTCCTCTCAAAAGATTGTACCAATGGAGCCCCTACCACAGACTGTGGGAGGCTGTTCCATACATATGTGCATCAGTGTATAAATTAGTTTTTTATGTTTAATCGATGTTTCTTTAAATATTTTTAGGTGGTGCACTCTCGTACCTGAGTCATTGTCTCTCAATGTCACAAAATTGGATGAGACAGCTGCATCATATTTCTCTGTTAGGACTTTATATAGTTCAATCATGTCTCCTCTGAGGCAATGGTATGCTAAAGTTGGTAATTTCAGTTTCCATAAACGTTCCTTATACTCAATGTCTTTGAAACCAGGAATTAATTTGGTTGCTCTATGTTGAAAATTTTCAAGAGATGTGATATGCTTCTTTAGGTTTGATGACCATATTTTATTAGCATATTCGATATATGGGCGGATAAGAGACTTAAAAATTGTAGAAAAACACTGCTCATCCATGTGATCGAAAGTTCGGCGAATTATCCCCATAAGCGAATTGGCTTTATTTATTTTCTCTGACATGTGCCTCAAAGTTAAGCGATGAATCGAAAGTGACTCCGATTTCTTTTACCTTGTCTGTGCTTGTAAGTATTACGTGTTCAGGTCCCAGTGTGTATCCATCATTTCTTATGCTTGATAGTCTGATTCTGATATGGCTGCATTTATTTAGGTGAAATTTTAAGAGTGATGTGTTTGTCCAGTGTTCGGCAAGGATTAGTTCTTATTGCAAACTATAGCTATTCTAACATACGAACCAAATGTGTTTTAATGGGCCACAATTTTTTAATATAATTTGACCGTTATATGTTTTATTTGAATGTTTTAAGGTTATATTTACATTGCATGCTAAACTGCAAGTTCAATAAACAAATAACAGTCAAGTTATAGTTTTAAATTAGTTTATACTAATGTATATAACAGGACTTTACAATAAAAACAATAACACTTTTAATGGTGGAGAATTAAGACAGATACAGGCACAGAATTCCATATTTTTTATCGTAATTAATGTTGTTATTTTTGAAGATGGTTGTAGGCAGTGGTGGAATTTGCTCCTTCCAAAAGGCCACCCATTGTGGTTCGCTTAGTGCAGCAGCACTGAAGGATGGAGCTAAGCTTTGTGGTAAAAAGAAAAACTCTCTGGTCTGAGACCAGCTGTTGACAGAAACATTTCAGCCCCAGCTACTGGAGGTCATTGCCCTGTTTTGTAATACAGTCACATGACACCTGTGGTTATGATGTATCCCCTATGTTGTGTTTTTCAGTAGAACTGCCTAATTGGGGTGAGGTGGAGGGAGGGATATGGATAGCTTGGATATGGATAAGGGATGGACATGGATAGCTTGGATATGGATAAGGGATGGACATGGATAACTTGGATATGGATAAGGGATGGACATGGATAACTTGGATATGGATAAGGGATGGATATGGATAGCTTGGATATTGATAAGGGATGGATATGGATAGCTTGGATATGGATAAGGGATGGACATGGATAACTTGGATATGGATAAGGGATGGATATGGATAGCTTGGATATTGATAAGGGATGGATATGGATAGCTTGGATATGGATAAGGGATGGACATGGATAACTTGGATATGGATAAGGGATGGATATGGATAGCTTGGATATTGATAAGGGATGGATATCGATAGTGTGTTCACTACAGTAAGAATACCTGGTACTATTACATTGCTTCACATTAGGTCTGGTTGGTTGGCGGATTATTAACAGATACAGTTCATACTATTTAACATGATGTTATGATAAGCACAATCAGATTTTGTACCTGTAAGATAATTTGGTAGGAATGCTTCACAAAAGCAGACATGAACTCTTACGAGGAACACTGATGAAGCTGACTAACACTAACAGAGAATATAATGTTCTATAAGTAACCACTGTCAAAGCACTGGCAATGTGAACAAAATCACCAAGGTCAAGACAAAGTCATAACCCTTACACATGACTAACTGAAGAATTTCCACCTCCCAATTACACGCCCCTTTCAATTTAATTTTCCCTAATCCAAAATCACTGCATCCATGATAATAATAGGCCACTACTCATAGTTGACCTTTCTCTCTCTTATGCATTAGCTGTCCTTGACACAGTCTGACATTTGCTCTCATCTCCATAAGTTGATCAACATCAGGAAGTGATCTAGAGCTGGGGGAATACATAGTTTGGCCAATGAACACTTCAACGGCCTACAGTGATTCTATCAGAACTTTACTTGCTACTTAGCCTTGAAGCTAGCCAATGCCAAAGTAAGTGAGGTAACCTGGTAATTAAAATGATTTCACTGAAACATTGGCTGAAACATAGACATACTCTATCTGTCAAGCCACATCAGCTGTAAAAACACTACAGTTTTATAAATACTTGAATGTTGAAAATATTTTAAAAAAAATTTTCATATTCACATTCATCTCATGTTTTCCTTTATTATTCCGACATAATACAAAATGGTTAGTCAAACAAAAAATCTTGTCAGACAGCCTTTTTGATTGACACTGGTTTCAGGGCCTGTCAGAATTCCCGCTTTCAAACTTTTATGGTGCTTATCTTTTCAGATTTCTGTTTTGTTTCTTATTAATTTCTTTCCGCGAACGCCTGACTACCTTGATTAACAATAACATACCGAGACGATACACAAAAGCTAAAACCCACCTCCCCTGGATAACACGTGAACTAATTAGAATGCAGAGAAGACGAAACAAAAGCCACAAAAAGGCAAAGCAAACTGGACTAAACAGTGACTGGGAAAAATTTAAGGAACTCCGAAAGCAAGCTACTAAAGCATTAGCAAAATCCTACAAAGACTATGTTAACAACCACATTGGAGACAGCCTGAAAACTAATCCAAAACGATTCTGGTCATTTATTAAGGCAAATAAACGAGAAAACATTGGCATCCCCACACTTCGAGTAAACGACCAACCAATAATTAATGATCGAGATAAAGCAAATGCCCTAAACAACCAATTTAGCTCTGTATTTACCCAAGAAAAGCACCCCATCCCCCAAATAGCCCCCTCTACTTACCCCAACATCCCCCTCCTCGAAATTGGCATAGATGGCGTAATAAAGCAGCTGGAAAATCTAAACCAGAACAAAGCTACAGGCCCAGATGAACTCCCAGCCAGAGTCCTTAAAGAAACTGCAAAGCAGATAGCTCCCATCATCACCCAAATTTTCCAACAATCATACAACACAGGTAAACTTCCTAATGACTGGCTACAAGCATTAGTAACTCCCATACACAAAAAGAGCCATAAATCTGACCCAGCTAACTACAGACCCATATCACTAACCTGCATCCTCTGTAAAGTAATGGAACATATAATCCTAAGCAACATGTGGAAACACCTGCACAAGCATAACATCATTCTCCACTTCCAACACGGATTCCGGTCGGGACTGTCTTGTGAATCTCAACTCATTGAGACAGTCCACGACTGGATGACTGCTATGGACAACAAGACCCAAATTGACGCAATCCTGCTTGACTTTGCTAAAGCCTTCGACAAAGTGCCTCACCTACGTCTTCTATCAAAATTGACCTCCTACGGAATCACTGGAAACACTCAAAATTGGATCAAATCTTTTCTATCCAACCGCAAACAGAGAGTCTCAGTTAACGGTGTCCTGTCGGACATCACAGATGTCACATCTGGTGTCCCACAGGGTTCAGTTCTAGGACCTGTCCTCTTCTTACTCTACATAAATGACATAAATGGGAACATCAAATCTCCTATACGCCTTTTTGCAGATGATAGTATTATATATCGCAAAATTTCTTCCAAAACGACCACGAAATTCTCCAAACTGACCTAAACCAACTCCAAACATGGTCAGACAAATGGCAAATGGAATTTAATGTATCTAAATGCGTCCACCTTCCAATAACAAACAAAACTAAACCCAGCACACACAAGTACTCGCTTTCTGGCCAGCCATTATCCACCGTATCCAGCCACTCATACCTCGGAGTTAAATTGGATTCCAAATTAACCTGGACAAATCACGTCACTGACATAACTTCAAAATCTTGAAATGTTTAGGCATGATTAAACGAACTCTTGGCCCATGTAAACCCGAAGTTAAACAAACAGCCTACAACATGCTAATCCGGCCAAAACTTGAGTACTCTTCACCCATATGGAATCCCCACACCTTTTCACAAATTAAAAGCCTTGAAAGAGTGCAACACTCTGCTGCCAGATTTGTTAAAAATGACTACAGACGAAACACAAATCCAGCAGATCTAATTACTGCCCTTGGATGGCCAACCCTCGAACGAAGGCGCATTATCAAACAAGCCACTACCTTCTACAAAATTCTAAACAACATTATTGAGATCACCCCCCCTTCAGGTCTACTAACTCGCTCTCGAACCCGTGGACAATACATAGCCCCCAAGTGTCGTATAAATGCAATGGTCTTTTCATTTTATCCCAGAGCCATTCGCATATGGAATATGATTCCATCAAAAATTACCAACATAAAAAACCCAAAATCATTTCAAGAAGCTATTATGGAACTCCCTTTCACCACACCTCCTCACCTAAACTGCCTTTAAAACACAGTGCTCAGCGTAAATTTATCCAGGGTGTGGGTATGGAGACTGTCTATGTGTGCATGTGGCAAGGCAGCGACAGTGTCCATACACACAACCAACCTATTAAAAAATTTCGTTAAACATCCTATACATAAAATAAATAAAACTATCAAATAAAAACCATTTCAGCAACATTAATGATGAATGTACCACCCACAGCGCATGCGCACAGTCCACCACAAACTCCTGCGTTAGCCCAAGTTTGGGCTGTTTGGAGTAAACCACTTGAGACTTGAGACTTGAGTTGACAGGCATGGATACACAACTGTGTTATCTATCTGCATATGCGATACGATTTCCACCTAATAACTATAAAGAAATATATTTTTTATTAGGAAATACTTTTTTTTTAAGGCAACCACACCGAGTACTGGCCATTTATGAACTTCGTAATCCTACGCTTGTTGTTAATCACCTATTCCACTGAATTGTGAGGGTGTTAACAGCATATCAAATAGATAAATAATTACAGGGTGTCATACCCTATCTGGTATCAGACCACCTATTTTATTGTCACTTTGATCAGTCTTACAACTGATAAATCAGATAAGAATGCAAGGAATATGACTGATAATGTCATGATTTTACCATAAACCACCATAGCAGCTGTAGTGTTCATGTCTCAGTGGCTGAAATAATGATGCACTTAATCAAGTACAGAAGGCAAACAAAAGGTTCTGAAAAGTTAGGCATCCCAGCAGATGCTACTGCCATCTGGTGATCAGAATGGGAAACTCTAAACTATGCTTCCATCTAGTGAATAAAATTACAAAGCAAACACATTATAGATGCATAAAACTTGAAAACACTCAAAAACACACACAAAAAGCATTAATTACAGAGAAGCGTTTAATAAATAACAATCCTCTTAAGTCTAGTTTACTCAGCATTCCACTAATTCACTGGATGGATTCCTGCAAATAGTTTTATTATAAACGGATCACAGAACCATATGTTATACAAAACGGAAAAGTTATGCAGAATTCCACAATTTAGCAACACTTTATGTAATAAAAATAGTAGAATTTTAGTCCTTGGTAGGGTCCATTGGCATTAGGGCTTTGCAGGATGAAAACATTTTAATTTGTAAGAAAATGTGATTTACTAAAAATTCAAATTTGCATATCATTTATGGGTATTTATACCAACAAAAACAGACACTATTCATGGGGGTGAGGGTGGAATACCATATTGAACTTACCTTCAAGATTACTAGGGCTGGTTGAAGAGTGTTGACTCTGAAAAAATTAAATGCAAAATTATACTGCAACATACAAACACCACAAAGATCCAGTCATAATATTATTAACAACAATAATTAATCACACATGACCAAAGTTATCAAACTGCCCTTTTATGTTGTTCTTTCACTACTCATTTAGTAAAAGAAAGCAACATTATACAAGCTGTGAACTTGGTGTATGGGTGCAAGGAACTGTCACAATATCCTGTATCTACTAACACCTATTAGCTTGCATCCCATCGCAACATGTAATAACACTCACTATGAATAAGATATGACATAAAAGAAGGTCAACAGATCAGGGGTATGTTTCTATACGTAGTGAACAGGGAGTTATGTAACTGACAAGGCACACCAGTCAGATCATACAGATTTCTTGTATACAATATGGATTTTGGGGGAACTTGGAAGATATTATTATTATTATCATCTTTATTCGGACTCAAGATCCACAAACATGTACATATATATGGTTGTATTCCTTTTTTTATATGGATTTGTTTCAAATGAAAAATTTGAAAAAAGTACACCATTTTATTGTGTTGATCACATAATTTGTAGCCCGATAGAAGGCGACATTCAATTGTAAATGGAATGCAATAGTCCGATTAACCAATGAAAAATGTGATGTGGATTTATAATAATATCTTTATACAGACTTTCAAGTCCAAAATACAGATTTCAACTCACAAATGTGGCAGGTTTGATACGGACATAAAAAACAATATTTTAATATAATATATATGCCACCATTAAAAGACTAACAATGATATGCTATCGACTGCATCAAAACAAAATTATTTGTCAAACTGTTTCCTCAGTGAAAAAGCAGGTATCAATATTTAGTATGCATGTTGATCCCCAGGTGGCAGTACCGAGGCACCTGCAGACACTACCTACAAAATCTTGCTCTTTTCCACAATTTCCATAGCTATGCTGCCAAAACAACAGCCTTTACTGCCTAAATGCTAAATATACTAAAATTCTCAACAGACGTATGTCTCAATCAGCTTCCACCCCTGTACTGCTTCAACTAAGTCAGGTATTTGACATTTCCCCCATGTTCTCCTTCCACAGTCCCCACCCTTCCCATCCCCGCAGTGAGACAGAGATATGTGACATTTCCATCAATACCTTCCCCCACATGTATGTCACATTTCTGTCAAGTTACTAGTGAAAACACCATGACCACATACACTTGTGAGACTGTGCAAGATAAAAGTGCCTACAGTTAAAATATCTCCGGTTAATGTCCTCGTCCTGATTAAATTGCCCCACTTGGAGTCTATACAACACTGAATAGTGTTTTTTGCCCTGGTATATGGTTAAAAAATTAAAATTCACAATGAATTTTTTATGTTCTGCTTTACTTCCAAGTAAAATACTGTGCATCATAATTAATCTTAATTGATGCAATAGTTGCACTTACATGAAAAAGATAAATTACAATTACAACATAATTACTGAACTGGAATCAATTACATTACTTATTGTAATCAGTTACATTTATGTAAATGGCGTCACTAGTGCGAAACAGTTACCTTTAATACTGTCTATAAAAAAAATTTTGTGTAAGCTTCAAAGAATAGATTCCCTGACATTTTTCCATGACCAAATTTTTTTAAGCATATTGTATGCTCATTTGGTCGAATATGGTGTATGCAATCCAGATTTTGGGGGCTTTGGTAGGCATACAGCCATATCATGTTTTTATATTTTTATGGATTTGTTTCAAATGGAATGGTCACCATAAAGTACACATTTTCTTGTGTTCATCACACAGATATAAAATCGATTAACAAACACAATAATGGTTGAAGCACAAATACGTTTAATGCCAGGCATATTTCTGGCAAAACCTGGCAGGTTTCGTTTGATGTATGTATATTTCATAGCTTGATACATGACAACACTCAATTGGAATAGGAATGATATAGGCCAATGAACCAATGAAAAATGTTAAAACTGATTTAAGGGGCTTTATAAATACAGAAGTTCAAGTCACAAATTCAAACCAAAAAAGTGGTAGATCTGACTAGGTCACCTCATTAACGTTCACTACTGAAATGTCATGCAGCCATTGGGCTGACAGCAAACATGCAATCACACCAGGTGGTGGCTACTCACACAAAAACAGATCAAAATTCAATGCTAATCAGTTACCACAGGAAATGAAACCCCGCCCTACTTAACATAAATGGGCATGTTTTTTACACGCTCAATTACACAGACAAAAAAGAATTTAGATCAGAAGTACTAATTAACAACCTTGTACCTAGCCAAGGTATAAGATACAAATTAATCTTATTATTATTAGTTAATATTTAACAACAAATACTGCCAACGATCACCATGACAACTAAATGGCACTTTTGAGTGGACACTGTCTTCATAATAGAAAGAGATTATGTTCTTACAAAACAATCTGGATGGCTTATATTTGAGGCATTTTCAAGTGAAAATTTGAAGGAAAAGTGAGAAAACATTTTACAATAAGACCATTCCTTAGTGTTGACACTATAATTAATCATAAATGTATGTTATGAACAAACCAAGAGAGGAGAGGGTTGAGATTATAGGTTTTAATAAGGGTGGCAGCACTAGACATGATGCAAAATGGCGGGCAATTTGGAAGATTGGTCAAATCTATCATCAGGAATGCTTAATATATTTATATAAGTTTTTGTTCTTAAGATGTTTAGTAGGATAACATGGCAACTTGTTGGGACACATTATGGGAAGTGAAGGACTTTTGAAGCTGGCAACATAAAGAAGGTTAAAAGGAAATAATTCAAGTGGAAGAAACATGTGGACTTATTGGACAACGATGAAGATGTGAAGAAATGAAGGACAGACAGGACGTAATGGAGAAGAGTTAACACCACGAAGGACCTGCCAGAAAACCATATGGAAAACAGTATCAACGTAATTTCAATAAACAATATGCTTAGAAATCATAGCACGGTAAAAACTGGATACATTATTACTGGATTTTCCAGAAATGTTGTAACTGTGGACCTGATCCCTAACTGCTAGGTCTTAGGCTGCTGGCCACACACGTACTAGACTGAATTAATAACAAGCCACTCTAATCTAATGATAAGTATTCTTATCATACCACACAATTCCATTTACAGAACAGAATCTGACAAAAGCATGGTGCAAGAGGACTATGAATGTGAAAGTGGAAGTGTGTAGATATTGATAAATGACATAACAACATGTTGAGTTAGCATTAGTATTAGTATTTAAAGGAACTGTTTTCTGGTACAAACTGTAACTATTTGTTGTTTTTGTTAACATTTCTTCATTAAATTCATGATTTGGAAATTAAATAAATTATTGGGAACTGTATTGGTTGTTCTTACGGGATGGTTTAGTTTTAAATATGTCTGCTAAATCGGCAGTCTAGGTTATAACATGTAACTTAAAAAACACAGACAAATACACCACAAGGCAATGGAAATGTGTGAAACTGGGGCAAATAAAGCTTGTATGTAAATCAATATATATGGGTGTGTAACGTGTAAGATGTTCACACCCAGGATGATTATCGATGGCCTGTTGATTTGACAAACAGCTATAGAATTTAAATTTTTAGCATTTTCACACACCACAATAAATACCAACAGATTTAGGCCCAAACCCTGTGTGTTCGCAAGAGACACTAGAAGCTGCAGGTCTAGAGCTACTACCACTGGTGTCTATGCCAGGGGAAGTAAAAGATCCCACAAAGAAGAGGAAGGGAGAAGAGAAAGATCAAAATTAAGGTAGAGGGATAGTGTGAATAGAGAATGGAAAAGACATGTGTGGTGTGAACAGCAGACAAAATTTATAAAAGATGAGAGATTGAGACAACTGGTCGAGTGAGCTGAAACGAATGCATTAAGAAGATGGAAGAAGATTACAATCACTATTTAAAAGCCCCCCTAAAATGCGAACAACATTCAGGTCATTTTTAAATTTCCCCCACGAATGACCAAATATTTGACATATAACTAGAGCAATACTGGTAGTACTGGCGACAAATGCAAAGTATGAATTTATTAACACCGATATTAGACTCACCTCTTGACATAGGTGGCATCTCCGCATATCGGGTGAAATCCGACATTCCTTTGGAGACATTGACCGTTCCCGTAGTGGCATTGACTGTTCCCGTGAAGACATCGATGGTTGCCGTGGAGACATAGACCGTGCCCGTGGCAACGTAGATTGTTGCTGTGGTGACAATGGTTGCTGCAGTGACATCTGTTTCCCTGCATTCTTATCGCACAGCCCCACAAGTGGTGCAGACAACATCGAAACAATTGGCTCAACCGGTGATGAACGTTGATTAAATTTCCTCTCGTTAGATGGCGTCACTACATTGAGTATATTTTCTGCGCTGCGAGCACCAGATGCATAACAGCTCCCCCTGGTAGAACAATGGTGCGATGTCATAATATCTGGCGAGCCATGATTACATAGAGACTCGGCTGACTTCATTTTGTCTCTGCCTGTATACTGACTTGGGTAATACTTCTTATGAAGCATGTCGAGTAAACTTTTCGGTGTCGATTCCGAGACAACTTCTCCATCATTCTTGGCATGTCCCTCAAGAGAACTCTCACTACAAGTTTTATCATTGTCACCAGAGATCCGTTTCCGTAGCGATGATGCTGCACTGCTGCTTTCGGTGACATCATCTTCCAGGTCACTCGCCCGCGCCACATCTTCGACAATAACAGGCATCATTGGTCGAACTGACCGTGTGCAGCGACGCTGTTCTCGTGGCGTTGCTGGCCGAAATTTGACCTCAGCATCGCAATCAAGGTCATCAGTAGAGACTGCATACCCTTCCTCTTCACGCATATCGCATTGGACGCTGCAATCAGCGACTGTCATCTCTGTAGCAACCACTGACTCTGTGGCAACCACTGCCTTCGTAGCTTCGATGTTTCGTGTGGCAATTATCTCTGTGCATTCTGTCCACTCTGCATCATCCACATGCGGCATTTCCGACATGATCACCAATATTGCTGACTTCTCGGGTTTTGCGTCTATGACCTTATGACCTCGTAAACTACCCACAACCTCCTGAGTATCGTTCACAATAGTCTTAGCTTCTTTATCAAAAACATTGTGTACAGGTGCAATATTCTTGTCTGACTCATGCTGGATACTGACCATATCATGGACCTCTTCACATGAGACTGTTTGCACATCTGCAAAATGCAGCTTAACATTCGAACTGACCACCTGTTTCTCGCCGCAACCGATGCCGCTTTCATGACATCCAATCGATTGCAACAGAGTTACATCATCTTCATCGCAGCAATCCAATGCTGCAATGACATTGGTCTTCTCTATAAGTGCCTGAGTCTCACGCAGCTCCTTCCCGATAACATCAGGGTCCAACTCAGTGAAACCCACCAAGCTATCCTCATCCCCTACTACAGTGGAAGACGCTACCCAGCAGTCCCCAGTGGCTGGGCTTGAGTTCCTCTTCCTCAATGATGAACCATGCCTTGGTGTCCCATTTTCCGGACTCACACTTCGACACCTTTGTTGGAGAAGACCACTCGAACTTGTCCGCGCATTCACCGATGACGATGACGCAGTTTTACGATAATCAGAACTATGTTTCGTGTGTTTCTTGTTGACTTCTTGCATTCTCGGGATTGCATCATTGACAATGTGATTTTTAGGCCTCTGTGGTCGGCTTCTGGAGAGTGCTGCTTCAATGTATTTTTGCCGGATGCTGGCAGTGTCTTCTGTGAGTGGAACAGCTTCTGATACATCAGTCTTGTCACTGCGATTGATCACATTTTGTGATTGAAACGATGGACCAGCAGGACCTCTATGGGCTCTGGATGGCACAGGCGGTGCATCATCCTTATCAACATGTCCATTGTCCAAATTCCCCTCGGAGTCCGTGCTGTCCATTGGTGGTGGCGGAGGAATACACAAGACCGGTTTCACCATGTCAGACATCGGTGATGACAACTCTGACGATGAAGTCGATGACAGCGAATTACTCACAGTCCACCCATTAGTGGCAGCACCAGTAGCATGACCGTTGCGCAATTTCAATGAAGGCTCCCCAATTGTGCCTGCCATTTTCAAATTTTGTGTCGCTTTTATTTCCGCTGTGTAAGTCTTCTCTAAGTCTGCTCCATTCTGCAGTGAATTGCTTCTGTAGTTATTCACCGCAGCACAATTTGTCCTTCTCTTAGTGTTTACGATATCCAAAGTTGCAGAAGTCGAGGAAAGAGACGAAGAATTGAAACTTTTTGATGTCATGACTCTGCGTTGAGCACCATCAACATTGTTTTTTCGGCGGTCAGGTAAATTTGGCCATCGTCCAGTTCCATTACTCAAATGTGCAGTCCTATCTCCTACAACCCTATCACTCTTTCCTTTAGTGTCCCTCTGCGGTAAAACATAGTCCACGTTTCCATTCACATAGGCCCTCCAGTCCTTGTTTCTCGGTCGACTAAAGCTAGTTCTTGAAGTCCATTCAGATGGCGTTAGCGTTGTTGGACGAGTTGGACGCTTTCGGAGATTTGGCAGTGTGTAGTTCCATGTTTCGGTGCCAGGTGCTGCACGTCGAGACAGCTCCAAACTGCGGCGGTCGGCCAAGAGATCATGCTGGGCGAAGATGGCGAGGAAATCCTACAACAGAAATAAAGTAATGTTGGGGTGGTCTGGAATCACTTGAAGGAGAATTAAATTTAATACACAAAAACCTGTATTGTTTGGTAAAAAAGGCAAAGGTTATATAAAGTTGTACTACGCAGCATCAAATCCAAATGACTACTCAAAGTACCTTAAACTTCACCCTCTGGCAGACCTGTTCATTCTAAGTCAACTTCTGGCATTCAATCATGCTTCAATTACTGCGTAAAGAATATATTCGTTCACATATATCCAAGTGAACTGAGGTCCTCACCGAAAACAACAAACAGTGCCAGAGATATGTCCCAACAATTACTGTAACCAAAAAGGTTTACCACTAACATAAATCAACAGCTCTACAGTCAACACACAACCAATTCAGTCTTTCACCTCTCCCATAGACTCAGTCAACTTTCTATGTTACATTTATTGCACATTATGAGATAATACAACTCTTTGCAGTTAATATACCTGTTAACAGCTAAATAACCACCTCTAATAAGCCTGTTGATGCTCCAAGCAATCTTATCAACACAGCAGTATAAAGTAGGTGCCTTGAAAGAAAGGTGCAGGATATCAGTACTGGGCCTGGTAAATGCCCTTAACTTTAACATTCCACCACTTGCTAACACAGCACCTCACACCTTGGTGATTAATTACCTATAAATATTAGCCAGCAATAACTTCAGTGACATAGTATCCCACATACAAGCTACTTCCAGCACAAAACTTGTCTGTTCTCCACCCAGTCCCCCCCCCACACACACATCCCCATGTACCTGGTTACCTGAATCTGATGGAGAAATGGTAATATTGACCCACCAGGCAGTGGTTTGTCAATCAGAGTTGATCAAACAGTGTAGAACATTCTTAAGCAAACTACTTTGCACTTATTGTTGTGTCAGGTGCTGTGAACCGCCATAGAAGTCTTGGTCCGCTACAGCACATTTACAGCTTTTCTCACTACGTTAATATGTATGTTACACACTATGAATACAACTTATGGTTTTTGCACAATAAAAACTGATGATATTCGTAAACAAAGAAAATGCCTATGCATTCATTGAGTAGTTCTCTATTCAATATAACTGTAGCCTTTTTATGCAGGCACATGTAACTAGGCAAGCTTTGCAGTTTCCATTTCATGAAAACTCTGCCTTCATACCTGGGGATCCTTCCTTCACTGACACATGCAATTGCTGCCAACTAGAAACATAAATCATAGTCTGCAAATCTGCTCTATTCCTTGTTCATAACTATTTTTCAGGGTGAATACACAATTATTAACTGTTTTTCCCCAAAGTGAATTCAGGTTTACACGTGCATCTTATTAAGAAAAAACAACTGTAAGAGTGATCTTTCTGGCACATAATAACCTGTCCTTTATGCCAGTGCAACAGATGGTAGATTACACCCTTCAGTGCATGCAAAGCAACAACTCCAGAATCACCACTCCCAGCATTCAGTACCAGGTAACTCAGTTTCACAGCTGACTGAACTGAGCTGATTACTCAGCCTCCTAACAGCCCCATAGTAATGAACATCAGTGGTCCACCCTTCTCGTTTTCACCAAGTTTTCAACATAATCTCATAACTGCCATTTGTTGGGTTCAGGCCACATGTACATGTCTGAGTAACTGTTTTTTATGTCTGTTTTTTTCACCCTTGGTCACTATATGGTGTAGACATATAAGCCATCTGAAAGTACACATTTGTAAAAATGGCTTCCGCAGAACAATAACTTTTATAAGTTTTACAGAATACACACAATTGTGTAGATTTATTGCAATGTCACATTACATAATGACATCAAATCCACACAGCCTTTCTCCCAGAAATTCATCAATCAACACAGCAAGCTAGATCCCTAGGTAGAACAGGCTCCTCAGATTTGCATGAAAATTGATTTGAGTTGGACATATCTGGAACACCATGGTACTCACTTGGGCTGGCTGGTGGGTCCCAATCCTCCTTCATCCCACTGGGATAAACTACTCCCCTACTTCCCAATCTCCCACAATCCCATCAGTAGAGCACTGCTTAATTAAAGCTGCAATGCTCTGATAACAGCCATGCATTAAGTCTTTCCAATTACCTTCCACCATCATGCCATTTTCCTAGGTCTACTCTCAGCTGCTGAGACATGCAATTACAGAGAAAGGGAATTAAATGAAAGGCTAATTGACATATAATCAAAGAGGTTAATTGACTCTTACCACAAATCAAAATCACCAGCTGCATTTCAACTTATTATGCAGCGACAATAGATGTAGTCATCTCCACTGAAACCTGCATTGCAAATTCCTTTCATGTCTAATACAACTACCATGACTGGATTTTTGAATATTTTCTGCCTGGTTGTGTTTGGCTTTCAAGGGAGATGGGATCTTACGAAGGTTTCTTGTATGGTCCACATTGAAACAGGTCAGATTAGCCATACAATACAGGTGGTCTTCTCCATGAAGGTTTTAACAATGATCTCTCACCGTGGGAGTTTCTTGTGACAACAGCATTTTTGACAGTGCATCTTTTTCATGAGATCGGACACAATAAGCTGATCTCTTACAGCACTAGTAACTCATGACTGGGGTAATAGTAGAGGGTGAGCTAACACTAATGGGTGATCTATTACTAGATGGTGATCTATTACTACATGGTGATCTATTACTATAGGATGATCTATTACTAGCAAGTAGTAATTTAAACACATCAGTGACACCAGATATGTAACTATATATCAGACACTTCAACCAGGGACATTAGTAACAGGTGAAATCATTCTGAGGGTAGTTCATTAATGGAAATAGTTAGTCAGCTCTCAAAGTTTAGTTGTCTAGTTCAGTTTTGTTTAGCCAAGTTTTAGAAATATTTAATTTATTATTATTATTTATATTTTAACATCTTAGTTTTGTAAACACTGCTGAACAGAGTTGTACTTTCCATTTTAGCGTATAAATAAAGTCATTATTATTATTTTGAATCTTCTTAAAATCAGCTATATTACTATTTATTCTTTCATCAACCAGCTGGACATAATACAAATGATGTCCAAGACAATTACATCATGTCTTCATGCAAAAGGGACCGCACAGCCACCGATACAGGCATATGTTGCCTGCCATTCACAAGAAATTTCAGTCTAGTCACAGCATAAGTGTCATAGTCTTCAAAAATGGCCACATCCTCGTCAAAAAATAATTTGTATAGAAAAAAATTGCCAAAATGGGCTACTGTCTAAAAATTCACGGGCACTTTATTCGCATACAATGAAACCCTGAAATAAACTAGCAGTAACATATCTACGATCTCGGGGGGGGGCAAGGGCAAGCTTAGTCACCCATTAGTTTACCATACTACCAAGTTCTGGTGCTACATGTTACATAAAAAAGCCAGGAGGCCATAACACAATGTCACTCTCATAAAAACACCACTGTCAACTAGTGTCCCATCCCCAACACTAACACATAGATCCACACACTGCACTACATTAACACCAGGTGACATTGACACAGAGTACATTTAGAGGTATCACACTGGTTCACTGACCACACAGTTCATGCACCTGGGTCCTTCAATTACCCCAACCTCAGCTTCATGCTGCTAAATTCCATCCCCAATCCATCATCAATGTGGGCACACAGTCAACAAACAGGGCCCAATTATCCTTTGCCTCCTCCCAGTTCCAGGGGATGATTATAACAGGGTCATTACCATTAAATATCTTCCCATCAAGCTACTCATCAATGTGGAAACATGGGTTGGGAAGGCTTCAGGGCATCATTATTATGTTTATGGGCCTGAGATCATCTAAGGTCATGACCCAATGTCATGCCTTGATGAAGATAACATGTATTCCAGGATTGCTGCCATCTACACTTCCACCCAGTAAGACTTGCCTGATGTTTCGTCTGGATTATTTCATGTTGGACTTTCAACAAATTAAGCATTCCAATGTGAACACACAGACAGTCAACCACGTGTTATGACATGTAATCTCTGATCTTCCTCCCACACTTCTGCCAGACAATTATCATCTAGCAATCATCAGTTATGCAACTGGCTTATGTACACTGGAAATACATTTCCCTGGCAGAACTTACTTCCAGTTGCATCTCAAAACGCATTAAACTTTCATTTCACATCTGGTATGAGTTTTGTTAAATTCCAATAAACAGAAAACTGCCTAAAACCACTTCAAATAAAACATATACGTGAGACAATTGTATATAAGTTTGCACATTCTTGGATAATAGAGGTATCTGCCCACTATAGAATACAGCACACAGTAGGAGTGAATATGAACTTGCACATAAGAAAACAGCTAATAATATACCAGATCATTATATAAGGTTCATGAAATGAATCTACTATCAACAAAA
This sequence comes from Lamellibrachia satsuma, assembly GCA_033239005.1. Lineage (NCBI taxonomy): Eukaryota > Metazoa > Annelida > Polychaeta > Sabellida > Siboglinidae > Lamellibrachia > Lamellibrachia satsuma. The sequence goes on from BSQZ01000010.1 coordinate 9,156,441, forward strand.
GCATGAACAACAGACATTCATAGTTCTGTAGGCAAAACATTCTTTGTGAATGATAAATATGAAATTGTACATGAGAACACAGGAATATACCAGATCATTATATAATGCTCTTGAAATTAATCTACTCTCAACAAAACCATGATCAGACATTCATGGTTCAATATATGAATGGAAAATAGTGGTCTGAACTCACCTTTGAATACAGCCCACAGGAACTAGCACGCAAGAACACAGCAGGAAATATACCAGATCATTATATAAGTCAGTGATTTGTTGCAAAACAAAGCAATAAACTGTAGCTCATATTCCTGTAACACTCTCTAATAATATACTATACATAAGTTACTTGGCTTCCTGTGAAGCAACGATCCAACAGAGAGGCATATGGCTTGAGACAGGTCCTGCAGGCTGGCACTGAATATAAATCCTTCATTGCACAATAATACTCTAGTGCGCATATTGCAGAGGCTGGCAACCAACTAGATGTCAGGCACAGCTAGTAAATCATCTTTCAGCTAATACCAGTCAGCAAATGGCAGATTAAAAATATCCCTCAGAATTTGTCCTATAGGCCTTAGCATACTCTGACAGTTGGGCTTACTTTGTGGTGAAAAATAGTTGGGATAAAAAAGACAGCATTTCATCATCTAAGTTGGATTAATAAGTTAAATTTTTTCTATATGGCATTCTTTAGCTTTTTGCTGTCTCTGGGGGTGGGTGCTGACATAAGACACCAAAGATGGCATTGACTTCTTACTTGAAAGGTTCTTTTGCCATTATTGTAAAGATTTCCTCTGGGAGTTCACTGGGTTGCAGACATTTCACACTATCTTAGGTCTGTAGATCTCGGTGAATTAATAATTGTGAGACTTGCGTTCTCAAATAGTACTTGAGGACATTAATGAATGTACTAAAAATAAGAAGAACTAGAGGGAACAAGCTTGACTGACTTCCTATCATACCTGTATCCTCTACTATGTCAACGACTGACTAGACTAGATCAAGTACAAAGACTCTGATAAACCCCACTTTTCAATATGAATCCCTTATAAAAATTATTTAATGCTTGCATGAACAGTAGTTATAGGATGTATGGAAACAATAATGTACTTTGTGACCTAAAAATTGAAACCCTATTCTTCCTTGTTCTCCTCCCTATCTGGGACTGAGCCCTGACATCTGGCCAGTAATGAGAGCCTCTTCCAGTTGTACAACAAACCTTGGTACTCAATGACACCAGACACGGATCAGTAATCATACAAAGAACTTCTTGTTTCACATTACCCTAACCGCAGTGGTGGTATGCTAACATTAATTCTCATGGCAGGTCTACCCATTACCTGTTTATCTACACAGGGGGTGAGGGTGGGGGGTAGGAGGGAGGAGGGTAGAGCATCCATTTACACTGCACATCAAGAGTTGGATCACTGTTTTACTTGTGTTGACCAATATACCTTGTCAAGTATCAGACAGAACCAGTTTCTTGAGAAAAACTATGTCAAAAAAGCTGTTTTTCTAAAAAGAAATATCAATTAGTCATTATCATTTGATGATCACTCTTATAATAACAATGGATTGAATAATCTGATGTGAAGTTTCACAAAAACGTATAAATCCACAATCAGTAATAAATTCATGTGACCACTAAATGACATAATATATTAAATTTTAGATATAATTTTATCTATTTTAAAAACAGCAGTATTTAGTAGCATTTGTATTTTCCTTAGATTAACATGGATCACTACGGCTGTACCTACTCTACTGTTCTTAGTAGATTGACACGGATCACTATGGATGTACCCACTCTACTGTTCTTAGTAGATCAACACGGATCTCTGTGGCTGTACCTACTCTACTGTTCTTAGTAGATTGACACGGATCTCTGTGGCTGTACCTACTCTACTGTTCTTAGTAGATTGACACGGATCACTATGGATGTACCCACTCTACTGTTCTTAGTAGATCAACACGGATCACTGTGGCTGTACCCACTCTACTGTTCTTAGTAGATCAACACGGATCTCTGTGGCTGTACCCACTCTACTGTTCTTAGTAGATCGACACGGATCTCTGTGGCTGTACCTACTCTACTGTTCTTAGTAGATCAACACGGATCTCTGTGGCTGTACCTACTCTACTGTTCTTAGTAGATTGACATGGATCTCTGTGGCTGTACCTGCTCTACTGTTCTTAGTAGATTGACACGGATCACTGTGGCTGTACCCACTCTACTGTTCTTAGTAGATCAACACGGATCTCTGTGGCTGTACCCACTCTACTGTTCTTAGTAGATCAACACGGATCTCTGTGGCTGTACCCACTCTACTGTTCTTAGTAGATTGACACGGATCACTATGGATGTACCCACTCTACTGTTCTTAGTAGATCAACACGGATCTCTGTGGCTGTACCTACTCTACTGTTCTTAGTAGATTGACATGGATCTCTGTGGCTGTACCTGCTCTACTGTTCTTAGTAGATTGACACGGATCACTGTGGCTGTACCCACTCTACTGTTCTTAGTAGATTGACACGGATCTCTGTGGCTGTACCCACTCTACTGTTCTTAGCAGATCAACACGGATCTCTGTGGCTGTACCCACTCTACTGTTCTTAGCAGATCAACACGGATCTCTGTGGCTGTACCTACTCTACTGTTCTTAGTAGATTGACACGGATCACTATGGATGTACCCACTCTACTGTTCTTAGTAGATCAACACGGATCTCTGTGGCTGTACCTGCTCTACTGTTCTTAGTAGATTGACACGGATCACTATGGCTGTACCCACTCTACTGTTCTTAGTAGATCAACACGGATCTCTGTGGCTGTACCCACTCTACTGTTCTTAGTAGATTGACACGGATCACTATGGATGTACCCACTCTACTGTTCTTAGTAGATCAACACGGATCTCTGTGGCTGTACCTACTCTACTGTTCTTAGTAGATTGACATGGATCTCTGTGGCTGTACCTGCTCTACTGTTCTTAGTAGATTGACACGGATCACTGTGGCTGTACCCACTCTACTGTTCTTAGTAGATCAACACGGATCTCTGTGGCTGTACCCACTCTACTGTTCTTAGTAGATTGACACGGATCTCTGTGGCTGTACCCACTCTACTGTTCTTAGTAGATCAACACGGATCTCTGTGGCTGTACCTACTCTACTGTTCTTAGTAGATTGACATGGATCACTATGGATGTACCCACTCTACTGTTCTTAGTAGATCAACACGGATCTCTGTGGCTGTACCTACTCTACTGTTCTTAGTAGATTGACACGGATCACTATGGATGTACCCACTCTACTGTTCTTAGTAGATCAACACGGATCTCTGTGGCTGTACCTACTCTACTGTTCTTAGTAGATTGACATGGATCTCTGTGGCTGTACCTACTCTACTGTTCTTAGTAGATTGACACGGATCACTGTGGCTGTACCTACTCTACTGTTCTTAGTAGATCAACACGGATCTCTGTGGCTGTACCCACTCTACTGTTCTTAGTAGATTGACACGGATCTCTGTGGCTGTACCCACTCTACTGTTCTTAGTAGATCAACACGGATCTCTGTGGTTGTACCCACTCTACTGTTCTTAGTAGATCGACACGGATCACTGTGGCTGTACCTACTCTACTGTTCTTAGTAGATTGACACGGATCACTGTGGCTGTACCTACTCTACTGTTCTTAGTAGATTGACACGGATCACTGTGGCTGTACCTACTCTACTGTTCTTAGTAGATTGACACGGATCACTGTGGCTGTACCTACTCTACTGTTCTTAGTAGATTGACACGGATCTCTGTGGCTGTACCCACTCTACTGTTCTTAGTAGATCGACACGGATCTCTGTGGCTGTACCCACTCTACTGTTCTTAGTAGATCGACACGGATCACTGTGGCTGTACCCACTCTACTGTTCTTAGTAGATCGACACGGATCACTGTGGCTGTACCTACTCTACTGTTCTTAGTAGATCGACACGGATCACTGTGGCTGTACCTACTCTACTGTTCTTAGTAGATCGACACGGATCTCTGTGGCTGTACCTACTCTACTGTTCTTAGTAGATCGACACGGATCTCTGTGGCTGTACCTACTCTACTGTTCTTAGTAGATCGACACGGATCACTGTGGCTGTACCTACTCTACTGTTCTTAGTAGATTGACACGGATCACTGTGGCTGTACCTACTCTACTGTTCTTAGTAGATTGACACGGATCACTGTGGCTGTACCTACTCTACTGTTCTTAGTAGATTGACACGGATCTCTGTGGCTGTACCTACTCTACTGTTCTTAGTAGATTGACACGGATCACTGTGGCTGTACCTACTCTACTGTTCTTAGTAGATTGACACGGATCTCTGTGGCTGTACCTACTCTACTGTTCTTAGTAGATTGACACGGATCTCTGTGGCTGTACCTACTCTACTGTTCTTAGTAGATTGACACGGATCTCTGTGGCTGTACCTACTCTACTGTTCTTAGTAGATCGACACGGATCTCTGTGGCTGTACCTACTCTACTGTTCTTAGTAGATTGACACGGATCACTGTGGCTGTACCTACTCTACTGTTCTTAGTAGATTGACACGGATCACTGTGGCTGTACCTACTCTACTGTTCTTAGTAGATTGACACGGATCTCTGTGGCTGTACCTACTCTACTGTTCTTAGTAGATTGACACGGATCTCTGTGGCTGTACCTACTCTACTGTTCTTAGTAGATTGACACGGATCTCTGTGGCTGTACCTACTCTACTGTTCTTAGTAGATTGACACGGATCACTGTGGCTGTACCTACTCTACTGTTCTTAGTAGATTGACACGGATCTCTGTGGCTGTACCTACTCTACTGTTCTTAGTAGATCGACACGGATCTCTGTGGCTGTACCTACTCTACTGTTCTTAGTAGATCGACACGGATCTCTGTGGCTGTACCTACTCTACTGTTCTTAGTAGATCGACACGGATCTCTGTGGCTGTACCCACTCTACTGTTCTTAGTAGATCGACACGGATCTCTGTGGCTGTACCCACTCTACTGTTCTTAGTAGATCGACACGGATCACTGTGGCTGTACCCACTCCACTGTTCTTAGTAGATCGACACGGATCTCCGTGGCTGTACCCACTCCACTGTTCTTAGTAGATCGACACGGATCTCTGTGGCTGTACCCACTCTACTGTTCTTAGTAGATCGACACGGATCTCCGTGGCTGTACCCACTTCTTCTGTTCTTAGTAGATCGACACGGATCTCTGTGGCTGTACCCACTCTACTGTTCTTAGTAGATCGACACGGATCTCCGTGGCTGTACCCACTCTACTGTTCTTAGTAGATCGACACGGATCACTGTGGCTGTACCCACTCTACTGTTCTTAGTAGATCGACACGGATCACTGTGGCTGTACCCACTCTACTGTTCTTAGTAGATCGACACGGATCACTATGGCTGTACCTACTCTACTGTTCTTAGTAGATTAACACGGATCACTATGGCTGTTCCTACTCTACTGTTCTTAGTAACCGCAAAACATTCCATAAAACATTTTTTAAAGAAACTAAAGTAATGAACTAATCAACTGTGTAATACACACCAGCTCCACAACCCGTGACAACAGGAAACCAAACAACAATTCTAATTATGATAGAAAATATATCTCATGAAAATACTGATCTTGTTTCACAGCAGAGCGTTGATTTCTGACAGACGTAGAGCAACCGAAGTCAAACAATCCCAGTAAGAAAGTGACACGTCTGTTGACAATTGCCTCATTTGTAAACTGGATCAGTAAATAATCAATAGTTTCACTACAACTAGTCAAGTCAGTATGTGTGGTATGCCATAAAAAAGGTCTAGACAGAACTTGATATGGGGTTATTACCCCTCAACGTACCTAGCCCAGTCACTACTATGATTTGTGCCCCCTAAAATATGGTGTTGTTTCACAGTTTCTTATAAACTCAATCTATCCTTTGCGATTTTTTTTCATAAATAATAGCCAATTGTGAAAATGTTATTGTGCAAAAATATTTATGATGGAAATTACAAGAACATATTATGACAGACCTAAAAAGAAATAATTTTAAATAATTTTGTTATAGATGTATTTGCATGACTACAAGAGAAACAGCTTTTGGATGCACATAACATATACAATATTGGAATGTAGTCTATCTATGATTATACATGCATACATGTATCAATCATGTCAAGTGATTAATTATTTTGAGGAAATTAGAGAAAAATTACAGAAACTAGATAAGGCTAATAATTAATTCAGATGGAAACATGTTTTCCTGAAATTGTTAAATAGGATTTTTTCTCAGTGGGTTGAATAACAAAAAGCCATTACTGCAGACACATTGGGAAGATCCCTCCCACATTCAATCTTTTGGTTGTCCCAAGGATGCTGACTTTGCCCTGCAGGTATGCTGGAATCTTTCAATCATACCCTATTCCTACCCTATCTTCTTCATGCCAGAGGGTGTTATATATAAGTGCCTCATTCCATGGGTAATGTGAAGCAGTGAAATTTCATGACAAGGACAGTCAGACAACCACTAACTGACAGCCAGAAGGGACAGAGAGAGTGATTGATAACAATCCTGAGAGGTTTCAATAAAGGCACTCGTGTCTCTGGTTACTAGATGGGAGAATCTGGAAATGGCGGTAAATATTGATTTTCATTACTTTTATCAGGTGTTTATAATTAAGAAAGAACAGTGAACAGACAGCATCAAAGACAACTTCCATGAGACGCAAGTGGCAGCAATGGACTGGCAAAGGTGGAGACAGATTGTCCTTATAGGTGATGACTGACCGACCACCCATGGTTATGGAATAGGTGAGGGGAAGAAGAAGTTTCCAATTCCATCCATTCTTTCCCAATCAAAATATCTGCCTTTGTTAAAGGTGAAATGTTTCCGGGGACGAACAATTATGCAAGAATTCCACAACTTTTGCAAAATTGTTTTCGTTCAAATTAACCTTAGCTGGCAGCGAACGAGTGACTGTACATTTGGTGGGGCACAGAGGGAGAGACCATTCAGCTGTGTGAGTTCCTGGCAATGGACAGAACGGGATGTTTAGATTGATTGGTTTGTGCACTTTGATTGCGAGGTTCAATACATGTCAGAGAAGTCTAGACTGCCGAGACTTCCAGGAATGCCAGGGAGGCTGTGCATTCTCTTCAGTCAAACAACTTAGAAACTGACATGGTCTGCGATTTGTTCTTTTAAAAGACAGAGAGCACATCCATATCCAAGGTCTATGAAGTACATCTGACATAAAATTAAAATTTTTTCAGGAGCCATTAATACATGGCCATATCCAAAGTTTATTAAATAAATCTAACATAAAACAAAAATTTTCAGGAGCCATTAATATACGACATAATACACAAAAACGAATGCTGCCATACCAATATTTGACCTATATCCATTTCCACTCCTCTGAACCACATGCACCCCATTTATATCACCCTTCCCTGGAATCCACTTAATTTTCCCTGCTAATCATCCAGCCAACCAAATGGGAAATGTTGGTGAATTCCAGGAAATCTTTGTTATCAGAAAAGCCACACTCGGCAAGGCACCAGTGATGCTGATAACATCTCCAATAGTCATTTCTTAAGAAAGTACAACTACATTATAAGAGTATGTTAATGCTGACAACTACATTATAAAAGTATGTTAATACTGACAACTACATTATAAGAGTATGTTAATGCTGACAACTACATTATAAGAGTATGTTAATACTGACAACTACATTATAAGAGTATGTTAATACTGACAACTACATTATAAGAGTATGTTAATACTGACAACTACATTATAAGAGTATGTTAATACTGACAACTACATTATAAGAGTATGTTAATGCTGACAACTACATTATAAGAGTATGTTAATACTGACAACTACATTATAAGAGTATGTTAATACTGACAACTACATTATAAGAGTATGTTAATACTGACAACTACATTATAAGAGTATGTTAATGCTGACATCCTTACACAGTGGTGTCATAAGGTTTTATATTCGAATGAAATGTGGGAAAATGATGATGAAAATTCATGCAAAACATCATTCTCATAAATGAATCAAACAAATATAATACTTAAGAAACAAAGTTGGTCAACTTTCCTGGACATGTTCTGAAAGAGTAAGGTTCTTTCTCAATTCTATAAATGTTCTGAACTATTCTTAGATTCTGAAGACGAAGATCTGATCATTGAGGAACCAAACGGACCCTGCGATCCTAAGATATCCTAAGGTATAACTACAATCTACCACATGCATTGACTACATAATTATAATTAATTATATTGGGACATATTCCTGGACACACTGAGAACTTATATCTAGTTCTGACATTACCTCCCCAGAAACTGTGGTTCCCTCTTCGAATACTTCGGTGGAATCTCTTGGCCATCACCAGTGGACTGAACTTTTATCTGCACCTGCCACAATCTCACCCCCTGTCCCAGACAGGCATTGGGAGCAAGCCAGAAGGAACAAGACAGTTTGTCATCCAGAATGCCCACTCACAGTGTCAGTGTGAACAGATATGCTGATTTACAACAACACATCTTCCTTCACTTCCAATGTGGCCTGGCCCAGGGGTTCAGACCACTATTTATCACTTGGACAACTAGCTTGGCCCCAGTCCATGACCAATCTAATTATTCCTCAATGTGGTTCTGTGTGTAGTAATTACTAACTAGCCACAATTACTGGTATTTCTCCTTTTGAGAATGGCGAGAAATAATTCCTGAATACAATAATCATGTGCATTTGAACCACACCACCTTGTACATGCACTATATGACCTTGGTACGATGAATTTCTTACTACCATACTCTGGATGAGTTGGCCATTCAGCCAGGGACGATCTCAAGACACTGATGAACGACACTACACAAGCCTCAATCAAACCCCTTCTCAATATGTTACATAACACTTTGAATTACACATCAACCCTTCAAAATGTTGTCATCCTTCATGTTGTAACCACCACATACCATTGGTGGGAAAGGGTTAAAGTAGTTATTGGAGTTTCAATACTATCATGTGCATGTGCCAATGAAACAGAAAGGGTTAAACTGCTTGGAGGACACTGGTATCATAGGGTTAACTACAGTGGTCCTTGGTGAACCCACAACTCAGACAGACTGACCATCAAGATCAGAGCAGGGTGATTTAAATGACCACTGGTCAAGTCAGTGGGCCAGTCATCACTTACCTGGCTACTCTACTGACCTCCTGGATCAACCACACCCAGGTCTGCTGCTAGTTTATGATACTGGTCAACTGGACAGGTCAACCAGTTCAAGTGGACAACAGAAACCATAAATGTTAAACCATTGTGGTCAGTCTGGAAAGAGTCCATAAAATTATCATGTTACGTCTGCCGAACATAAACTATTGTTTCAATAAGCTTACTGGGGCAATTGTAAAAGTATTCTAACTTTTAAGTTACAGCCTGCGCTGTCAATGATATTATCTACACAAAAACATCAATAACAGTAAAATGCTAAACTACAATACAATTATACTTGTTGTGTAAATATTTTTTTAGACAAGGCCTGTATTACTGAAGGATAAATCAAATTAATATCGTTTTTATTTTCACACCAGTATCTATATTGGTGATGAAATCCTAACTCTTTTCCTTTATGGCAGGTGTAACCTCACCCTAATTCAACCTACACTTAGGCTAACCAGGTAACATAATCCAACCGATGCAAGTAACAAACTAAACTTGATATATCAAAGCCAGGGAGGTTTATTTTTCCAATCACATCCCAGGTATGCCACGAATTACCCCTCATTACCCCCTGACTGCACCTCCCACTGTCTCACGAGGTCTGAGGAAGAAATATGCTTCCTACCGGGAATACATCACATTGGAGAGAATACTTTACCATTCCATGGACATGCCACGACACATAAAACACAACCTGCTTCTGTCTGCATCTTTCCAGACTAAACACACATCATTTCACAGGTTTTCATTGCTGCATTAACAGTCGCATTTCTGTTCTTTACTGAAGGCATAAAAAGACAGCTAAGAATAGTGGCTATTGATGGCTAATTTGCGATGGAATAAAACTTACAGTCCTTTGATGTGGACTAACAATGAAGGTAGTAAGGCTTCTCTGATCTCTCAGGCGTAAAATTGAATAACTGCTACAGTAAACCACAGAATAACGAGTTTACTTGAACTTGACTCTGAATTCAATCTTGTGGTTCCCTGAGCCTGTGGGTTCAGACCGCAGTTAGACTTCCACAAGTGTTTCACACAAATGTAGTGTCTAAAATATGCAAGTTCAGTTACTTTACTTGCCAAGAAGTACTTCTATTCATCCAGCAGAGTTGGAAAGTTTGAAGTGATGAACCTTGGGCAGTAAGATTTAACAAGATTTAACAAGATTGCCATCCCAAACAACAAGTTCCAGATGGAAAGTGGACAAGGAAGCCATTGGCTTATCGAGAGTCTAACAATTTTCTCATCTATGTGTAGCCCACCCATATCAGATATCTGTCAATTCTATTTTTAAACATATTCACACTGCTAACATTAACACAATCATTTAGCAGTATATTCCATTCATTTATCACTCTCTGTGAGAAAGAGTACTTTCTCATGTCCAACCTACACTGCTCCTTAACTACTGCTGCTTTGAGATGAAGCATTATGAAGCATTATGAAGCAGTTTTTAAGAAGCTTAGGTATTTTGGTGGTGACTACCAAAACACCAGTAAATGTATTAATTAATATTTTGCGAAAACTGCCAATCTTGAGGGTAAAGGTGTTTTGGACATGATTAAAAGAACTGGAGTTATGTGACGCTGACAAAACTTTCAAAAACGTTCAGCAGATTGGTAACTACTGCCATATTAACTTGACCACTAATGGGCTGTGATGTGCTAGGGGAGACAGCAGGGACCTGCTAGGGGACATCTAATAGCAAGATGTGAAAGACAGACTGTAAATGATAGTGAGTAAGAAATTTCCTAAGAAAAAGGTAAAACATCTAGGAAACACTGGAGAAGAGGATGTGGCAGTTACTGAAAAAGAAGCAAAGTTTGGTTCAATCTGGCAGAAACTATGACTAGTAAATAGTGTGGAAACTATGACTAGTAAATAGTGTGGAAACTACGACTAGTAAATAGTGTGGAAATTACGACTAGAAAACAGTGTAGAAACTATGACTAGTAAATAGTGTGGAAACTATGACTAGTAAATAGTGTGGAAACTATGACTAGTAAATAGTGTGGAAACTACGACTAGTAAATAGTGTGGAAATTACGACTAGAAAACAGTGTAGAAACTATGACTAGTAAATAGTGTGGAAACTATGACTAGTAAATAGTGTGGAAACTATGACTAGTAAATAGTGTGGAAACTATGACTAGTAAATAGTGTGGAAACTATGACTAGTAAATAGTGTGGAAACACAGGGTCATGTGTTCACTCCCTAAGTAGCTGTTCCATTTGGATAAATGACAACTGTCTGTGTCCCTGCCTCCCTGGGCACCAGACTGGTGGGAGAACCTATTGTTTATTACCGTACTGATTATTTTTTCTCTGCGATATACAAAAACAGAACAATATGGAAATGTCACAGATGACAACATGATATCTAACTTTCCAGGTTTTATCACAAATAATGTTATCCATAAATACTTATATCTATTTCATGCTGCAGTATAAAGATTACCATCTATGTCCACTAGATTTGTTTTGCCATTAAGGTAACATCAAGCATAGAAATCGTAGAAAAATAACCACCAGAGTCAGTTTGAGCATGAAATATTACTGGATAGAAAAAATCTTTACATCGTTTACAAAGAAGCAGCTAAAGTTACTTTAAACTTATCAACAAGTATCCTATCTTGCAATGCCTCCATGCATATCCACAGTCATGAAATTTAGCATAATTACAAGTTGTCACCTTCACTTATGTAGTTTCTAGAGGGCTGCCGTATGTTTACACAGAATCACCCATGTCCCCAACTTCTGCTTCCTCATGCCAGTTAGGGGAAGATGTTCTTAGAATCTCTAAACTGATCATAAGTAACCTTTACTAAACCAATGACATTAGTTTAGGAAATCTGTTGGTCTCTTCTTACTTAATCAGATAAGAATGTAATCTAATCCCAAAGTATAGGTCACCCAGTAGTGAGTGACCACAATAACAACCCCCACAGTGTTACCCCTCACTACACAGTATCAGAATCTGACCCATGTATTCACTATCCAGGTCTAATTTTACAAGACAGATTACGATCAAAAATGTTCTATTACAAGCAACAAGTAATTATTTACAGTAAGCAAGTAAATGTTACTAAATATACAAGTAAGTTTTGGTACACAAAATTTTGTAATGTGAACCACACACAAATTGGTAAGAAGGTATGGGAGGACTTGGGGTTAATGTTGGGTAGACAGAGGGGTAAGGATACAGGACGGTACGGTACTGAATGGGTGGTTTACAAAGTATCGCTGTCAGCATCATCACCATAATCATTTCAGTCATCACTGTTACTACTGATTCTATAGTCACCACTGAAGGAAATCAAAGTCATTAAATATTAGGTAAGCCTAGCACACATCACATCCACTTTCTGATATATAAATCAAATGTGGCTACAAATCCCACAACTCAAGATGTTCATTCAAACTGCCAGTCTTTTTACAGGCTCCGCACCAAGTGTTCTGACCTGTGTGGTCTCTCAGCGATCTATCAGGGCTACTTTTGTGGGAAAGATTTCCAGATGCCAATAAGCATGACTATTGATTCGATAAAGTTTCACACATTGCGGTCCAAGACAGGGCAGCTGCTTTAGAATGGGAACAGGCTGGTTGATTTTCTGTGTAATTGTTGTGTAACTTTATATTGCAAGAAATGGGGTGCGAAACAGTGTAAAATATCTGAGTCTCAATAAAAGATTGGGGGTTGATCCTGTAGCAGTTGTTCACCCATTGTCCTTGTTCACTCACAATGTCTTACTGCCTAAGTTCACTTATTGCCCCAGTTCATTCTATGCCCCAGTTCACTTACTACCACAGTTCATTTATTGCCCAAGTACCCTAACTGTCCCAGTTCACCCATTGCCAAGTTCACTTATTGCCCAAGTTCACTAATTGCCCAAGTTCAGTCATTGCACAAATTCATTCATTGCCCAAGTTCACTCATTGCCAAAATTTACTCATTGCCCAAGTTCACTCATTGCCCAAGTTCACCCGTTGCCCAACTTCACACACTGCCCCATAAGTGTAATGACGCATATCTATATATATTAGATTTACACACAACTGCAAACACTTCAGAATGAAAATTTTATAACACCCACACATACATGAAATCTTATTTCCTGCTCCTTCCCCTGGGTTATTCACCAGGTCCTTCCCTTAGAGCTCTCCCCATCCAGCCTTGAGCCCCATGATGGAGATCAGCTACATAACACAGCATCACTGTAATATCAGCAATCTGCAATCACTTTTCATCCACCAGGGACATCAGCTGTAGACTCATCAATAACACAGCCCTGGCATTTAATAAAAACAACTAAGTCGTGCATGATCAATTTTACATATCTACTTGTCTTTGGTCATCTGATTAATTGGATAAAAAGCAGTAGAAAAAAGTTGTCCATCTGATTAAAAGGAACAGGAAAAAAGTTGCGGACTGCTCTGGAGAATTCGTAGTCCCAGACAATATCAGAGCTGGGAAGGTCACTATGCCTAATGAAGTACGGATGTTTCCCATGAACCTTGCAAATCATGATCCGTGCAAACGGAACCTGGGAAACATCTACAGATATCCCTCTGATCTGACAATGCTAAGGTATTTACGTGAAACTTTTCCAACATTATCTACCTGTTATCTACTATCTACCAAGTCATCTAGCAATGTCATTTATGTAATATTTTATGTAACCCTTACCTATATCTAAACCATAAAAATTACATTTGAAAATTATTTCCATAATACATTAACCAGGTTCTTTTTTTTGTTAAAATATATTATAAATATATATATATATATATATATATATATATATTATAAATATGTGCAAGGACACTAAAAGCACATTTTTCCCACAGATTAGCAAATAATATTCAGGCAGATGTATTACGATGATTTATTGGATTTGCACACAAAGTGATATTTACAGATGTGTCAATCAACTGAGATATCTGTACATCATAATCTGATATCATCAGTTTGGGAATAATTATTGTCTGGGCATATGCCAAAAATACTATCAACAGTATATTATGACTGTTTGTGCATAATAACATTCAGGAAAGCCTTGAAAATACATGTTCCTGCTAAAATATTGCTAGCATTTATTGCTCCATGCATCTGATTAAGTTAAACATCATAAATTTTAATGATGCACTAATCCTGACATCAATACTTAAATGGTTTATCTAATTTCAATATTACCAACTATTTTTCAGTTGCCACATTATTTCATTAATTATTAAAATCTATAAATATATCTAATTTTCTATTCAAGGATATTTATTTTATACATTACTTACAATTTTATTATTAATTAATCACATGTATCGCTTTGAGCTTTTTCAAGGATATTGTGCTTTAAAAGAATCACATATTATTATCATGTGCTGCTCGTTATTTTTCTGTAAATTTGATCTGACCCCCATTTACAAAGAGATACACAGAGCCGACCCCTAAACATACAGCTGTTTCAACCAGCTACATATCTCATTGCGATGCCACCAACTAACTTCTAGGAATCCTAGAAACTTCACATGGAATCCACAGACCCACACCTTGGCTTAATAGTTATAATAGACGGAGACAGATGTGGGTGGATATAACCCCCTCCCCCAGGGAACCACTGACTGTGGTTATCTGGTTACCCTGACTGGGTAGGGGAGCTGCCTAGAGGTGACCCCTGTTTACAGTTCACCACCCTCCATCAACCTGTCACTTCACATGTATTAAACGGGCATGTCAATTATGTAAAAAAAAAAACATAATTGCATTAATAAACTTACAGTTGTTAATATGTGCACAATGTAGCTGCATAAAAGCACACCATTTAAAAATCCCTCACATGGTTAATAAAAAATATTGCAAGAATTTTTACTACCTAGAAATATTGCATTATAATATAATTGCATTATAATATAAATATAATCCACATAAAATTAAACTGGTTGTCAAAAATGACACTCTGCTCTGACCGTATGAGCTGAAAAAAACACTGAACTTTAATCAGATTTAACTAGATTACTATCCAAAGCAAACACCATATGGATAAAATTGTCAGTGACTTCTCTAGATTCCTACTCAAACATGTATGTTAGCACAAATTTACAATACATGCCTCAGTGAAAACAAGCTCACCTGTAGCCCAGTATAAGTGCAAGGGGTTGTCAGCATAACTTGTCTTCCCCAATTAGGAGTCCAGAGAAGGTGACCATTGTCCTGTCAGAAGCAAGTCACTACCATACAAATGTCATCAGACATGATACCAGATTCCATAAAACATGATCCTCTCCTGGGCATCACTGGCCCTGGAAGTGAACCTAATCAGAGAAGTCACTGTATCCTTGTTAACAAGGAAGTGATAGTCCACAGTTTGTGCAAACATTTCTGATAAGCCATGACCAGATCTTACCCCCGGGGGGTGTATCACAATCTCTGGTACTAAACCAGACAAAGAAACCAAGAGTAAAACACCCCATATCTAAGCACCTGTGTTATCAGGGTTACATGCTTCCAGTCCAGTCTGTATACACAATTAGGTAGACTGGAAATAAACCAAGATACCCTAAATGGAAGTTGAAAACAAACCAGGCAATGTTTTTGTTCTTACCCACTGCAATAGCTTAAGGACGGTTGCATAAGTTTTCAAAGTTTAAAAATATATATCACCACGGATCGGTGGGTAGCGGTTTGGGCCTCACCATGTTTTGCGGGACAAACGAATGCTCTTTGATTGACAATAAGCATGTTTATCTTATGCCCCATAAGGGGGTTGGTGGTGGTCTGACGCAATACTAAACACTATGTTTTACTGGAATTTGAGAATTTATGCAACGACCCCTTAAAACATCACTAAATCACAATCTGGTATTTGTTTATGGGCACAAAGTTCTAGAAATGTCAACAAAAGGTCTAATTTATTAAGTGTAATTTTATGTTTTCGTCCTTCATTCTGTAACCTTCACATGCCATTTGAACTCAAGTATTATAATATAAAACTGTCCGCACGCCCTAAAAGTCAGCACTCTCATAAACTGTGATCGAAACATAAATTGTGTTTTTAAGTACAGAAGGTTTCTAAGTCTACAATACATAATTGCTTTTAATGCTGAAGAACATTTATTTGGTTCACCTTGCAACAACAAACACAACTGTTTTTTTTTCTGGAAAGATGTTTTGCTTTATTGCACCACTAGCTTTCTAGACAGTGTCTAGACAAATGCTGTTGTTTATAACCCTGGAATGCATAACAAATTCACATCCTTACAACTTCTTACATCACTGCCTAGACACTGTCTGAACCCATGTCCCACTCAGGAGTATTTGAAAAACAACATCGGATTTAACACAACACATCCTGACAACCCACAGCTACATATCCTGACAACCCACGCACCACAGAAAAAACACATACCACAACCAGCCAGCACCAAATCCTCTGACAAGCTCGAAAAAAATTTCGCATCTGGAATACCATGGAAACTAAATACATGTATATATTCATTGCTTCTCTTGCAATGCTTACTAAAAAATCCATCTTCTTTTCTTCGGCCCTGACCACAACACCAACTAGACCTAAGATGAGAATTCAAGTGAACTCAAGTGTAGAAATTTGTTCTGTAATCAAGAATTCTATCATAGCCAATTTTATCAAGTATAATAAGTAAATTATGTAGTTAAAAAAAACCAAATTCAACGTTTCACCAAAAACAAGGCACAATAGGAATGTGTGTTTGTAGGTTGCTTTAAATTTCCTTGTGTTACGTCCCCCTTTCGTAGACACCAGTTAGAAGGGGGACCTACAGCTTTTAGTAACTCTCGAAAAAAAATGGGCAAAATAGTTTACCCCCATAAGCTTTGAAACATCCGCATGGTGGACCGAAACACCAGTCATCTCGATTGACAGTCTGAAGCTCCGACCACAGAGCTACCATGTCCTGGATGTTTATAAAACTTTCTACCAGGATTCTATAGAAACGTACATACGTGATCCTCTCCATCGAAATCCGGAATAAGTCAGAAAAGCCGAGCCTGGCTATACCACTTCAAAGTGCGCGAAGGGATGAATTTGGCTGCAATGGCAGATTTTCAGGTTTTGATGTTTTTAACTTGTTGATAACTTTAAAAAATATGATGTTTCGTAGAGCTATGAATATCTTAATGAACAAATACAAAAGAAACATTGCTCAATTCAGATGTATTGTATCCACTGCACATCGTGTCCACCCTTGCCATATTAGCATCATTGGAAAGCTGACCTATTATGGGATGCATTTACTAGGGCAAAATCAGTCACATGTTACTATATAACCAGCCAGAGAGGTTTAAAATGGAGAAAAAATAAACAAAAGCACAATATTCACTGAATAATAATGAAGATGTAATCAGGTGATTCTAATCGCAATGGCTGATTGGCTCAGCTAGAAACGCGCTGACTGGGGAACTTGGTCGAGTCAGACGGTTTAGATAGCGACAGTGAAATGAGCATCATTTCTGAGGGTGAAAGTGAAAAAGAAGACCATGTTCGAGCAACAGTTGACGCTGACAGCTTTGAGCGAGTGTGTGGACAGCTTGGCGGTAACATCGCTGAGATTGCCATATCTTGCCAACTTTCAAAGCTATCAAAGTAGAATTCCACCAAAATATCCGTGTCGATTTGTACTGCAACAGTGCAAAAACTTCATATGATGTGCCGTTTTTACTGAAATGTACGAATATATTTTAGTAAACTTCAAAGCTGTTTTTCTCAGATTCGTTTTTCGTCAGATGACCCGGGGCACCTTCTCTTTATCAAACAATAACTCAGCAACTAATAGAGCTTGGTAGTTGTCTCTGGCATCATTGGAAAGCTCATAAAATTGTCTTTTACATAGTACTTTTTTTAAATGTAATTTACCTACTTATTCCTGATTTCGATGGAACGGGTCATATATTAGTAGATGAAAAGCTACCAGAGTGATTAACCATTTGAGCCAATTATTGGCCAATGATTGGGAATTTAGCTGAGATCGTAGTTTAATTCTGCCCATTTACACCTGAATGCAAATCCAGTCACACATGAAATTGTTCTCCCCACCCACCTTCCAATTAAGAACCAGTCAGTTCTTTAGCTGTGCCATGGGTGGGTTGCCACCCACTAACAGTGTGGATTTTAAATGCTAGCCAGTGCAGTAATTGTTTTTCTGCATAAATGTTCTTTCAAGTAGAAAACGCCAGTAAAAAACAGGCCAGTAAGAGCTACGGCACACCATCCCACCTGCATGTCATGTGGGTAGAGGGAAGGGATAATCACAGTAACCCTAGACCCGAAAACATAACTGAGTGATGGCCCCAATACAAACAACCAAGATGGTAAGATCACTCACGTTCCCTAAGTGTCATCTTGGGGCAGAAAGCAGGCATGTTAGATTTAGAACCTGGTAATTCAAGGTAAGACATCAAAAACACCTATAGGCAGAAAGCCAAGAAATTACCTGTTAATACAACATAAAACAGCACGGCTAGTTGCCAGTGGCAAAAACAAACTACAGAGCATCAGTGCACCCAGACTAGAAACCAGATGTATGACGCTGTATTTTCAACAAACACTTCCAATTGTGTTAGGGGTGGGAGGCGTTGTAAGAGTACGTCATAATTTCAAGACCACGTTGTTGGGCAAGATAACTGTGCCATCTTGATTTTGGAGACAGAATTGTCACGTTTATATTTGTGTCTGAAAATCATGTTTTACAACTGAAGAAAAGTTGACATTTTCTGTCGAGTCAGTTTGGTGAATAGAAAACAAACACATGTGATGATTCATACACAGAAATCATACTCAGGTCTTGTTTCATGATTTTGTAGATAGTACCCTACCCCCTCCGAGACTTCACACATACAGGATTTTAACTCGCCCTGGAATTAAGTGCAAGTACAGTTAACCCTTGAGGACACAAGCCTGTTTGTTTAATTTGCCATTACTAAAAGTACAGCCAATTAAGATAACAACCCCAGTAGTAATCACCCTGATAGACATCTTTTCTGAGCCTTTGTGACTTGGCATTTTTCATAAAACCCACCCACTGTGGGGCAAATAACAGATCAGCCTCTCTTCAGACCAGTGATTTTGTGGGGCACCTTGTGTAAAGTTATTTTTAAAACGATTTAAGATGTGCAATACATTAGCTGTGCTATTAAGTATACACACATTTACGCCAACACTTACTCCATAACTCTTACACATTTTTTACAGAACTTACGTGTCCTACACCTGTCTTTCAGGGGTATTTGAAAAAGTGTTTTCTGTATATATAAGGATATGGTCCATGTTTGTAAAATTACTGTATTTGACCTATTAAGCGTACATGCCCTAATTTGACCTATTAAGCGTACATGCCCTAATTTGACCTATTAAGCGTACATGCCCTAATCAGTGCACACCCCTTTTTTAATCAGCAGGACACATAATTATTTCAATTTCAATAGTGTGGAACGACTGAAAAGTGTCGCCATCTGGAATTAAACAGTTGGCACCACTTTTCAGTTGTTCTACACCAGTCACCAAATGACACCAGTAGTGTTATTGTCTAGAGAAACAAATGTTGGTGTATGTTTATTGGAACAGACAATTCTTTGACAATTTTACCATGGCTAAATTTTTTTTCTAGTGTACTGCATGTTTATTATGTTGAATATAGTATGTACAATTAACAGATCATTAGTTCAAAACACATTCGAAGAGTGATTCTGACATGTATATATTTCTACTGACCACACACACACACACTGAAAATAAGTTCCACATTTACAGTTTTGTTGACAGTGCAGATATAGTGCAGATATTTACATGTCTGCACCTATAGTGATAACAGCTATGTTCCTAGAGATTTCTGAGTTGGCTTACATACATGAAACAATCCTGCTACAAATTAAATGTGTGAGTGAGCGAGCATGCATGCGTGCGTGCGTGCATGCGTGCGTGTGCATGCATTTGTCAATGATAATAATGCAACAAATGTTTTGGCACGAGACCAAATTATGGAAGGTTTTCTGACATACTGCATGGTCATGAAAATATTGAAAGAAGTATTTTTTGTCAATACTTAAAGAAGGCTGATGAACTAGAGGGCATGAAATAACATTTCATGAGGTCGTGTGAGAGTAGTAAACAACACCACTAAGATTTTATAGTTGAATTCAACCAAGAAACATTTAAAACTTCCAACAACTCTTGACTATTTACCTGGGTATCTGACAAACTGCCTACTACCCTCAACTAGAATCCAGTAACTGTTATACAATGATGGAAGATGTTCCTCATAGAAGGTCTCCATCCTTGTACAAGTTTATCAGTTACTGCCCTCTGGTCATTTACAACCGTGATACATGTATGTCCTTATTCACCCCTGTTCCTGACATGCACCCTTCTTCCCACCCCTTGAAGAGGGACACTAGGAACCTGATAGTCTTGAGCCTGAGTAATACTGCCAAGTGACCAGCTGCTCCCAGCTACTACCAGGAGCAGTCCCACTGGACACAATTATATATTACAAGTTTCTCCCCATGTTGGGGAATTTACTTTCCCAGTAGGAAGGTCAGGAGAAGATGAATCAGAGGTCAACCAACACAAGTACTGTCTTTGGTCAAAGCACTGGTCAGTAGTCACTGTGTAGCCCTAGCTGAGGATCCCACACTGTGGATAATTTTTTTGTCATGTCTGCAACATTTGAAATGAGTGAAGTCAACGTTTATTTATGTGTACATGTGAAGAAAATTAATCAGAATGTCTTATGCGTGACAGTAAACTTTGATTAACCGCAACGCAAATGGATCTGGTACAGCACAGTTTTCACAGTTTGTGAGTGCGTGCAGGCGTGTGCATGTGTGTGTGTGCGACTGTGCATATGTGTGGTGCATAATTGCATGTGCATGTGTTCTTTAGGATCATTGCTTATAAAATGTACAAACATGCACCCACCTACTTAAACTGGCATGAATCTGAAGACTCCACTGTCATAAACCTGCCTGCTACAGAGCTCAGTCCACTGACCAATATTGACTACTTCCTTATCAATGTTGACAATTGGGGTGTTTAACTGTTCCTGCAGTCGTTAACTGCAATTGATCACCTCTGGACATTAAAGGGGGTAATACCCTTGGTCAAACACAAGGCAATCTCAGCCATCAATCTTAGTTAATCAGGCTACATTGTAAACACTGTACACATAACCAAAGCAAGATGCACATCCCTACTGTACAAGTCTTTCCTGTACACAGCCAAGCCTAGAGCTGCATGTCTAACTGAAGATTAGTTTACACATATCACTGCAATCGCTACACAACACCACTTTTGTGCCAACAATGTTAAAAAAGTCTTCACCTGTATCTGGACAAAGAGTTTCCTTCACGTCTCCCTCCACAACGCTATCCAAACTCCTTCCTTATTCCATTCTACTGCCGATTCATAAACACAACCTCCCAGTCCATCAACAGTAGTGTCCTTACCTTACAGTATCTCCAGCTAGAACAGCCAAGATTTCCCGCAAACTAATAGTAACCCATACCTGGTAAACACGGGATCCAGTTCCCTATACAATCCACCAGCATGTAAAGTACACATGTAGCCTGCCCATGCATGATTTAATCCACAAGAGCACCTTCACGTCACTCAATAACATACAACGATCTGTCTCTGAAACACGTGTGCATGCCTGCCTGCACACACACACATAAATACACTGCGCCTTTATCCAGCCGCACCGCATGGGGTTCTCCTGCTATGAACTCAGCTGCCACCAGGAAATTTCCTGGGGTGAAAGGTCAGTGATTGCACCCTCTTAATTCAAGCAGTGATTGCTCTATCTGGCCTGGCAGACCAAGGGAGCGTGGGTGTCTTTTAATAGCTGGCGACTGTTGCTTACTATGGCAGTACTACAGCAGCTGCTACAAGGCCCCTTGCAGCCAGCCACAGCTAATAGGCCACAGTGGCAAGACATGACCACAGCCACAACAAACTGGCACTGGCTTTTTACAACTGCTGTATTTTCATTGCCACACCAGCCATGTGCATAAACAAACATAGTACACCAGAGTTATTCCATCCGTAACCCACAGGAACTGGAGACTGGTTACTGGTGAGGTGGAACAATTACATTTACCAGTTAATACAATTTTTAATAGTTAAAATAATCTGGGAAGGTTAAAGGTGTCAATTATACCTAGGGCTACATCCCTGAATGTTTGTTTACCTAAAGCAAAATACTACCGGTAGACAAGTATCTACAAAAAATATCTATGGAAGTATAAAATAATTGAAAATGATATGTGATAGGCCCTGTACTATTTTTTCCAGGAGATCTAAAATAGGGTGAATGTTTGATATGACATACCAGCAAAACAAACATAAAATATAATTAAATAATATATATAAAATATATCTCTAATTCATAATCTGACAGGATTACATAACAAACTCATAATTAACTACACTTTTATGTAATGTATTATGACTGTACAAAATATAATATTATTTATAACACTGGGGTAATGCTTTTGGAAGTTCACCTTCAAGTATTCACCCTTTCTGAGCTGGGCCCCTTTTGGTATCTTAATGAGGGGAAACATCAGAAGTGACTGGTGCCTTCTGGTCATTTATCATTGGGACACTGGACAGAAGACCCACTGGTGGTCAGATGAATGGCCAGTCAAGTAAATGACCATGCTGAATAAATGGCTACTAGAGGGTGAAGGTCTCTGAATGTCAATGAACCAAGAAGGCAGAGGTCATGCTTTATAACCCTCACAATCATTTATCATTGTTTCGTAGGGGGTGGGTGGGATATTGTGATAACTAATAAGGACAAATCTAGATGTCTTAAAACTTATCTGATGAAAAAATTATGCTTGATTCACACAACAAAGACACTAACTAAATTTCCAACATTTGAATAATTCTTTAAAATGCCCTAAAATAAAGGTTTTATTAAATAAAACAATATTGTTCATGTTAGTTTAAGATAGAGAAAAGTGACTGCTATAATTTCAAACACTGCTGCAAGTGATATTTATATACCATTCACCATTAAAATGAATTTTCGTAATAATAAGAAATATCAATAACACAAATGAGTACTTCAATATTATAATGATTAATATTTTCATAATACAAACCATTTCTAAACTTGTTTGGATTACAATAAAAATGTGAGCTAATATCTGCGGCCATCAATGATCGGTTTTTTATTTTTATAATATGTTATTGGAATACATTAATTAGGCGAAATCACAAACTGCAGCAAAGGATAACATAATTAAATGCCCAATGATGTAACTGAACCAATAACCATTACATTACATTACAGACAGCAACAGCTGACTGGTGCTGCCACATAGTGAATGCAACAGGGATTAAATAAAGGGAGACATATTGTGCATTCAGGGAGGGGGAGGGGGAGAGGGAGAGGGAGAGAGATCTAGAAGCTAAGTTATCAGGAATACTAAAATTAGCTATACACAGATGGGTATAAAATACCCACAAGTAAAGTAGATAGTTTATGGACTGCATAGTTCATAGACAGTATAGTTTATATACTAATTCCCTGATTTGCTAAATAAGCAAGCACTTAGTTGTGATGGCAGACTGATCTTCAGACTAAATACAAACTTCCACCAGTTCCACCAGGCTAAACAGTCCGCCTCGGTCCAGGGCACAGTAGCAAAGTAATGGACTCAACATCATCCACAAGATACACAAGTCAATCCCCACAACTAGGTGGGAAACTAGGCTGAAAACCAGGCAATTCACTGTGGATCATGACTCAAACAACTAAATAATGTGGGTCTTCTGTCTCCTAAAAACTCACTGAAAGGTAGATCAAAAACCTAGAAATCTAATTTGTGCCTATTGTTGCCATTTTGAAGCATTGGCAGTTTCATTCGCTCCATGTTTCCTGACTATATAAACAATGATGGAATTATGAGAATGAACTGGATACCACAACACAAGATACCCTGAAAATAAAACAATACAAAATGACGAGACAGTGTGACTTACCACATTCTGTGAGGAACGTGGTTGTCGTCGCCGTGGAAATGTTCCAACTGAAGTAGCCCATCCCGAAAAGCTGTCACTCATGTTGTTGTCATTGTTGTCATGGTTACCACACTTGGAGATATCAGTCAGACTGGACAACACTTTGGTGAGGTCATTCTGAAAATGTAAAAAAAAAATTTTACTATTAAGATCAAAAACTTTGGACATAAAGATGACTTCAACTAACTAAAATTATGGTCAATAATGTTATTTATATCTACTTAGAACCATTACTTTCTACACATCCAATTTTATAAATAATCATCGCATTAGAGTTCCCTCCTCAATTCATTTAGCCCACCGCAAATCAGGTTCATTATGTTCAAATCTGTAGCACGTGAACAGTTCAAGTCTTATTTACAGTCAGTTCAACAAAAGAATTTGTACCTTCGTTAAGATCATTGACACAATTTACTTTAACTGGACTTGTGAAGGCAGATAGCCTCAAGTAAACAGTGTGCCTACATCTTTGTCACTCTTCCCTTTTCAGTTCGGTCAGCCTAAATAAACACTTTCTCCGATTTCTTCAAAATTAAATAAAAATTGGTACAAATGAGTGTCATAGTTGATAATAGGTTCAATTTTTGCGAAACTGAAATGTGATAAGCCAAAAATTCAATAGAGGACGAAGTTTTAACCAACAGTCTCATAAATATCTCAAAGGCTTCCGATGTTATTATGGCAAGAAGGTTCACTGGTTTTTGGTTTACAGGCGCATCATGTCCAGCTGCCTGTGTGGTTTGTTTTCTAAATTCTGGGAAAGTGTGAAATGTTTGCCCTCAAATCAAGCTGAATTTTCAAGATAGTTGATGTGGAAAATGTTAGCATATTGCTGGCTGTTTTAACTGGTGTCAAACTGGGGCACACAATGCACTGAACATTTATCCTTGAGTGTGCACTCAACCATGAAGACAGGAGTCACTCGTAATTCTATCCCAACTACACAAAAACAGTTTACTACAATCTGCCAAATTGACTGTATTAATTGGGAAAGCAAATTGTGACATTAAAATACTATGTTTCCTGTGTTCATGCCGTGATTTGGAACTAACACGAAATTGTAACGCTAACGTGGTGTCTTTAACATAAAATAGTTTGTGTGTATGTATTTGTGTGCCCTCATATTTCTGTCAGTTTTGTATGTATGGAGTTGAAATTTTGTAGGTGTGCCTGGGGCCCGTTGTGATGGTTCGTACATAAAAAAATTCCCCCAGGGGTGGGATATTACGAAGGAACCTATGTGGACGTTTGACGTAGATTACATAACTCAGAACAATAGTACGAACAGTTGTTAGCAACTATATGCGTGTTTCTGCAATTGTTACGTGATCTACGTCCAACGTCTACCGAACGCTTCATGAAACCAGGCAGTTATACATGATTTTTGGAGCATAAAGATGTCATTGTCACTGCCCTACAAAAACTTGACTGGGTCGTGCAACGAGTGCTAAGCTCTTCCAATGGTTGCCATTTCGTCCCATTCAATGCCGGGCAACTCGGCTAGTTGCAGATAAAACAGACAACTGTGCAGTGTTCTGAAAGTGTACCATGCTGCTTTAAACAGATTTATGTCAGATTCAGTTATATTCAGTAATGCAAATACTTAGCAATAAGCACTAGTTGTTGAGATTTAGAGGCAGGGCACCTCTGTGAGGTCTTGAACATTTGTAAAGAAAACTAACAGTGTTATTGCATTGCTGTCTGCTGGGTGGGGTTTCAAAGGAAACAGGGCCACTTCAGCTGCACTTGGTATCTAGGAACCAGTGTTTACACCTCTTGCAATCCATTAAGCTGATAAATAAACATTGATTTGGAGATATTTACTGACCAGATAACCTCAATATTAAATCATGTTATTAAACGTATATCCTTCCACAAAGGTAAGTGCATTGTGATAGGGGGAGTCCATGAGTAAGCCTGTAAATTTTATATATGAAAAATTAATAAACATTGCAGTTGACCATTAAATAAGAAGTCAAAATTGTAAAATAAAACAGTAGGGATAGGTAGCCAGTATTTTATTTTTCCAACTAGTTTTGAATGACTTCTAGATGGAATTTTTCATTTCCAATGTAAAAGGAAAACAGAAAATTATACAACACTGTCATGATTATTACCATCTTCTTGTGTTCAAGAGATGTCGAGTGGGGTGTTCCACGTACCTTACACTTTCCCCGTTGTATTCTTGCATTCTAATTATCTAGGCCATAGCCGTTTTCATGTTGTATATACATAGTACATTCACACACAATTATTTGGTTTATTATAAAATTCATCTACACAAATGTGCATTTGCATTTTGTCTTCCGTAAACTAGCCACAATTCCTAGTCAACAACTCTTAGCAGGTAGCGCTGTAACACATAGATGTCATGAAAACAAAGATCTGCAAAATTCACCTAAAATTCCATCTAGCTTGACCATTTAATGGTGCCTGGATAAAAAACCCTCCATCTACACTAATGGCGGTACTCCTATAACAACAAGTATAAACAAATCCACAACACTGTCCACTGTCTGTGTGGACTAAAATGTTTCTCATAAGTGCTTCTTGTCATCAACTGTAATCTTTGCTATGCAATGTCCCTTGATGTATGTGGCTATTCAAGTACGACATACACAGTGCTCTAACTCAGGCTACACAAAGATTAAGCATTTACATAAGTGCAGACTGACAAAAAAACACAATTTATTAGTTCACGTTGTGTATTCAGGAGTAGGCCCACTAGACTGATTTGTTGATAAGCGCATTTCTGGTTGTAAAGCCGGTGTAACAAGATCATGGTTATTGTTATTAACTTCAGAGAGCTATTTTAGTATGTTGGGTCAATGGTACAAAGCATCAGGTATGTAGGAAAACAAAAAGATAAATATAATTTTTTTTAATATCCCTTTAATTATTACACAATTAACGATGGATGGTAAACGCAATTAATGCTAATGGAAAAACAATTTAACAACACCTCAGGTTTATCACCTCCTGCCAGTAGTAACCATATCTTGTACTTCATAACCAAATGAATATAGCAACTTTAAATTATAATCATCCTTAACCGGTATTGTTTACATAGCGTGTTCAGGTTAAGCGGAAATGCAAATTTACAGGTTCCTGTCTGTCTAACAGGAGAGAGCACTTTCATTAGATTTCCTATTTGTATGGGTATACTTCATTGCCTCTGGGTGGTGTGCCTTACTCCCTTGGGATAAGCAGTCACTCTGCAGTTCCCTGGCTAGCATATCCTGCTGTCTGTGAATTAGATAAAGAAAAAATATCATCAGAAATATTCAGGTTTATAAGATTATGAGAATGACTGACCTTCATAAATTGGGTTACTTCCAAGTTTCAGCAATTTTCCTGACATTAGTCTATCTATCCTCAATGAAAGTTTATATCTCCAGAGAAAAGATTGTTTATAGTTCTAAACCAGATCCAGAGGGTTTGTGGGGTGCATGCCCCCATTTTGCTTTAGAATGTGCCATTTCAAAACCAGAAAGGGTGGTGCACCCCTTTTGGTAAAATCACAGACCCGCCCCTAGAAACTATATCATAATAGAGTAATCACTGTAAAATATATAAATATATGTTTAATATTTCTAGTATATATTAGTATTCCAGCATTACATTCTAATCGTAAATGCATCACTTATGAATACCACAGACATAAATGTAAGACAGACATTTTGAATAAATCCAGTAACTCTGAACTCAACAGCTAATTAACTACACCTTTATAGGGCAAGCAGGGGCTACTGCTAATGTTATCAAAACACTGACCACTGCTAGCCACAAATTGAGCAGGTCACCTTACAAACCACTTAAGGAAAGGAAACTTAACATCTTGGACTTGCAATCTAGCTGTGGTTTACTGAGAATCAGATGACAAATGAACCTGATTTGGAACGTCTTGCCAAGATGGAAAGAGAAAAGAATGACTGGAACAGACATGGAAATAATCAGTAAATGATAACCTACTACACAGTTTGCAAGTCTATTTAGATCACGATGACAGACTAATACATCTCAACTTGATGAGTCTGGCTTACAGTATGAGAAGAAGAGATGCAATCCACGTGTATACATTTCTACATAGCACTTACAACATCAACAAAGATGAATTCAAAACAAAAAAGACAAAAAAAACCCAGCAGGCATGATATAAATATGCTTTCTCAAAATGTGTCTTTCTGGACTGGATCATCCTTCCTTGGTCAACAACAGAAGTAGAAAACATCCTTCCTTGGTCAACAATAGAAGCAGAAAACATCCTTCCTTGGTCAACAACAGAAGCAGAAAACATCCTTCCTTGGTCAACAATAGAAGCAAAAAACATCCTTCCTTGGTCAACAATAGAAGCAGAAAACATCCTCACCTTCAAAAAAGACTATGTCTGGAAGATGGATAGATTTAAAATTAAAAAAACACAACCTATACACACAAGCCACATAAAGAGCAATGCAGGGTGTTACAAAACAAAGCCTTATCTAGAACTTGCAAGATATAAATTCAGGCAACTTATTTATCTCATCAGCATGTGTATAGTTAATTTTCCGTTGTTGCACTATCTATCATTCTTTTCTCTTCCTGTTTCATTGTGATCAAGTTACGCTTCCTCCTTCATCTGCATCACAACTTATATTTAAACAGTTCTTATACTAATGCAACAGTAATCTGTCTTCCTCAACGATACAATCTGGCTATGTATCATAACCTAGCCGTGAATCTATAACTGGCAAGCTTGGCATGAGAGCAAAGCTCTTTTATGTAGGAGGCAGAATTACTAGTCTTAAAAAAAAATTTCAAGTAATTATCTTAAGTAATAATCTGAACTAATACAATCATTAATTCCACATTCTCATCCCATTTTCCATCTTTATGCAGTTCATCCACCAGTTCTACTCTCTTCCACACGCCCTACACATCTTCCAATAAACCCCCACCCTCTCACCCCTCCTCCCTGGACACCTACCTGTGTCTGCTGCAGACACTGCTCTATGACCTTGTAGTCACTGTCAAGGTCGTTTGTGTCATCCATGTTTTCCTCACAACTCCATCCTCTCAGGCTCTGCAACAAATTACACAAATATATATTACGAAGTCATTAATATTGTACTGCTTATCCTTATTCAATTTTGTTCAATTTACATAGTTGCTCAGGATGTCAGAGCCTAAATCGTTGCGTGAAATTTATGCCTTTGTTCAGCTATTTCACTGGCAGCTGTTGTCATTCTGAAGGCATCTATGATGTCCTCCTATTTTGTTTGCCGCTTGCCAATGTTTTTATGTCTTTCCTTTTTTAATCTACTGTGCCTCTTCATATGGCTAAAATATTAATGCAGATGCAATGCTCGCTCATAGTCTTCATAACCATGAATCGTAAAACGTTGACAAAATATCGGTCACTTTAAAAAAATTCGCAAAAATACTAATAATTGACGGATCGATTCGAGAAACGGCTCAAAACGCCCGCACATCTGTTGTTTTCATCCGGGCACCAACAGCATAACCAAAGCGAATGAGCGTGGCGCCACATAGCGATCAATATGAAAACTACATCCCAACACCGAAATTTCGGTGTTCAGGGTGCATCAGGTTAACCTATTATTTTTTCATAAATTTTTATATAACTTATTCAATTTCCCAACATCTCAGCAAATTGCTTTAATCATTCTAAAATGTGACAACTTGTGTAGGATAAGGAAGAAATCCTGTTAAACCTGTGTTGCTACCAGTCAACTCTGCCAAATAGAGTAATGAGGGTTATGTAATAAGCATCCAAGTGTGACTCATGTGGGCATGCTACATCTGTATCACATGTCCAACAATGGCACTGCCCAGTGGCTATTTGATTGTGTCACAGCCAACACAAAGCGCACAGGAATCTGACCAGAGGTCATTGCACAATAGGCTAATTGTAGGTGTGCCAAGAACCAATATCTAGCACAGCTGTATGTGCCAATATATTACCATGTACTGTATCGTATTTATAATATAACAGTGCTAATTTATCAATAATTTTCCACAATACATTATAATATTATTATACTTTAACCTGTTTTCTAAATTCTCAATTTGTATACTCCAAACAACCCATTATTGGGCTATTGCAGGAATTTATCCATAACATATTACATATTTACCCCCTGTGTGGGATCTTTTACTTCCGGTGGCTTAGATACCCCGTAGGAAGGACCTATGACTTTTAGTCTCTTCCAAAAGACAGGCAAAGTGGGGTGAATGAAACTGCCCAAGCCTTGCAACATCAGGGGGTGGACTCAAACCCTCATCTTTTCAACTGACAGTCCGAGTCGGGCGATCTACCACTGAGCTACCATGTCCCTACAATTACTTGCCTATGTTTATTTCATGCACTATTTAATTTCTAAAACACCATGTCAGGTTTTATATACCAATACGAGCATTATGTGGTACTTAGCATTACCACAGTGACATTAATTATGCAATAACATCAATTTATGGCAGACAGATTCAATCAGCAGGCACTAAAATCATCAAGCTGACACTAGACAAAGTCTAGTCTACAGCCTCTCCCTCCATTAATTCAGCCTATAACATGCTGAGCCTGCTAAAACTAATGTTCCCCATAGAGAATCCCCACACTAGCACCAAATAAAATGCCTCAAAAAAGCTGCATGTTTTATAAAAAAATACACCTAGACAAGGAAGCTGTTGGCGTATCAAAAACACAAGTTTTTATCATAAATTCAAACCTGTCTACCCTGACATCACGTCTCTGAATGTCTCCACCCTTGACGTGTGCTTGCCTATTTTACATGTAAACATAGTTACACTGTTACTGTCCAGCCACCAGGCAAGGTCTTCCAGTTATTTACAATCCTCTGGTAGAACAAATACTCTCTTCTATCCAACTCAAAACGGTTTCTTTTGTGACATTGCATCACACCCTACCTTCTTTAAAAAATAACTGGAAATATTACTATTAATGGTTATTAATCATTCAATAAAAAAACTTTAATTAAATGCCAACATTCAGACAAAATTTGTTTCTGTTTGCTTGCTGAACCAGAACTGTCAGAATTATTTCTATTTCACATGTTATATTAGTTTAATCCTTCCACCGAGGCATACTCTTGAAAATTAAATGGCCAAACATGGACGTGATGCGCCACGCCAAAGCCAGGCGCTTGTCGCTAGATTTAGTTCGGCGCAGGAGCCTAAAACGCATGCCGTACCTTCGAATTGTCAAAACAGGGTTAACGATGGAATCGATCAGCGAAATTATCCATCTTTCCATAAATCCATTTATATATGCAGAAAGATTGTTCAAACTAGTAATATTTAGCACTTTATTGAAGCCCCTGATTAGCGTCGTGGTTGAGAAGTCTGAAACAAAGCCATTTTTACGTGTTTTTGATCAACTGTCTTCGCTCCCTTACAAGCGGGAAACCCTACATGTTATACATGGCTGGAAAGCTTATGACGTCAACTACACATGTGATTGGGAATCTCTTACTTTTGACCAATGGAACAGCTCCTATTATACATAATTTATCTAGCAACAAAGTGCTGTTGTTGCTATGGACGTTGCGAAACGCACGCTGATTGGTCGAAAACGTAAGCGCGCATGCGCAATCGGCTTGTTTACACATTCCTTTCGTCTTTGTTCGCCAGTTCCGCCCGCTGTTTTCGTCTTCCATTCGTAAAAAAATTGCACTATGGCATCGAAAGAAGCTTATTTAGCTACCGAGTTGGATCGTCTCGAGGACAGCAGTTTAGCTGCTGTGATTGAAAATTACTTCGAAGGCCGCGTCGAGCCCGTGGAAGTCGCCTCGGCAGGGGCAGGGCCAGGGGAAGACCACATTGTCATTGAGCCTGCACTGGTTGGCTCACCGCCAGCGGGAGTGGACTTTCCAAATTGGGAAAACTGACATTGTGTAGTGTTATTATAAATGTAATGTGTAAATAATGTTTTATTTTCAGATATTTCAGGGATTTACTTTAGGGGTTCGGCTCCTAGTGCTCGCGCGTGGTAGTCTCCAGGAATACCAAACTGGTAGTAAATGAGGTAGCATTCAATAAATATTACGTTTTTCCACTTTATACTTCTGTATCTTCTTTATACACACCTACTGGAGGAATACACAAAATTTCATTACATTTGGAGCATTATAAGTGCATGGTTGCTATGGAAGAAGCAATTTTTCAATGCCGTTTTTTAAAGCTGATTTTCTCAAAACTGTTATTCCAAGAACGTGAACACTAAAAGTGTAATATCTTGGCCCAGGAGTAAGATACACTGTTCATGTTGGTGTCATTTTAAAGCTGTGTATCTCCTCTATTTGAATCTGTTATAAAATGGTTTTGTAAAATTGTCGACAAGAACCTGGTTTTGGCGTGTGGCGTCACATATATATGTAAACTGATATGTAAATGAACAGTATACTAAAGTAATCCAGTCCATACCGACAGTGTGTGAACGTAGCTACAGTCTGTATGCACAACTGTGATCCAGCTAACTAAAAATTGGACCAGACTTTAATAAGAATTCTTGTTATAGTACAAAATATATTTCCTGTTCTTGTTTAGGACAAACACGAATTAACATTGATCACACATTTCAAGATGCAATCATGATCTAAATGCAGACGTTTTAGACCAGACATTTTACTATTTCCAGAACAATAGAACCAATAAAACACTAAGTTAGACTTAAATACATCACAGGTGAATGTTATGTTATCTCCAGTTACATAATAAAGACATAAGTGAGACAGTGTAAGGTGAGCAGGTTGTTTTGCAGATCATGAGGTACAGACTCAATCATAGTACTACTTATGGACCTCTATCCAGCTGATACACAAGTCAACAACAGTACACCTGTCCTGTGATATCAGCGTGGTCATGCTACACATACCCTACCTGTGGCATGTCAATTAGGGTCTAAAATTCATCTAGGAACCATTCTTAGCTGCCAGCCATACTTGGTTGTGGAGAAGCCAGGAAGTTACAAGTGCATCTGTTTCAGTTTCGTTTCCAGGGTTTCTCATTCCCACGTGTGTGTGTGTGTGTGTGTGTGTGTGTGTGTGTGTGTGTGTGTGTGTGTGTGTGTGTGTGTGTGTGTGTGCGGTGCGGTGCGTGTGTGTGTGAATCACTGGGGTGGGTTAGTCTTGGAGGGTGACTATTGGGGCTAGTTTTACTGTTACGATAATATCATGATAGGTATATAACTATTGCAGTGCAACTGCGATAGTTTAATTTGCTATTCCATCTCGGAACAGCAAGTAACCAGGAAAGCAGTCCCATACCCAACTGATGGGTGGCGCTATCACGAAGCCTTGGAGGTAGTTGATTAAAAATGCTGAATCCTTCAATGACGCTGGTCTAATAAATGATTGCTGATATTAGGTTGATAATAAATAAAATTGTTAGGTTGATAATAAATAAAATTATCCAGCTTAGTTGACAAAACATGTTTATTTCTATTATTACAGTGGCACAAGTAGCCCTGCTGTATTGTTTTGCCAACTATCGTTACTATCGATAGTCCAGTGTACTATCGATGATAACTATTGATAGTAAAATTTTATATCGATAGTATTGCATCGTCATATCAACTATTGTGATTTACTGATAGTTTCGCGTTGTTACGCTCGTAGTTAGTCCACCCTTCTGTCTAGTTCAGTCTGGCCTATGTTAGAACTGGAGTATAGATGGTTCCAACTGTCTGCCAACATCACGATAATTTTGTTGTCTCTATATAATGCGCATCAGGGTCGGAAGCTATTGAATGGGTGGGGGGACGAAGTGGGTTTCTGCGAGCATATGGGGGCCAACATATACATAAAAAATAAACCTACAAAATATGGGAGAATGACTTTGTAGAATAAACCTTTCAAATTGGCATCATCCTGAAAGAGCTGGGAGTTGCTATACATGAGAGGATTGAAAATAATTGAAATCCATCAATTCAATTATGCTCATCAATTCAATTACGCTAAATCAACTTTCTGTTAACAAAAGCCCGCAAAGCACAGCATTGTTGGTTTAACTGTGTTAAATCACTGTTCTGTTAACCATAGACCATGAAGAACAGCTTTGTTCCTTCAATTCTATTATCACATTATAATCTGTCATGCAAACTGGGATATACTGATCAGATCTTACAAAACTTTGGCACAGCTTACTGTGCACAGCTAAAATATCTGTGAGTCATTCTTCTGCGTGTTTTGAACTGATGATGTATTATTTGCATTCCATTTGACAAACATGGGCCGTCTCCCATAATACAAAAAAGCCTTGTTAAAAATGCACAAAAACATAAGGAACGTCTCCAATTCCTGTAGGACCATCAGATTTCATACAATCTTAAACCGTATGAGTTGGCATGTCTGTACCACCAATATTCAATATCCAAGAACCATCATCCTCCAGGGGTTCTGACTACATCAGTATCACTGGCAGATCAACCTGTTGAAATACTGAATTTTCAGTTGTTGTATTAACCAATGGGATTGCTCGCTGAAATGTACAGGGCTCGTATACATATCTTTGAAGTTTGGGTGCGGGCATGTCTAATTCCCAGAAATATTTCGACCAAGACAGGAAGTAGGACGAAGTACAAATGATTCAGAGCACAACCGCATCTTCAGCGTACATCCACATCGGGATAAACTAACAAATCATGTTTCAACAGTTCTGCCAATGGTACTGTACCACTATCACCCCTGAGGATGTCCAAGAACCAATGTACAGCCACAACACAATACAGATAACCACACAGATAACCAAGGAATGAGATGAGAGAGTACGTGTGGACAGGTGTCGACTTCATCAGTAAACACAGCTAGTCTGCATCTCAACAAGACCTCACTACCTGCTCCAAACACACACATAAACACATCACCTCTAGGTGTGTATCTGAGGTTACACACTCTTCCAGGCAGACAACACATGTGCTAGAGACCACCCTTGTCGATGATTTGGCATAACTTAATAAGTTAAACTATGAATGTGTCTAAACATTATGTGTATGCCGATTTGAGATTGGTAAATGTAACAGATATATACAATGTCAATGAGTATGAACCTTGTCAGTAATATTAGTTAACAGTTCTAATTATGCTGCATCTAATAACAAATTATTTCTGGAAATAAATGGAGCATTTTTTCTCCCGTGTGTCATATTGATGTATCTTAGAAATGTGTTCAGGATGACAGAGTGCAAATGCACATGCTTTTTTTATTTGGAAGATTCCTCCTTAGATTTGCTCAGATACATGTGTATGCCACTGAGATGTCACAAAGATTGATGGTCTGGGGACATTTGCAGACAGAGTGGTGGAGGATTTATCACTGCAGACAATGAGCACTAGAAATGATCAGAACCATATATCAGACGAATTGGGCTCATGGCCCACTTGGTGCCCATTATCCCGAGAATCGATCATGCCCCCTAAACCTTGCAAGGCATGCCCAGGATTTATAAGCCTCCAATTTAGGTATTTCCAACTCTGTTCAACCACCTGCATTCAATTTAATTCTATGGTATTTCAAGGAGCATACAATTAGAAGGTAAATCCCCACCAATTGGCCCAGAATGCCCATTGGGTAAGAAGTAAAAACGCACATGAAAGTCACCCCAGCATTACTTACGTTGTCCATGTTGAGGGTGTGGTTTAATGTCACCCCAGCGCTACTTACATTGTCTATGTTGAAGGTGTGGTTTAATGTCACCCTAGTGCTACTTACATTGTCTATGTTAAGGGTATGATTTAAAGTCACCCCAGTAATACTTACATTGTCTATGTTGAAGGTGTGGTTTAAAGTCACCCCAGCGCTACTTATGTTGTCTATGTTGAGGGTGTGGTTTAAGCAAATTTAGCGGTGTTTGTTTTTTATGATAAAATCATGTCATAAATATTATAGTATAAACTATATCTCCTCATGGGTGTATATCATGCGCAAATAAATCTCACTATTTTCAGACCCCAAAATAGTGAATCTCACTATTTTAGGGTCTGATCAATTGGAACCTTTGAACATTCATCATGTTAATCTAAAAAGGGGGAGACATGACTACCCTACCTGGCTAAGCAATGCCCATGACCAAAGGAGCCCTGCAATACCTGTCAACATGCATGTGGTTCAACATGTGCTGTGGCTATATATGACAGACCAATGTTACAACTGGGTGATCAATCATATCTCAAGCAAATGTCAACAGGTCTGACCTTCCAGTCACAGAATGACACATTGTTGATATATTGCTGTCTGACTGGTCAGGGGAACAGCTGGGACCACATCCACACTGAACCACTGCCACAGCTGTCGTAGGAAACACCACTGCTTACGTATCATCATCAGCACCCTCTATACAGTGTCTGAGGTACAAGGAAGTGTTCAAATTCTCTTGCTGTCATTTCGATGTTTGGGCAATTTTGTTCACACCACGTTGCTTCAGTTCACACAGCTGTATAAATGGGTACCTGGCAGTGGTAGATATATGAGCGAAGAGTCTTCGCACAGTTATTGCAGCGTGGATGGGGAAATAAAATACCCCACACTGGGGATAAATCTGTAACCTGCTGTGAATTTCTATATGTAAGATTCACACACAAAACTCCTGTGTTAACCCTGAAAAAAAGGGCTGTTTGGCACACACCTCATAAGACAGTATATCTTTGATGATATTGCACACTGAGTAGTACTGCTCAGAGTTTGTGCTAGAGTAGATTGACCTTTCAAGATATCATCTTTTAATATTCTCCGCCCGTGTGTTACGTAGACTATTATTAGGGCCTAAAAGAAAGAAGACAACAAATGAATGCAGAACTACAAAAGTTGGCAGAACACAAGGCAATCGGTATGAATGCAATCGGCAATAGGTATGAATGGGAACGCTAATGCTCCAATTATATACCATTACTATAATGATATTTAATGTATCAACTGTCCAGACATCAAGATATTAGTAGGCCCATAATGAGGTCGGAGTTTTGATCAGCCAAGTTGACATGAGTGTTGGAACACACTTTGTGAGGTCACGTCATTAATGTCAGACAGTGTCAGTAGTTTGACACACACATACACGTGAATACACACATACGAACACACACACACGAACACACTTTCACATACACAACGTGTATGTGTGGCATAGTATCAATGTCATGACAGTGACACATTTGGTGACAATAAAATAACACTAAGATGACAGACAGTGCCTGTCTTGCAATGGGTCAGCCCTAGAAATGTCCAGTACTTTGGCTAAGTTGACCAATCAGTGCTCAGAGTGCAGCCAACTTTACACAGTACATATCACAGCCTTTTATCAACTTTAATATGTAAATGGCTAGCTACTGCTTGCAATTGTAAGAATCCCATAAGGCCACTTAGCACCAGCCGAGCAATAAGGCAGCATTAAAGCTTGACCCAGTAGCCAAATAACAGACCATTTGGGCTTAGACCGAAATCATAAAACCAGAACATAATCCTAACAATCAGGGGAATGCCTCTTCTGATTGACGTCAATGTACACTGGTATGTCAAAATCAATAAATATTAAAAATTTTATTTTATAGATAGCCAGACATTCCCTCCGCATTCATCTAGCCTATCACAAATGTGGTTCAATGATGTTTATATCTCTAGTATAGCCTAAGTCAGGTTTCCCAAACTTTTTTCCTTTAGGTCCCCCCCATGGGGCTGCTAAAGCCACTCAGGCCCACTGTACTGCAAAAAATGGTCGATACAATTGAAGATGTGCATTTTTATTTAATCAAAATATATTATAATTTTCAGAATCTGTCTCAGTTGCCCAGGAAAAGCAGCACAGCTTAATTCAATTTGTGGGGTCTAGTGGGTTAAAGGATTTTTTACACACAATTAATGTGGACATTTTATTGTCCCTTGGGACCACCTCAAACCATCCCGCAGACCACCTGAGGGCTGCAGACCACCTGAGGGCTGCAGACCACCTGAGAGCTGCATACCACCTGAGGGCTGCAGACCACCTGAGGGCTGCAGACCACCTGAGGGCTGCAGACCACCTGAGGGCTGCAGACCACCTGAGGGCTGCAGACCACCTGAGGGCTGCAGACCACCTGAGGGCTGCAGACCACCTGAGAGCTGCAGACCACCTGAGGGCTGCAGACCATCTGAGGGCTGCAGACCATCTGAGAGCTGCAGACCACCTGAGGGCTGCAGACCACCTGAGGGCTGCAGACAACCTGAGGGCTTCAGACCATCTGAGGGCTGCAGACAACCTGAGGGCTTCAGACCATCTGAGGGCTGCAGACAACCTGAGGGCTTCAGACCATCTGAGGGCTGCAGACCACCTGAGGGCTGCAGATCACTTGAGGGCTGCAGACCACTTGAGGGCTGCAGACCATCTGAGGGCTGCACACCATCTGAGGGCCGAGGACCACAGTTTGGGAACCCCTGGTCTAAGTAATATATGCAGTCAGTTCAAATAAGAGTGCATAAAAGTACAGTTCTTAGTACCACATCCAAACATTTTTATTACCTGTACAGATTTTTGCCTTTTTTTCTTATCAAGATGACTTCCTCAGCACAAATAGTGCCCTGGTGGTAGGTGATGTCATCGTAGACACATGGAAGTTCATTCAACTAATAAATTGCATTCTTTTTTAAATCATTGAAAGAATTGACTCTGATCATTAGATCGAGTAAATCACACAAGTGAATAGCCTCGATGAGATCACAAAAAATGTGTTGTCACCTTTTCCACACAATTTCAGTTTGTTTGAACCGAAATTAATTTAATGGTTTGTCTGATAATTTCAACAAAACTAAATAAAAAATTTGCACAAACAAGAAAAATTTCTAAAACCAGACAAGAACAAATGGTTTTGCAGCTTTAACTCAGTTCTTGTGATTCATTCAAAGCTGCTCGGTCAGACAAATTATTCATTAGAATCTCACACCGTGATTGGGCTAAACATTCATGATGTCGTCACCGACAGCAATCATGATGCTGTCACAAAGTGCAATTATCACGACTGTGTCACCAAGCATGATAATCACAATGACACCTGCCACCTCCAGTGATTGCATCAACATGTTTTAAGTTGACATTTCCGTCCGGATATTGGCTTACCATTTCTACAGGAACGGGTGTCCCACTTATGCAACCTGTATTGATTCGTTTAAATTGCCATAAAGAGAAACACTTCGGTATAATTAGCTGGCAGGCAGGGAACAGTTACAGGTGTAACACACCAGTTATCTCACAGCCAAGGCAAATACACTGATCAAACAAACACCACAGGTTAGTAAGAGAACTGGCCTAGTTAGTGGTCTGTTGACTTAGCTGTACGAATGAATGACTGAAGAACAGGACTTAGGGCCGGGAGAAGCTCCACTGAGCAGATCTTCAATGTAAGAATGATCATGGAGAAACATCTGCTTCACCAAAAAGACCTGATCCACAATTGCTTTGACTTTAAGAAGGCATTTGACCATATCTGGCATGAAGGTTTATGGGAAGTCATGAGAAACTATAACTTAGACAAAGATCTGATACAAGTCACACAAGCACTGTACACCAACTCAAAACAGTGCTGAAATTATAAACAACCAACTTGAAAACTTTTCAGGACAACTGAAGGAGTTCTCGTCAGGGGTGCCCACTCTCGCCTATTCTCTTCAACATATTCCTCGAGAACATCACGCAGGAGACCGACCCTCCAAGACTTCAACGCCACCATATATATTGGTGGAAGGCCAATTTGTAATATTCGTTTTGCAGACGATATTGACCTCATGGGAAGGAGAGAATGAACTTCAAGACCTCATTACCAGACTGGATGAAAAGGCAAGAGCTTAAGGGATGGAAGTCAGCTCAGAGAAAAACACAGTATCTGGCAAGAGTACCAACCAGAACACCACATTAACACCTTGATGAATGGTCAGAACCTTGAAGAAGTAGAATCTTTCAAATATCTTGGGTTCACCTTAAACAAAGGTAGCACCTAAACAAAGGAAATCAAAATAAGGATTGCAGTGGCCATGTCTGCTATGTCAAGACTTAACACCATCTGGAAGAGCAGAAACATCAGCTTCAAAACCAAGGTTAAAAACAGAGCACTTGCTGTATCCATCCTCCCCTTCGGATGCGAGAGCTGGACTCTGACAGCAGAGACAGAGAGACATGTACTAGCATTTGAAACAAAATGCTTCAGGAGACTCCTTAATATTGTGAGAAAACAAGTGGACTCCCTTGCCGGAAAGCAACAGTTCTTGTTGGCAACAGTGAAACGACAAACACTCTCCTGGTTTGGCCACATCACTCAACACAACACCATTGCAAAAACCATCCTGCAAGACACCATGGTAGGTAAGAGAAGATGACTCCACCAGAGAAAAAACTGCTAGATAACATACAACAATGGACACATCGAGACCTACCAACCCTGCTATGCACAGCACAAGACAGGCAATGCTAGCAAGGACTGTGTGTGAATGACACCTCCACAACCTTTGCGGTCAAGGGATGAAGGTGATAAATGATTACCTGGATTTGGTTGCTAGATGGTCAAAAGAGATGGACCCAACAAACACGATAAAAAATAATCCAATACTCCAGATTGTTTTAAGGTTCTTTGTCAATTAGATTTTTTCTGCTTGTTTTGCTTCAGTCATTTTACAAAAATATCAAACCTTTTGACGAACTCTTAAAACAAACAAATACATTATTTTCAACTGGCTCAGTCAAACTACAAGGGTAGTTTATGAATGATCCATGATTGAATTAATGCTGACCGACTGCGATGGATATGGCAGTGTCTTCGGTGTCCTCACTGAATATCAGCATTTTATATGCCTCTACACAAGTATGTGCACGTACGTGTGCACAAGTATTCACAGTTTGTCGCCTAGTCGGGACACAACCCAAGGACAAAAGGGTGACATTTCTCACGCACTGAGGTGTGTACCATACGGTGTCTACTTCAGAGACATAAATCCTCTTCTTTGTGTGAAGTTTTCTTTTCAAAATGTTTACATCCACATAGCACAGCTGGTGAAACATGGCAAAAACAAAAAAGATTTAAACTATCACAATAGTGGTAGCGCCCTTGGCCTTTATGTAATCATGCCCAGCTCGTGGCAATAAGTCTAAGTTATGGCATTTCTGCAAGTTTTTACCACAGTTCTGGTATTTGTCAACAGTAAAAAACCTTGCACTGACACCAGTTTGGGTGCTGACTTCTAGTTCGGGTTTCTGGCCCCAGATAAGACATCCAGTCTCATATAAATTCTTGTGCTGAAACGTCTTCACTCCTTGTCGCCTCCTTCACTCCACATCGCCTCCTTCACGTCTCCCAATTCACTCACATCGCCGCCTTCACTCCACGTCACCTACTTCACTCCACGTCGCCTACTTCACTCCACGTTGCCTACTTCACTCCACGTCACCTCCTTCACTCCACGTCGCCTCCTTCACTCCACGTCGCCTACTTCACTCCACGTCACCTCCTTCACTCCACGTCACCTCCTTCACTCCACGTCGCCTACTTCACTCCACGTCGCCTCCTTCACTCCACGTCGCCTCCTTCACTCCACGTCGCCTCCTTCACTCCATGTCGCCTCCTTCACTCCACGTCGCCGCCTTCACGTCGCCTCCTTCACTTCACACTGCCTCTGTTCACTCCACTGTTTAAGATGGCTGAAGTGCCACCTGGCATATATATGAAGTTGCCGTTCAAAGTTTCATGTAGAGGGAGGGGGTCTGAGGCTAAAAGTTGCCGTTCAAAGTTTCATGTAGAGGGAGGGGGTCTGAGGCTAAAAGTTGCCGTTCAAAGTTTCATGTAGAGGGAGGGGGTCTGAGGCTAAAAGTTGCCGTTCAAAGTTTCATGTAGAGGGAGGGGGTCTGAGGCTAAAAGTTGCCGTTCAAAGTTTCATGTAGAGGGAGGGGGTCTGAGGCTAAAAGTTGCCGTTCAAAGTTTCATGTAGAGGAAGGGGGTCTGAGGCTAAAAGTTGCCGTTCAAAGTTTCACGTAGAGGGAGGGGGTCTGAGGCTAAAAGGCATGTGAGGTAGAACCGAACGTAGTGGCACAAACATCGTTTAGAGGCTTCCAAGACACTGTGGATGTAATCAAGTTAACTGAAATATTTTAAACTGTATTGACACACAAGCTAGTCCACATGTATGTGTGGATATGAATATCTATCTTTGCCTGGCAGACACTTTCTACTGTGATGCATACGTTAGGACAGAAATCCTATATGTTTATCTTGATGCGACTCATGTCAATACTACTGCAACTGTACAACGAAACACCTTTCACTCTGAAGGCAAGCCAGTCTTAATGAATCCAGCATCTACTGTCTATTCCTGCAATAACCTAGCATGCCCCGGTAGTTAATATGCAGTGGTCAGGCAAGGGCATTATGCAGAACAGTATCTGACCACTTAGTAGGTGACATATAGAGTGGCCTACGGATGACCCACTCCCACATGTTATATAAACAAGTGGACAGAGTATACATAT
Source organism: Lamellibrachia satsuma (assembly GCA_033239005.1). NCBI lineage: Eukaryota > Metazoa > Annelida > Polychaeta > Sabellida > Siboglinidae > Lamellibrachia > Lamellibrachia satsuma. Next base: position 9,199,279 of record BSQZ01000010.1, read on the forward strand.
CACTCCAGCTATCACCCCAGATTACCAACAGGGTAACCTCAGGCGATTAGTATGCCAAGTTGAAGTACTCCACACATTAGTCAATGGTGCGGTACTTACAGAAGGGTATGCCCCTGTACATTCGCCCTTACACAGAGCCACCCATTGAAAATTGCAATTTTTTTCATACAATACTACTGGTACAATTTGATAGTTATAAGCAGAAATATATTTTATACAACAAAGGTTTTCATTCTTGGTTTAAATCTATTTTGGACAAAAAGGTGTGTCAGCGAAAAATAAACAATTTGTTTTTGTACAATACGGTTAAGTATACAACAAATGGTAGAAATATGCTAAAATTTACTAACTGTAAGATACACTGTGCAATTAAGAACACATAAATTAATCTAAACATAGGTGACAGTGAGTTCTTTAATACAATTGTCAAATCAGTCATTTTACTGTCAGTTTATTTTTTAAACCAGGCTTAAAATTTAGCAACTTGTGTATCACATCAAAAAAGCCCTTGTAAAACAGAAAAATAAATAACTTAGGTATATTCTACAAAGAGAAATAACAGCTCATACAATCCTTGAAGTATATTTTGCACATTTAAAAATAAGAACTAGTTCACATGTTGTGTCAATACTACATGTTCATTAATCATATCACTCAAGTAATCAAACCCAGCAGTACTAATACCCCTCAAAGCTAGACTTCGCTATTTCCATGCCTACTTGCTCACTAATGATAGGTTAACATTAGATGTCATGTCAATGGTCAGGTATCTCCCATAACCTCCACCCACCTGTGCAGGTGACAATAAGACATCACATAGATGACAGTGTGACAGCTCTCTTCCTAACTCCCACTGGTCCTACATAATAGAACTCACCACTGCAAACTGTCAACGCTCTTTTGACTCTTGACAACACAGCAGAGACAAGATTCCACCAACATTCCATCTACACAATGACACATATCTTGCTATAGCCAGTCACCCAGGACAGAGCGCAATCCTTGACTTGTCTACAATCCTTGACTTGTCAAGAAGAAAGGCAGATTTATGAATGAAATGTATCAGTCGCACAGATTTCAAATTCAATTATGCAGACTGACATATGGGGATAGGCATGTCTGCCTCGGTTCCATATCTCACACACACTACCATGCCATAGGCCCAGAAACAAATAAACTGTCTCATGTGTCAAATGTCCCACCTTCATCTTTGCCATCAAACCCACTCACTGTGTAACTAATCTACACCTTGCTGGATTCAAGGGATTACTCCAATAATTTCTATTGACTCTTGACAACACAGCAGAGACAAGATTCCACCAACATTCCTTCTACATAATGACACATACCTTGCTAAAGCCAGTTACACAGGACAGAGCGCAATCCTTGATTGTCAAGAAGAAAGGCAGATTTATGAATGAAATGTATCAGTTGCACAGACTTAAAATTCAATTCAGACTGATGTATGGAGATAGGCATGTCTGCCTCAGTTCCATAACCCCCACTCCATAGGCCCAGAAACCAATAAACTGTCTCATGTGTCAAATGTCCCACATTCATCTTAGGGTTGTATGTTTGCCATCAAACCCACTCACTGTGTAACTAAGTGGGGTATTAATCTACACCTGCTTGATTCAAGGGATCTATTCAAAACCACAGTGGATTATTCTAATATCTAACACTGTTAAATCACTTTTTAAAAGGTGAAATGATAGAAACAGTATGGATGTTTTCTGGCAAATATTTACCAAACTGACTATTTGAGTTCAGTGAAAGGTTATGAAGGGACAAGACCTAGGCTTTCAAGAAGACACCTGTCGAAGCTTTCAAGAAAACACCTGTCCCAAAAACCCTTGACAATACTCTAGCCACATAAATGCAGCTAATACAGTGTCATGACACACGAGCTGTATTTGAAGAAGTCCCACATAGTTCAGTAGAGGATATGGCATCCAGACAAGACATTTGAGATGGTCCCTGTGAACATATAAGGGAAGAGAGCTTTTCACCGGGTTGTGTTTTATGGAAATAAATCATTTCTCCTCTTCCCTAATCAAATGGGATCATGTGAGAACATGGGAAACATTCCAACTCCCACTTAGTAAGACAAACTACACAGGAACCCCCTCATTTCCCAGGCAGAGGCATTCTTAAAGATAAGTTACAACTGAACTTGGGATTCTGCCATTAAATCCAGGGGTTTAACTCCAGGATTTCACCAGGGACGTGTTCCACTACTCTAAGTTTAGTAGTTCATGTATTGTTAGTCGCTACACATTGTGACAAAGAAAGTTCATACAACCACAGAATAGCGGTGGAAAAGAAATGCATGTGTCTTAGTAACTTAATAAGAGCAAAAACAAAATTAGAATGCAAGAAATATCTGACTAAAAACAGTTAAATGACATTTATGAGAATTTAATAATTTTATGCTTGGGCAATGACAAAAATAATGGAATATAAACTTAGAACAACACAAAAAAGCATGGAAAGATGTATGGTAGGAATTACCAAGAGAGATAGAAAACTAGCAAATGGATCAGAAAGCAAACTAAAATCCAGGATATCATAAAAGAAGTTAAAATCAAGAAATGGAGATGGGTGGGACACCTTGCCAGAACTAACGACAACAGGTAGACAAAGATAACAACAAGATTCAGACCAATGACAGGTTCTCGAAGTTAGGGACGACAAAAAACTAGATGGAGAGATGAAATTGTGAAGTTTGATGGCATAACATGGATGAGAACGGCAAAGGACAGAAGTAAATTGTGCCAGCTTGGGGAGGCTTTTGCCCTGCAGTGGGCTGACAATGGCTGAGATGATTAATTTTATGCTTGACAGCTTTCACATGCTGAATATATATATATATATATATATATATATATATATATATATATATATATATATATATATTGTATTATTCTGCAGAAGAGCATCAAAACTGGCTTCCAACCACAGTTTAGAGACTCACAATTAAATTGACTATCAGATACATGATAATTCAGCTTATTCCATAACATGTGTCTTTGCAAAAACTTGAATGATGATTGATGATTGCATAACTTACTCTAGTAACAAGGGTACTTAATACGTTTAATAGGATTGTGATTTATCACTATTATTAATAACATGCGGTTTAACTTTTGCTGCCATTACCAGCCAATTTAATGCTTCTTTCATCGTTATTTTTTCTGTGGTGAATGTGTGTCGCATGCCACAGTCAATTTGGCTTTTTCGCTGGTGAGAAGTTTGACACATCATTAAATCACCAAAGAATGAACTCCCCCTAGCTGACAGGTCGGAGGTCAGGCCACAGAAATGTTGTGGAAGTAAAAAATTGTACAAGCCAGTGGCTCAATTTACCGCTGCCAACTATGGCTAGGCAGTTGGATGACAATGTTACATGGTCTCAGTAAAAGTGTAAAGTTATAAAGTATAATTTTTATTGAAAAATCATCTTGTATAGTATAAACTATATTTTGTTAACATCCTAACTACCCAATTGTGTTTTAATGTACAACAATTCTTTTATATAATTTGATTGTGATCTGTTTATGAACCTTGCCATTCAGCGTGAGTTATAAACATAATATTCAAAACAAAACATTCAAGTTAATACTCTTATTTTTGGTAGAATACAGACAGCTGTTTGTCTGTTAAGACTGAATCCTGCAAGTAGGGTAATAGTCATAGGTCGTTGTAATGTAAAATATGCAGGGGCGACTATCAGCTGAAAGCACAGTAGGAACATAACACTGCTGACCCATAACTAAACTTTCATCCTAATTGCTAACCCTAATCATAACCTAGATTTCACCTTTAGATAGTTAATTCCATATGGCAAAATAAAAAGATGTGAATTGTGAATTTGTCATAATTATTTGACTGCTTTATATAGGGTTTGATTCTGGTTGTTGGTATCTACTGGCCATCTGAACTCCCCTGAATTCTTGGGTTAGTATCCAACCCTTACATACATTCTACTACCACCAGATATCATCACTACTCCTGGCAACTGGCCAGTTCATAATGAATGCAATATTAGGGTTTGGGTCACGTTTAAAGGTCAGTAATTGGAAATCTACCACCAAGCAGAATCCAATGCAGGGAATTCTAGCATGTCTATAGTACAACTTTAATAATGTATATTCCAGGTAAAACAACAGACAAGCAAAAGTTAGAGCTCCTACCAATTGGGTTCTTCTGTTTTGTTTGAAGGCATTTTCAACGATATTTTGCACTCTGAGAAAAGAGGAAAAAGTACTTGCAGAATGCAACACAGTTTTAGTCTAGTTCCTTGTTGGCAGCATATCAATGTGTCAATACAAAGGATCCGTGTGTACAAAGAAAGGATCCATGTGTACAAAGAAAGGATCTGTGTGTACAAAGAAAGAATCTGTGTGTACAAAGGATCCGTGTATACAAAGAATCTGTGTGTACAAAGAAAGGATCCATGTGTACAAAGAAAGGATCCATGTGTACAAAGGATCCATGTGTACAAAGAAAGAATCTGTGTGTACAAAGAAAGGATCCGTGTGTACATACAAAGGATCCCGTTTGTTTGGGCAACAGATGGATGACAGCATCTTCCATGTTGATTTTTTCTAAAACAACATCGTAGGATTTCACGAAAATGCTACTGACAGACTCATTTAACTTCTCTACCCTATAAACAGTATTGTACCCAGATGTTCCAATTTTTTTTATAAAAGGTATTTGTTTAGCCACCAACCCTGTACCTGGCAATCACATGATGAGTCATGGAGATAGTTAAATGGAGACACTGTATGGTGACACTGTGACATGATATCAGGAGATGTAACTATCTCTTTGAAATAAGAATAACAGTAGGTGACTGCAAACAAATTCCAGTACACAGACAAAAGGTTAGGTTGTAACATGAACACTTCAAAGTACTATGTTGCATTACAGAAACAGATGTAATAATGGACTACAACTATTCGCACACATGTTTTATGACACATCTGTTTTTGTCTACTTGTTTCCCGCACTCAGCACCCTTCTATAACTGACTATTCTGTATATAATTATATTGGGGCTACTAGAATCTGGTGGTCTATGAGGCCTCAATTAACGAATCAGCCCTTTTCAGAACATTACTGCCAAACTGACCTGTCTATGCTGGCCCTGGGGGTGGTCACTGCCAGGGTGCATGTCATCCTCGCCCTTGGGGTGGTCACTGCCAGGGTGCATGTCATCCTCGCCCTTGGGGTGGTCACTGCCAGGGTGCATGTCATCCTCAGTGGTTCTTTTACTTCCCCAATTCACAAGACGGGACTTACATTAATGTGATCATCTGAGTCTTGAATGATACGCACAGTCCCCAATGTTGAGAACCAGGTTTTTACACTAATGCCATGATGCCTGGTCCAGGTCTTGAACCCAGAACTCTGGCATGTGAAATATAATCTGCACTGTTTTGTTCAGGGTGCTACTTTTTGAAGAAAGACTGCATATATTTTTATTTTGAATAAAAAGAAATCACAATAGAGTACAAGTTTATTAACTGGTAGCTGGAGGGAGGTGGAGGTAGTTGGAGGGAGGTGGAGGTAGTTGGAGGTAGACGGAGGTAGTTGGAGGGAGTTGGAGGTAGTTGGAGGTAGTTGGAGATAGACGGAGGTAGTTGGAGGGAGTTGGAGGTAGTTGGAGGGAGTTGGAGGTAGTTGGATGGAGTTCGAGGTAGTTCAAGGAAGTTGGAGGTAGTTGGAGGTAGATGGAGGGAGTTGGAGGAAGTTGGAGGTAGCTGGAGGAAGATGGAGGTAGTTGCAGGGAGTTGGAGGTAGTTGGAGGGAGTTGGAGGTAGTTGGAGGAAGTTGGAGGTAACTGGAGGTAGCTGAGAGTTGGAGGTAGTTGGAGGAAGTTGGAGGTAGTTGGAGGGAGTTGGAGGTAGATGGAGGTAGTTGGAGGTAGTTGGATGTAGTTGGAGGGAGTTGGAGGAAGGTGGAGGGAGCTGCAGGAAGTTGGAGGTAGTTGGAGGAAGTTGGAGGTAGTTGGAGGTAGTTTGAGGTAGTTGGAGGGAGTTCGAGGAAGTTGGAGGTAGTTGGAAGGAGTTGGAAGTAGTTAGAGGGAGTTAGAGGTAGTTGGAGGTAACTGGAGGTAGCTGGAGATAGCTGGAGGTAGTTGGAGGAGGGAGTTAGAGGTAGTTGGAGGGAGTTGGAGGTAGTTGGAGGGAGTTGGAGGAAGTTGGAGGGAGTTGGAGGAAGTTGGAGGTAGTTGGAGGAAGTTGAAGGTTCTTGGAGGGAGTTGGAAGTAGTTGGAGGGAGTTAGAGGTAGTTGGAAGTAGTTGGAGGGAGTTAGAGGTAGTTGGAAGTAGTTGGAGGGAGTTGGAGGTAGTTGGATGTAGTTGGAGGGAGTTATAGGTAGTTGGAGGTAGTTGGAGGGAGTTGGAGGGAGATGGAGGAAGTTGGATGTAGTTGGAGGAAGTTGGAGGTAGTTGGAGGGAGTTGGAAGAAGTTGGAGGTAGTTGGAGGAAGTTAGATGTAGTTGGAGGTAGCTGGAGGAAGTTGGAGGTAGCTGGAGGTAGTTGGAGGGAGTTGGAGGTAGTTGGAGGGAGTTGGAGAAACACTTCCAGTGATCTACGTGTTTGAGTTTACTAGAGGTAGTTGGAGGTAACTGGAGGTAGCTGGAGGTAGCTGGAGATAGCTGGAGGTAGTTGGAGGGAGTTAGAGGTAGTTGGAGGTAGTTGAAGGAAGTTGGAGGTAGTTGGAGGTAGTTGGAGGGAGTTGGAGGGAGTTGGAGGTAGTTGGAGGGAGTTGGAAGTAGTTGGAGGGAGTTAGAGGTAGTTGGAAGTAGTTGGAGGGAGTTAGAGATAGTTGGAAGTAGTTGGAGGTAGCTGGAGTTAGCTGGAGGAAGTTGGAGGTAGTTGGAGGTAGTTGGAGGGAGTTAGAGGTAGTTGGAGGGAGATGGAGGAAGTTGGAGGTAGCTGGATGTAGTTGGAGGTAGTTGGAGGGAGTTGGAGGTAGCTGGAGGTAGTTGGAGGGAGTTGGAGGTAGTTGGAGAGACTGGGGGAAACACTTCCAGTGATCTACGTGTTTGAGTTTACTTGTGTTTACACAAGGTGATGCATCCAGGCAGTTATCATAGTTTTATTTATCAAAGTTCAAGTAAATGAAGTTGTACTGTATTTGTCAAATATCAATAGATTCAGATAGGTTCTTTTGAAGTCATGCACTTTTTACTCCACCACAGGTCAGTACTGTCGAACGGACTCTGTTCAAACTTTTAATACACACCTGCATGCATGCATGCATACATACATACAAACATCCATACATACATACATACATATATAACAATGTTGTCTGGTATCAAGTAAGATGTAAAACTTGTTTGTAAGATAATTTGTTTTCTTCCTGTTTTCTGAGCACACAATCCTTGATTTTTTTTGGACATAATAAATGTATTATTTAATCAAGGGACTACAATTTGATGTACAAGAAATCAACAACAACACATAGTCTTCCACAACACAAGTTCTCCTGGATTATGGCCACACAGGTTACGCTGCTGGTCAATCACAGAGACACACTAGCTCTAAATCAAACCGTGTCACACAAGTACAGGTATGACATCTAACGAGACACCAATTACAACATGTGTTATACAACACATCAGAATAGTAAATCCTCACCTGAATAGATTCAGTCAGCTACAGGTCACTACAAGTCCACAGTCACCACACTGGCCTTACTGCATCGGCTAATGCCGCCTGCCCAGATGCATGGTCAAGACACATACATGCACTCCGACCGATATTTACAACGGCTGTTGTTCCACGAGAATCGAATCTGTCCACCATACGCATACGTCTTCATTGGTCAAGAACTCTGATTGATTCACTTCACAGCATGCATGCCACAACATCAATTATTTGTTTCTTCCCTGGGACTGGGCTCCGAATTAGGTCAGATATTTATTCTTGGTGCGGGTTTACCTGGCACAACGCGATATCTCACACTTGTTTACACACATGATATAGCCTGTACTGACAAAGGCCTCTGCAAAGCTTGTGATATTGACAGATGATAACATTGAAATAAAACATTTGACTTCCTCACATTAGTTTGTTCAATGATTCACAAGACCGCACACCCTGCATTTATGGAAATTTTAGTTTGATATACAAGTAACAACTAAGTAAACACATGTGTTTGCAAATAACATCAACATAAAAAACACCACCACTTGACATGGTCTTATAATTTTTTTATATTACATTTTGGGTCAATATTGACTGTTTAAGGTGTGGACAGTTTTGCCTTATATGTACTCTACATTAGTAGGTTTATGGAAATCTTCCTGAAGTAGGATCTTTTAGACAGTAGGAAGATATGGCCTATACTTTCTTCATTTCATTTGCCTACTCTCACTTTGAAATATACTTTAACCGTTATTTGTTTATGAGTATCAACCAAGCATGATATTCATTCAAATAGAACGATTATGGTCAAAACATATGAACAAATTGTGGTTCATTAAACCCATTTGGGGGTTAACATGTTAAAATAGATATAGTTCATATATTATAAAACCTGATTTTACAACAAACACAGACTTTATATTTCATACCTTTACTACTAAAATGTATTACTTTATATACATAATATATATATATATATATTGGTGAAAACATCTTAACAAAACGTTGTAAAAATAATTCTGTTTTAATGTTAAGTGCACTGAATTTATCTAGTTTTTGTCCATTGTGAAGCAGTTTGTCAATATAAAAAAATTCCATAAAAAAATATTTTCGATAGGACTGACCCACTCACCCACTCCATCCAAAATAATGGAAAATGCCTAGACACAATTTCTCTCAAAATAATTTTCAAATTAATTTTTTTTACCCTTGACCCATCCTTCCACATCCCAATTTTTTGGGATTATTGTATTTTTTATATTTACCAAGCCCATGAGTGACTCAAGATGCAGTTTGTAGAGCTCTTGTATCTAGTAGAATAAATTAACATAATGTTCGCCATGAAATGCAAAATATAGGTCATCTTCCAAGCAACATCAAACGATTGAAGATCATCTGATAGAGTAATCAGAAACATCTTGTCCCTGGTAAAGATTGTGCAACAAACTTATCACTTGAATGGGAAGCAATGCTTATATTTAACCTCACATCTGGTGATTTTATTTTGAAAGAAAAGGAAATCCTGATAGATTGGTTGCACTCAGTATGATGCTGGTATCGAGCGACACAAAATCTTCAGAATAAAACAGGATGTACAACGATTGTCTCAAAAAGGCATACTGATATCTGGGTCGTCTGCTAATTTTGTTTTATATGGTAATCATTATGATCACCCATGCATGTAGACATGCAACTAATTTTGATGAGAGTAAGTCCATTTAAATGCAAATTTAGCTCACCAAGGTTTTCATGAATAGGAAATAGCACAATCTGGTGAAGACATGATTCCAACACATTCATACATAATTATTTTCAAATGAACAAAAGAAAAATATCCGAATGGCGAATAATTTGAAACAGGAAATGTGACCCTATAAATAAAAATGAAAACCAAATTGTGAAGACTAGTTTAAAACTGTCAGCAGACAGTTAAAACAGATGTAACACTCTTTGCAATTTGCATCTTAGCAGGTTTCACGTAATGTTGTCGGAAACAGCAACGATAAACTTCCTTTTAATACCAAGAACACATCAAACCGCAGCAAAGCAGCAATTGCCCAAGCATTTTACAGATGTATTATTGATTGTAAAGTCAACGTTGTCCATGATTAATGGATGCCCATGAGAACTGATCAGTCCCATGTCTGGCTACATAGTTATGGATAATTCTAGTGCGTTATGGTCAAATATGTCTGGCAAATAGTGTCTGAGAAAGTGGCAAGGTTGGTTGACTGTCTGAACTAATAAACCGAAGGAGGTCAAACTAAAATGCCAAATCCATCATGGGCTATTACTGGCTGAAAGGATAACTAGTAGTTAGAATGGCAGAGTCTCTCAATCAAGAAGACCAATGTTCAAATAGATACGCTACATATTTTCCAACCTTATTATATGTCTATGTATTGGATGGTAAATCCAACTGGGTAATTGATAATTAATCCATTGACATTTGCTGTGGACTAATCCTGCTAACAGTTGAACATGATTCTAGCAGGATGCCGGACTTCCTGCAGACAGAGAATGTAGTGACTGACATAATCATACTTCAATTTTAAGCAAGTTCTAAATCCTTGTTTCTTCAGCAAAGTTAGTTTGCATGAAAACAAACTGATACAGGTGTGATGCCAGAGGAAGCAGATTCAACACAGATCAGTCTGGCCACTGAATAGTGACCAGAGAAGGATGCTGAGCCTACAGATGTCGCTTAGGGGATATGGTCAAAACCCCTTTTAGTTAAAACCCTGTAGGTCAAAACCCATGTAGTTTAAAACCCTTTATTATACCCCATGCAACAGCAATATTCAAAGAAACACCCATATAGAAATAAACAGGTAAACGTTTTGACTTAGAAGTTTTTATCTACAGGGTTTTTTGTTTTAGTGGGTTTTTGACCCCTAGAGGGGGTTGGACCCAAGTTCTAAATCCTTGTTTCTTCAGCAAAGTTAGTTTGCATGAAAACAAAACAATGTTCTTAAATAGTGTGGTATCCAGTGCACAGGACTGCTCAAAACACTACACTTTACCCCCTGGCAGACCTGTTCATTCCCATGCACACTCAACTTCTCTGGGAAGCATTCAGCCATGCTGCAATTACTGTGTTTATTTGTTTACATATCCACCACTGTTTATAGCAGGTAGGTATTCATTTACTGCTGCCTGATTTGAAACATCTTGGAGTGAATGAAATTGTTCAAGTTTCGAAACAAGAGGATTCGAAACTGGGTTCTCTCGATTGAATGTCCGATGGTGTACCACTTCACCATTGTTGTACCACTACACCATTGTTGTACTACTTGACCATTGTGTCCAAGACTTCCACCAACCATGAAACTGAGCATTAATATAAATTCAATATCAATCTGCAAAAAAATATGAAAAAATAGTTCATGTCAAAGGCTTCGACCAAATTTGTATTGTACAAGTATGTATGTGTCTACTTAGTTATCTACACCCCATCCATTGACTCCTCTTATCTGTAAATCAGACACTGGTGACAGTAGCAGCCCACAGACACAACTATTTCCAGCTGTGTGCAAACTGCCTTCTTACTGTGGACACAGGTGACAACATCACATGTATATCATGACCATTTTCCATGTCAAGGTCTACCTTTCTCGATTCCTAGAAATTAATTAATTTGACAGACAATAAAATTACATTGTCATACATTGCATGGTAAGCCTACATTCAGATGAGAATATACAGCTAATTATAACACATGGTGATTGAAGAGGTAATTAGGTGATGATGTCACCATATGTGACATCCCAGGGGGGTCTACCTGGAACTTGGTTATCTAGACTTCACCAAACCAAGAGGACCTAGGCATATCAAGGGAATTAAATTCTGTCATTTCTCAAGTGGACAAATGACCTTTGATGGACAAACTGGGAACAAGCTGCTGACCACTACAGTCCAGTCTCATTCTCCCTGGCTATGTAACCCCCCACTGGGAAATTAACTAATTAGCCCATAGTTTAGTTCCCACTAGTTTTCCTTGTGACAGCTGTCTAACTACAGAGTACAGTTGTAGATAGTCACCAGCATAATAATAAAAATAATATGTTTTAAATGTCAACCATAATTACTTGAATATTTTTTTTTTGTTTCTTCAGAATAATTTAAAAAAAAAAATCAAACCTAGATAATATCTACTATGACATGCCAGCTCATTTGTGCAAACCTGTAATTTAGTGTTGATGACATCATCAGAAAAAAACATAAATTATTTCAACTAGGCCAAGTCAAAATTCTGCAAAATGGCTTTCTTACGATTATTTTAACAAAAGTATGGACTCCTCTAGTAGCTCTACTAAAATGACTGCATATTCACACATAAAGATTTGAACATTAATGAACCCGATTCATGACTGGCTGGATGAGTTGAGGGTGGAACTTTAAAAGAGCATGTAAAATAATTTCTGACTCAAGAATTGTTTATATTCACTGGACTAGGTAATTTAGTTGCAATGGAATGCTTTGATAAATACATGATTGTGGTTCTTTTGAAATAATCACATTTCTATATCACTATCACTTCTTCCAATCTAAAACCAACCAATTTTTTAGATCTATTATCACGTCACGCTTTTGTCACGCATATTAAAATCTGTAACTGATTCATATAAACTAGTTATTCACTATTTCAAGTTAAACTATGCGGAACAAGTGAAATTGAGGTGAAACTGCACGGGTGATTACATACAGATAATATCTCATACATCACAGAGAAAATGACCTTTTTGGCAAATGCCAAACGATATAACAGTTAGCTTTCTGTGACTTCATTCTGTGTTGTGTCTCAAGGACAGAGCAGATATGTCCCACATGTTTGACCAGAAACAAGGGCAAGCTGGCCTGAGTTCATTTAATCCTTAACCCAGATAGACAGCTATCATCTACAACTGCTAAGCCTGCTGTCTAGATAGGTGGCCATCTTGAGATAAAGTCTATGTGTTGAAATCTTGACTGATACAGGTGTGATGCCAGAGGAAGCAGATTCAACACAGATCAGTCTGGCCAGAATAGTGACCAGACAAGGATACAGAGCCTACAGGTCTTGATTACGGGATATGGTCAAAACCCTCTATGCCAAAACCCATGTAGTTTAAAAACCCTTTATTATGCCCCTATGCAATAGCAATATTCAAAGAAACACCCATATAGAAATAAACAGGTAAATGTTTTGACTTAGGAGTTTTTATCTACAGGTTTTTTTGTTCTAGTGGGCTTTTGACCCCTAGTGGGGGTTGGACCCAAGTTCTAAATCCTTGCTTCTTCAAAAAAAGTTAGTTTGCATGAACACAAAACATGTCCAGCTGAAAGAAACAGTAACACAGTTCCTCAATAAATATTAAAGCGAAATGATACTAAAGAATCAAAACCATTGTGACATGAAAACCACCAAATCATTACAATTTTGAAATTGCCTTTTCCAAAATCAGACTGGCTAACAAATGAATAAACCAGTTACCACTGTTCCTTAGAGATGAAGAAGAGCAGGATTAGATGGCCATGTTTCAACGCCATATAACTAAATGAACCATGGGCATGGGTGCCAAATAGGAAACAACAATGTATGACAGCGAGCTGTGGGAACTGAACCCAATTGAATTGATCGGTCATGGATCAAGATGAGGTCAGACGAAGGGGCAGTTGTTGTGACATTATGTTGCAGCGGAACAAAGAGGATATATACATTTTTCAAGGAAGAGAAACCAATTTTACAGTATACCAGAACTGCCTTGAGACAGGGTAGATGTCCAGAGTCAGGTGCTTGGACAGACAGCAATTAGTAAGTTATGTCTGGCAGTATGGGACAGAGTCAGCACACACATGTAGTCCTCCTGATGACAGGCACTGATTCCTCTGTCATTATCTGCCATTCCAGGATGATACCATCTCGTTCTGACTGTCCCATCTGAAGTATGATGATGTGGAAGACTAATGCTCCAATGATAAACTCTATACACACAGACAGTTGGACCTACCAATGTTTGACTGCCCAATGATTGACCCCCATAACGTTTAACCCCCCTCCCCCCACCGATGTCTGAACCCCCAGTGTCTCACCCCCAATGTATCACCCCCTAATACCTCAACCCCAATGTCCTCAACCTCCCCAATGTCCTCAACCCCTATTTCCCACCCCCTTATGTCTGATCCCCAATGTCTGACCAAGCCTTTACTTGACCAGCAAACAAGTGAGACAAAAATCAATATCCTTGTTATTGGTCATTGGTGAAAGCCAAATATTATCTGACCACAGAACGCAGCACTTCGCCAACCCAATACAGGTACAAGTACTGTACAAGTGACCAATACTGTATAAGTGACCATTCAACATCATTCTGTGTAACGGACGGCAAACTAAACCATCAAAGTCCCAACAACGTCACCACATACCTATGTCCAGGTCTTTCAAATGTAGGACAAAGCTACGGATAGGTATTTCCAACCAGTAACCAGTTGACTCCTACACAATGCACACGGATTGAAACTTGAGAGTATTTATGTTCCTCTATCACAACATGCAAGTACATCTCTTTCACTAGCTTACTGTGGTTTATGTATGCAGAAACTTGATCAGCATGTGCATGCATATCACTGGGGAATACTTTGCAATGAACTGAGCTAATTCAAAGACAGTCATCTGCAATAAGCAATCATCCATGTGAAAACACAATCACTATTAACACACTACCCATCAACACACCTATCAACACAGCTGTCAAGTCAACTTTATTGAACTACTTACTTCTACTTAGTTCTACCATTGAGGAATTCCTTGGGGAGAGCCAGGTCTCATCCGATTTGACTGTGCTATTTGGGGATTTAAACCATAACATCAGTTCCTGTTACACAGGTTTTTTCGTTCTATTTTATATAGGGAGAACACTTATAAAGTTCACTATAAAAACTGAATGCTTGGCAAGAATAATCTATATACTTAAACCCACACATTCAAAACATTTAGATGTTGCTTCAATTTTCCATATGCATTTTCAAATATGCCCAAGCTGATAAAACATTCAGATATGTTCATATACATAGTCGACTGGGAAGTTGTTTTAATGAGTTCGTTGGTTTCTTCCTATTCACTTCAGGGAATGAAGCAAGATGGACCCTAAAGGATTTTTGGGATTATCTCCCTTTCTACCCTCCTCTTATGATATGAGTAGATATATTTCTGCAATACTACATTGAATACCTTCACACCTGAGTCCATTGACTGGTAGGTCAGACCTAACTGACCTCAGCTGTCCTACAATCAGTGGTCAATATTTACACATGACACCATCACCCTACTCAACAATTATTATTATTTTATAATGGACCCAAGTCATATGCATCAACATCATACGATGTGCATCAACAGTAACTTTGTAAATATGACAAATTATCAGTCATCAATAACTGAACCATTATCACTCTTGTTTCTGATAGTTCATGAGACTCAATAATTAGTAATGCATTTTTACTGTAAGTATAACGTCAGAAGCCAAAAACGTACTGGTAGCAAATTTAACACAAAACTGAATAATCCAAAAAATTATTTTGATAAACTTTTACAAACTATGTAAAAATAATGGCATAATGGTAATTATACCGACATGACAGCAATATCGCAGATATGACTGGTATCTAAACTTTATGTTAATTTAGAAATACATGGGAAATATGTACATCAGAATTCCATGATTGTTGTAATAATTACAAGTTTGAGACATTACTATGATTAGTTTGTAACACAACATTAAATTAATTTGTAAAACTAAATTATGACACTAAACCACCATCATTATGTTCAACATCTGCTATCAGAATTGACCAAACAAAAGTGGGCATATATTTTCTTTTACCAATCATTCATAATCTGTTACAAATCTGATGATTTAACAGTTTTATATGAGCACAAATATAAAAAACTAGTATTGTCATTTCAGAAATAATGGTTTGCTAGATATCGTTAACTCAATATTTCCTTGTCAAAGAGCTGCTTTTTACAAACACCATCTACAGATTGTGTATCCATGGAACAAGATGATATAATCCAGTCCAATACATCAATCAATGTTCAACTGCAGCATTACTCTTCATAGCCATCTCAGATGTACTGATACAAACATGCTGATCAATAGTCGACGCCAGTGACATTTTTTATGGTTCAGCTTATATGGGCAGTGTAGATTGTCATACAGGCAAATCAGTTTTTTATGTATTTCTTACAACCACTTATCCTGAAAACTAATATCATTTTTATTAGTATTATATACATCTTACACAGACAGAGCACGATTTCATATGAACAATCTGTCTGAATGAAAGGCCTTAAAACACTAGGTTGCAATGTTAGTGTATGTGTATCATTTAAAACTGCTTGCTCGATTGATTTAGCCTATTGCAAATCCGTTTCATTGGTGTCCAAATATATAGTGTATGAATAGTTTATGTAACATCTGCAGCCAATTTAATAAAAAATGCTTATTTTTGTTCAAATCATCGAACTGACTTCAGTCGTTAGATCTGGTAAGGATCAAAATAGTGGATATCCAAAATGGTAAACACTGTGCGACTCAATGCAGATCATGGACATGATTTCCATTCTCTTACTGATCACGTGACAAAGTTAAACAATTTCACCAAGAAAGTCATGATTTTTCAGCATTTCAGCTTTCACTCCAGTTAATGCTTTAACAAACATTAACTAATTTAATAGTTTGTCTGACGATTTCACAAAAACTACACACAAAAGTGCACAAACGAGATAGCATGTTGCAGTGGATACTAGATAGGTTTGGTTTTTCGCAAAATTAATTTGAAATGAGACTAGCAAAAAAATCTAATTGACTAAGCACCTTTAATATATAATTTAATTTACTATAATCTTAAAAAACACATTTGATTGAATCCAAGTTTAAAAGAGCAGATGTACATGATCATTAATCTGCATAAAGTATTATGGCCATAAGATGTTTGAAACTTGTGTTGTTGTATTAATACCATAGATTCAGGGAAAGCATGGTTGCTGGCATCACAAACGCTGTCTGGATAATTTAAATGTTGTGAAATATCTATGCACTTTTTTATGCACAGCCGAGATAACACTTTCATCTTCACACATCTTAGCTTTTACTTTAAGTAACTTCTATAACAGGGGTAGTGTAGCTATGGCTGCAGCTGTTGTCAGAGGCTGATCATTAGATCTGTCAGACCCTCGTAGCATCATCAACCTTGATCAAAAAACCTGTTTACTTCTCAAAAAAACTGTCAACTGTTATTACATGATATTATGCATGATATGCTGATCAAATCTGAACCAAATAACATTGTGAAATTACCAGTATAACTTTCTCCTGATCTAATTTGCTTACCATCAATATAAATAGTATGTTTTCTAGAAAATAATATCCTGCCAACATGTATATAAATTACCACCAAAAGGTTATATGTGTGTATCTTCTATTATCCATTATCAGGATTACCTCACTGCTCAGGGGATTAAATATCAAATGTACTAACCTTGTTCCAGGGTTACAATCACTTTAGTTGAAAATCACTCACGGGATAAATTCTTAGCTACTTCATCTGTTAGAAACATTGGGGAAAGTTGAATCACAGTCTGACCTTCAGTGAAGCCAATGGAACAAAGCTGATAATCAAGAGAAGCATCATCCAAGGAGGCACCTATCACCCCCTAGCATCATCAATAAATAACAAGAGCAGTCTGGAGGGTAATTGCAAAACTACATCTGCGACTGCACAATGATCGATTCACTATGCCCTGAGGTTCATCAAATGAAATCTGGGGAGCCTGAGATTCATAATCAGAATTAATGATTAACAGATAATCTCACAAATAATAACTGTAATAACACTACCTAGGGTGAGATAATGAAAGCAGATAATAAACTGCACTGGTGCCTGGTTGCCTGTCATGGGTGTCCATGCAGGCATCTCTAGCTGCAGGTCACAGACCACAGTTAGTATCTGTCTGCCATTACCCATATAACAAGTCCCTATGAAATAGAGGATTGCGCACGATGATGAGTGATTTTTTCAGATGCTGATGAGTGACTGTTACATAGGATACGTTAGTAGAGTTAATGTTTTCTGTACTATTTACTACATTAGAGCTTTCGTTTGATTTAAATAAACAGACGCTAACCACTCGCGTATCACTACACTGGCTATTTTGTAGAACGCACCAACATTTCAAAATCAATCACCGGGATTGGCCGAAATTGAGGAGTATCAGCTTTGGGTGCGCTTTTCTGAAAAACGAGGTATGTCATTTTCATGAGTTTCACACACGACGCCAGTTAATACATTTTCCACTGAGCACAGCAAACGCTATAATCGTAACCAATCATAACCAATGTAAAACTGGTCTCACCCCTGCAGCTACAGAAACATTTCTTAAATTAAATGGATAAATAGCATCAAATGAGCAGGAATCAGAAATAAATTAAGAAAATAGCAGAACACCAACAAGAGTTTTAAGTGTCACCTACTGACTGAAATTTACTTCTAAAATTTGATGTTGAAAACAGTGGATCGTAATATCAACTATCATAATGCAACATTAGTCTGATATATAGTTTTTGTATACATAACTTAATTCATTAATCTTGTTAAACAGTTATGATTGCTGTTATTGTTATCACCTTCAAGGCTGAATGTAGAGTAAATTGCACATCTTGATATCATTATTTAAATGATCGAAAAATAGTTTTTGTCTAACAGGGTAACTGGTTATATAGAGAAAAAAGTTTGCCAATGCAGAGTTAACCTACATAATTTCATATATAAAATATATCCTCATAACAAGTTGCATTCCTTTCAATGACCATGCCGATGTTCAAAAAATTTCAACTAGATACAGTTTCCATTTTCATTTCTCAACAGATGGTCTCAAATCATCACATCTCTGGAAGCAATCATGTCAAATACAAATTCCCAAGGGAAATAATGATGCTAGGAAAACATGCCTGCAACAGCTTGTGCCTACCATGTCCTCTTCTATCCACAATAGGAGATTGATTACAGAATTACAGGACCTTCTGATTGCTTCCCAGTACATCAACAAACATGTGTTAGATAACTTAGATTATTGTTGCACTCCACATAATGCTATGGATGGGACAAAGATTAATATATGTTGTCAAAGTGCACTTGCCACTGTTTAATCATTGATAGTTCATTTATTCAGTATCATTTCCTTTGTGTTCATTCTATGTCAATTGTAGATTGCATTTGAATTAGTTAATAACGCTATTGAAACCACTGCCACATTTCTGATGCACTGTCGCAATTATATCAACGACCACGCCTGTAACTTGTCTGAATTGCGACTAAACTAGTACAGCCTATATCTGTCAAAAGCTCTTACAAATCATATATTTTTTAAGTTTGAAAACAAAAGTTATTTCTAGTGATCAATATAAACTTCATATCAGATGGAAACAAGTAAATATAGAAAAAATTAAGTATTAATAAATTAAACAGTACCATATTAGTTTGAAAATGCATTTCCACCCTAAACCTTTGTTTTGATGATAGCTTTGCTCAATGTTCACGATGATGCTTAATGATTCTGGATTGTTGCACCTCTGAGCTTGGGTCCCTGGAGATTTTATGCACCACAAATGTTTCATTATTATTATATGTTTGAATCTAAGTCTTAAAAGTAAATCTAAAAAAGAAAGATTTTTGTGAGACAAGCCAGACACTTTGGCACAAGTGTTAACATTATCCCAGGGATATCTTCTCTGGTATTTCATAAGCTACACATCATTTTTTTAATTTGATATATGATGCACAAAATATTCCATTTCATGCTACAGCTATTATTTTCAATGTCTTATAAATCACCTCAAGGATCAACCCTAAAGTACCAAGTATCCAATATGTTGACATCAACCATTGTATGACTGAGTGACCTTGGAGATGCAGATTTTCATTCCCATGATAATTGGAAAGATGAGCTGTCAGGAGTGGCAGAATTAAATTTCCTGCCAAGGTAGTGCATAACTGCCACCAGAAACAGGCACTCCCCAAACCACAATCCTGTCGTAATTGTGTGAATTGATTAGCCACGGAATAAGCTTTACTCGTCTTCAGTAATTATGGATTTCATCAAGTTTCTCCAGGCCAAATCCCTGTAGAAGCAGATTAATGTTCCCAGGGGCACTTTGAATTTGCATGATTCAGGCAACTGTCAACACCATTGGTGGTGACATTCAACAGTGTATGGAGTATGAGCCAACCCAAGGATGACACTGTTGACAGAATGATGAACTGCATGTGTAACTCATAGGTGTCAGCACTCCCACTTTCAGATTGGAGATACCATTTTTCCCTTGGCTTTTGGGGTTAAATTTTACTGTGAAATGTTAATTTTTTAACAGTAACTCAATCTATTTGTTGCATTATGATTTACTAGTTTAAACTGATTTAACATTTTCTTGTGCACACATCCATGCATCTGTCAATAGCTCTGGGATGTTTGTACTAAACACAAACTACAGGTTCAACTAAAGAATTTCCAGCAACTATCAAGAAGAAAAATATACAACTACTGGCCATGGATGTATTTGGACAGCTGAGAATTAATTAATTAATATTAAGTGTCCAAGTACCAGTACATATGGCTAATAGAGCAATCACAAATGCACTCTGTGTAGCCGGTGAGAACACAACATTTGTTTATTCAAAGCCATGTATCGAAAATGCAGCTGTACCAAATCAATACATTTATGAATAAATTTATCAACACAATGAAACCAAATTGTCAGACAAGCTGCACCTCCTTGTATAGCCAGACGCACTGTTGCCAAAGAGGTCATCTGCTCCATAGAAACGAGTTTCCTCCTTTGATGTGGTAACTGCAGTACTATTGTCCACTAATCCTAGTACAGCTTAACCCAACGTTACCAGATGTGGTAACTGCAGTAGTATTGTCCACTAATCCTAGTACAGCTTAACCCAATGTTATCAATGATTCATTCATATCCTCTGCACAGAGATTATGTATAAGCCATATTTTTTCAAGTAATTTATTTTTGATCCGTAGATTTGACCGATATCACCATTCACCACTGTGTCATTAGGATGGTCGAAATAGCTGTGCAATATTTGTAGCCGCTGCTTGCTTCAACAGTAGCAGCAAAACTGCAACAGCCACCATATCAGCAACAGCAACTGCAATGATAGCAGCAGCTGTGGTAGTAGTGCTACAGCAGCAGCAGCAGCTTCAAATCAACCCTAGCCACAGTGAAATCCCAAAGCAATAAAAACCATGATCATGTCAAACAGTTGATGTAATAATGTGCATAATGAGCAAGCTAGGTTGCCTGGATGCTGAGTGCACTGAATACACTTGATGCAACATGACACCACTTTCACACTAGTTAACATCACCTGCATGCAAATATCTGACATTGATTAATGAGGATGATCTAGGCTCTCTAAAAGTTTCTACCATAATTCATCATCCCTATTGATTACATCATGGTCACAGCCCTCTGTCACTATCACAGTGTTCTGCCATTGCCAAGAAGCTTTGTCATACAAATGTCCCCATCTGTTGCTCCTAGATGGTCTATTGTACTACAAGAAGCACTTGTCAAGGCCGTTCCAGTCTTTCATATAATATTTACAGAACCTTAGTCACCCTAGTAGTATATTACAGGAGTATGAGAATCAGCTACATATACAGCTATATATATATGTATATGTATATGTATATATATATATATATATATATACACCACAATCTCATTTACCGCCATTATAACATTTATTGCACAAATTCCTTGGATAACACTTTTTATTGTACATCAATTTTTTCAATTTCTTGGTTGAATTTGATGAAAATATATTGTATAATTAGAATACATGGTATACTCCAAAATCTGACACTAGTTTATTTAAACAAGGAATTATAAGCAACATTGCTTCTTTTGTATTGTCTCCGTTGATATAATATGCTGTTTTATGTTTATATGAACTACATTAGAGGACAATAAATCATCATCTATTTCAATCAAGTCTGGTGACTGATTCTAAAATATGTGTATGCATTCAACTTAATAAATAATCGCCACTGTTTTCTCTCCAGTGGTCAGTGACTTTATAACACTGTCGCTGCTTATTGCTGTCACTTAAAAGCCTTAGTGCAGCTAACACTCAAAAACCAATTCATTTTATCGAAACAAAAATCACTCCACATAATGATACATCACACAACTCACACCTTACGCAGGACTGAATTGCAATATAAGTTCTCTATGACCACATTTTGATGCAGTGTTTTAAAAAGCAAAACCAATGTTGTCTGTTGCTAAAAATATGCTGTTGACACAACTATAACACAACTATTTTTTATAACATGACTACCTGTCACGTTGTTGTTTTGTCGCTCGGATTACAGAAGTTACAAAGGTCAACCTGTGTCCATTACCGGATACCTGCGAATCCTATAGGAATAGGATTGGCTTGTGTCAACTTCATGTAATTAATCTGATAAATCCCTACCCCCTGTTATAACACTTGATAAATCACACTTTGTATCTTTATACCAACAAGTGTGAAACAGTAGATCTGTTACCAAAACACACTTCCTGTGATAGAATCACAGCCAGATCAATGCATAGCTCCAGTCAACTATCACTTACAAAACAATCCCATCAATGGATGGATTCAGTTTTCGCTGATCAATATAAACATAATTATAATTTGATTTAGTCAATGCCAATGTTATTGCACATTCAGGGATACTGATAAAACTACACTTCTCAAGCTTATTCAAGCCCATGAGCCTTTTTACTTTGACATAATTACCAATAAATGGCAGGAAGAGCTATATCAAAAGGACAGTAAAATCATTCGGACTCTCTCCTCACAGTAAAGCAGTTAAAATAAGGGATATCAATCCACAAATTAAGTTTACATTTCCCAAAAATGTGTACTTTTTCATGTACTTGTTCTCATTGTTCTAAGAATTTAGAGATCTATGTATCCAAGAAGTCTCACATTTTACCCTAAAATACACACTGAGAAAATACTCTCTACTACGCAATTTAATCAGGCAAGTGAAACAACTGGCACTGTTCATTCACTTCCAAGAATTTCCTACCTGCCCATGAATGCCTGAGACACCAGTGGTACTGGGTGGGTTAGTTTTCAAACTAATCAGCAAGGACATGACTTGTAGCGTGCCCACATCTAGTCCCTCCTGGTTTCCCAGTAGCAGGGGAGGACATTGTGCTATCTGTGGTCAGTCTAGCTAGAGGCATTATCTGTATACTGGACATGCCAGTAGTCCACTTGGCTGACCAGTCTGTGGCCAGTCAACAGAACCTTATCTTCCAGCATTAAGGCTACACACAGGTGGCATATTTAAAGGCATGAATCCTCTATAGCCAGGTTGTTAGGTAGTACTATTGTGCCTCTGGCAAAAATGTAGATTTGTTGGTTTATCCCACGCCATGTGCAGATGTGCACTGAATCATTTGTACTCCGTCTCACTTCCTGTCTTGGTCGACATGTTTCTGGGAACTAGATGTGCCAGTGTCCAAACTTCAAAGAGTGTTTCCAGGAATGTCTATCATTACCCATCTGACCAGTGATGATGGGTCCACTAGCAAATTATAGCTAAGTTCCCATATGCGAGCTCCAAAGGTTCCAGTGAACAAATGTATTGATTAACACAGCAACTGAAAAATGTGCGTTTTAACAGGTCCTGACAAGGATGAAGGCATGGGTAAAAAATCTGCTTCTGTTTGTATTTCTGTAATAATATATCCAATATAATATACATCAATGAAAGAGGAACAAAACAGGTTATTTGTACTCATCTTGTCATCATCTTGGACAAATTAGTCATGGAATAACAGGGAGTGAAATTCAGAATGAATATAATCAGTAAAGATTGACCACACAAGATTGTGATCGATTCCTTGATCAGAAGTATGAACCAATCAGTCGATGAAATCGATTAATCAGAACAGCACTAGTATCTAGGGCTTACTTTGCTCCTTAACCTATTTAGCTTTGAATGCAAATATATTCAGATAACACACACAAGGAATTTTAAACTGCCAACACAGCCTGCCAGTGATAGTACATTTATATAGATAACCAACCACCTGCCCTGTCAAAGGTCTGGCAAAATGTAAAAGACGTGACCCACAATAAAGTTCTAGAAAATTAAATCGTAGATGCTAAGTAGGCTGCTGTTATAGTTCTAGCCATCTACCAATGTGTCATCATAAAACCACATAACCATATGTCACCAACAGAAGTTACTGTCACCTCACCTGTGAATTTATTGTCTTTTATACCATACC
This sequence comes from Lamellibrachia satsuma, assembly GCA_033239005.1. Lineage (NCBI taxonomy): Eukaryota > Metazoa > Annelida > Polychaeta > Sabellida > Siboglinidae > Lamellibrachia > Lamellibrachia satsuma. Next base: position 9,223,294 of record BSQZ01000010.1, read on the forward strand.
TTGCAGCTTGGATGGTACTTCAATAGGCCACAACATTAGGGTCAACATGTTACCCCAGGCAACATAATGTGTCACTGAAATGACTGAATGTCACCCTGGGCAACAGTTTATGGCCTGTTTCAACTACTAGTTCAATGGTCTTGCTCACGTTATCCTAATATACTGCTCAGATAAAGGGAAAATCAAATGGGAAATAATAATCACTACTAAACTGGGCAGGCACCTCACTAGAACACCCTCTTCATGTATCAAAGAAATGTGTTCTTAATTCCTTAATATTTTAGGATCAGGGTCATCTTATAATTGACATATCTCAATAAGAAAAGTATCAGCTTTTAGTGTCTCATCTGAAATACACATATTTCCAACTTCCTATACCTATGTACCTGGTGGCAGATGAGTCAGTTAGTTAATTATACCCATTTTATATGAAACGACCAGATGGACCATTGGCCTGGAATTCAAACCCAGTATCTCCTGGTCACAGGCAAGCATCAAGACAAATAAGTAACCATGCTAGTTTGTGTTCCATATTTCCTGTGGCATATAGTTATACTGACACTAAATAGCTATGCCATACCACTGATTACCTTCAAGGTTGTCTACAACAACACCTACTACTATTCCTGCAACAGTCACCCAAATTGATGAAACTCTCAGACAAATGGCACTGTTAAAAATCACTCAGTCCTTTCAAATGAGTCTTGACCAGTGTGACAGACCCAGTGTGTTGCCTGTAATTATCATCCCAGGCAATGCTAATCAATCCAGGTGTCTAAATTGATCAAACTAGTGAATGCTGTATAGACACCACATGCAAGTAGACAGCCCATCTGGCAAATTATCATGGACTTGGATGCAGAAATGTCAAACAGCAAAATGTTAAACTTAAGTTAAACTATCACTATGCTTCCTGAGTATTTTGTTTGCCTGGACATGTTTATGCTAAACTTCTCAACCAAATTTTTGTTTTAAGTATAAAAGTATACATTAGAGCTACTAACCTGTCAGACATGGTGTGTACTGGTACAGTGTACATACAGTGTATATACTGTGGATAGAAACCCAGTTGCTAAATACAAATACTACAAATAATACATAATTTACATAGTGCCACATATCCAATAAAAGCATTGTTTACACACAATTGTTATCTAACTATCTAATCTAATTGTTATCTATAATTTATCTACAAAAATATGATTGCACTTAACACAAGCTATTCCAGTGCTGCACCAGAATCAATTAATCCAATTAGTCAATAATAATTGTATTAATATAATGTCAAAGGGCGGTGCATGCATAAATAATAAATTTCATTGACAGACCATCTGGAACACAGATCACATGCCTCTGTCCAACTGGAACACAGCGGTTAATCAACTGTCAATCAAAAAGACCATGGTTCAAACCCACCTGCTGCCATTTAGAAACATGGACAATTTTGTTCACACCACTTTACCTGTGTCTTTTGGAAGAGACATTAAAAACCGTAGGTCCCTTCTACCTGGTGTCTATGCCATTGAAAGTAAGATTCCACGCAGGGGGTAAATGTGTGAGTCGTGGACTCACTAAGCCAGTGGTCGCTATATGTAAAGCCACTGATATAATATAAATAAATAATACACTTCTGCGTCAGTCTTGGAAAAAGGGCTGTTTGGAGAATACCTCATAAGTTACAAATAATTAAGGAATTCCAATAATTAAAATCAACAGCTAAGGGTACAACAACACCTTTAATGTGGTTTTCTTGTGTATATGTTAATTCATTGAAATAACATTGCAGTGATGAGTATTATAGTAACGTCAGTGAGATGCCAGGTGTTGAAATCATCACTAACATCAGTGAGATGACAGGTGTTGAAATTTTACACCCCTCGCTCATCACACCAGTCACACATGAACAAAACGTGTAAAATGATAAACTACCAGGGTCCAGGGACAGACATAGCCCGGCAGCACTATAAATACACGTAGCTTATGGCAATGGAACAACACTTTTGGACACGATACTTCGTAACAACTGGATCCTACAACACGGTTATGTTTCGATTATCAAGTAATCGCGTCTCATGTCGGACGGGCCAATGGCTCGGGGCGCCAGTAGGACAGGAGATCAGTGTCACTGCACATTTACGACTCAAAACATCAATGCTAAACCGAGTGTCATCAAACAGTGTAGGTAAACATGACTACACACTCACCTAGTGACGGAACTCCACGGAAACTCAGCCGAGTGAAACCGTTGACTTGTCACGCTAAAATCCAACGCGATAAACAATCCCGCGACAACCGAGTGGCATACCACCCAGCACAGTCTGATCTTATCAACGGTCAGCGCTAGGCTAACGGCGCTCTGACGCCGTGACGGGAGTCACGCCTCTCTCTCGCTTCAACGATGCCTTCCTGAGCTAACTCCACGTGCGAGAACTTTCCGACTTACATTGGACATTCTTTCAGACGGCTCCCAAAGCGTCCGAATCACCCCGGCACGGCATAATGAACTAGATTACACGCTCCAGCGGGCCCATTCAGTCGTCTGCTTTCGCACTTCCGGTGGACGATGTTTGGAAAGCGCGCCAATCCGCTCAGCAAACGCTCAAATGGCTGAGTAGTGCTACAAGCAATCAACCCGTTTTGTGCCGGTGCAAAGTAAAGTATTCCATGGCGACGAGGATTGACTTGGCGACAGATCGAAGGCAGGGTCGGTGTAGACTAAAACCAGAAACTAGTCGCCAGCCTTCAGTGGAACTATATTATGGAGCGCCAGCTGATACGCTTGGCTACTCAAGCGTTACCAAACTGTGAATGGGCAAATATGAGATGACCAGTGTTGTACTCGCAACTCTTTCTGTTTAGGCCATAGCCTCGGGTGACCACGCGTCTGTGTTGACTTGACCGGTCACTTAGAGAGGTTAAGCTAACTAATAACTACTATAGTCTAGGTACTTGATTCACGAGTTTTACCGTCGGTAAGAACGTAAAGAAGGTCTGTTAGTGGCATACCCTATTAATATTAGTGCCAAGTGATTTACGAGTTCTTTAGTTACATAATATATATATATATATATATATATATATATATATATATATATATATATATATATATATATATATATATATACACACACACACATAATATATACATATATATATATATATATATATATATATATATATATATATATATATATATATATATATATATATATATATATATATATATATATATATATATATATATATATATATATATATATATTTATATATATATATATATATATATATATATATATATATATATATGTTATGTATATATATATATATATATATATGTGCGTGCGTGCGTGCGTGCGTGCGTGCGTGCGTGCGTGCGTGCCTGCGTGCCTGCCTGCCTGCCTGCCTGCCTGCCTGCCTGCCTGCCTGCCTGCCTGCCTGCCTGCCTGCCTGCCTGCCTGCCTGCCTGCCTGCCTGCCTGCCTGCCTGCCTGTATTGCATTGCTACCATCCTCGATTGCTACACAAACATTGCTATCCATCTAATTTAACCTCCTTTGACTGCAGGGTCAGCTCGACTGTTTGCCCGCATTCAAGCACCCCGCTGTTCAAGACAGAGCATGAGGGACAAGACCCAACGATCCGTGGACTGTAGTCGTCAATATAAGACAAATGTAAACATTTAAATGAAACATGTTTACTTCTACATCGCGTTAATCTTCATTCGGATGCTTTTCAATTAACGATCTTTAGTCGGAACACAAATACGACCTCAGTCAATTGGTTTCACCCGTACTAATTATATGGCGATTCCAATTAAATGGCAGTCCGAAAGAGAGCTAGGTACAACTAAGAACTGTTATTTTTTACGTGGGTGGGTGGGTGGGTCGCTAGTCCACTCGGATTATCACAAACAAATAGAAAAGTATATTTTTCGATTTTTCCTGGTTGATTTTTTTTAAGATCGGTGTTTCTAACGCTGCATTGGCAATCCGTTCAAATGTTCCCATGTTTTGCTTAGTGGGTGGGTGTATGGCAGTGACTTATCTACGAGGGGGTATTGGGCCATTTCCCCCTTTGGCTTTTGTGTATCTAACCTGCTGTGCCACTACATGGTAGCATGGTTAACTGATGGGAGACTATGCCTGCCTCCCACCCCCCCGCAAGATCCTAGATACGCCACTGGTGGGCGTGACACTTCTTTCCAATTTGTTTGGGTCAGTCATGGTTTTTTCTTGTTTGATTTATTATTTTGAAACTCCATTGCAAAAAAATGGGACAAGAAGATTTTACCATGAATACATTTATCAAACTGTACAACTCAAGAGTCAAATCTCAGCCGATCACATGGCAAAGTTACAACATGTCACCTAGGTATAAAATCGGGATATGTCAGCATTTCGATTTTCACTTCAGTTAATGCTTGAAGAAGCATTAACTAATTTAATAGTTTGTCTGATTATTTCACACAAAAATTACATACAAAAGTTGCACAAGCGAGCTAGCCTGTTGTAGTGGATACTAGGCACGCTTGTTTAAAAAAAATAATTTAAAATGAGACTAGCGAAAAATAGAATTGATTACGCACCTTTAATGTTGCCTAAACGGTACTGGTCGTGTGAGTAGCGTTACCTGGCGGATTGTTAAGTATGACAGAAAATAGACCATAATGCCAATAGCCTACATTATTATCCGCGGTGTGGCGCCACTGTTTGTCGCATATGCATGAGCCTGACAATGATTATTGCGTGTGCGTGTGCGTGTGCGTGTGCGTGTGCGTGTGCGTGAGAGCGTGCTTGCGTGCGTGTCACATTGATATCTTGAATGACAACGGAAGGTTGTACAATAGGCTGTTGGTCACGGCATTCACTGAAGTGAGAATTCGTTTCCCATCTCGCAAGTACTCGCCGAACTTTATTTTAGCTTCACGCAGTCGTCGTAGTGTAGAGACTATAGTAGATCATTAAGTAGATCATATTTAGCTTCACGCAATCGTAATGTAGAGACTATAGTAGATCATTAAGTAGATCATATTTTAGCTTCACGCAGTCGTCGTAATGTAGAGATTATAGTAGATCATTGAGTAGATCATTAAGTAGATCATATTTTAGCTTCACCCAGTCGTCGTAATGTAGATACTATAGTAGATCATTAAGCAGTGATACTCAAATGAAAATGAATTTACTTGTTTTAGTGTTGAATCTAAATTCTTGTTTCCAGCTAAGCGTATACCTTGGTTTCCTTGTCGACATGTCGTCTGGAGCTCGTTGCTTTGATTGGCAATCTTGTCGTGTCGTCCTTGATTCTCACAGACGATGACACATTGTTGGAACAAATACCCCGCTGACTGTGCAGATATTGTCAGTATGAATATGTTCAAGATTACAAGTGACTGAATGAGACAGGTACGGGCCACCACCCATTGATGACATTTATTTCATTATCTGTAAGTCGAGGCCATGGCTTCTAATTGTTGTGGCACGAGCTAACAGTGGGATATTTTCCCCTACAAGGGAACTCACGTTTTTCAAGGCTTAGACAGTTTTGTTTCGTTCGTTGCGGTGTCTATCCAAGGTTGTTATAAAAATTACCAACCTCCGCGCATACAGTTGTGAATAGTATTCTGTGTTAAAACTTAACTATAAACACGATAACGTTCGTTTTTGTACGCACACGTGTAACTATTTTACAGTTTTCAGGTGCGCAGTGGTATTATACACTAACAAATGCGCAAAGAGGAATAGTGAGTAAGTAATCAAACGATGCTGTATGTCGCAAACAGCAATGGCGTTGCCCAGCCAAGCAATCGTTTATACCACTTCGCCAGCCGTCCATATATAATTAAGTTGATGCAATGGTGATACGGTAAGTGGTGAAAAACTTGATCATCAATGAAAAAGTAGTTAGATCCAATAAGACAAAAGCACGAGCCTTTTATTTTAAATCGGGAAGATGTAGAAAAAACTACCAAAAACGGGGGTTCTCCCGCCATATCGGAATACTTAAAAGGTCTGCAAACACACACTTGTCCACTTGACATCTTGAATTGCAATCTTGGTCAATCCTGCAGTTGGTTTTGTTAATTGCTGATAAATGGAATTGTTAGAAGACAACCTTCTATTTTATAGAATCAGAGCCAATAAAATCTTGCTACCTATTTTCAGAGCCGTCATTAGTCATTTCAATAACGTGCGCTATTTATATCAGGTGATCGTTTCAGAGCCGTGCTGTATCGAATGCATAATCACATGGCGCTATACGACAGGTGGCAGCACTACGTGTATCATATGTCCCATGGCGTCTCTCTAACTTCTTAAAACAGTCGAAACCCAACAATTATTGGATTAATTGAAAGGCAGTTTCAAGTTGCAAAATCCAAAGGGGAACAACTACGAAATTCCGGGAAAAAATTTGGGATTTACTTCCCGTAGACAACAATATTTATTCATACATGGTATAACACAGTATAATTATAGATAATTGTATTTGCTCGATTGTAACAATAAATACATAATATAATTACTTATTAGATTTAACTTATTCGCGAACGCCGATATCATTAAAGAATGACTTCTGAAGAATTGCTCGAGTCCTGTTCATCCGAGGAAGGTTCACATGCTGCTTTTGGCGAAGTTTGCGACGGACTCACATGTGATGTCGTCATGTCTACGCGCACCATTCCACTGTGAGTGTCTTCGTGTGTTCGGTAGCTAAAATCCACTAACGTCGTGTCTGGTAGGCTGTCTACACGGTGTGGTTGGCCGACTGCGCGGTGCCACTGCACCGTGGGTTCGATTGTATTGTCATATCTACTCATACTTGTGTGCATTGGTTCATGGAAAGAATCTACAAACGTTTGTCGAACCTCGGGCGTAAGTCCACACTGGCAGTTGGAGTATCCGATATGTGGACAATAACAACTCACAGGCGTCGAGTGTAGCACGTTCCCCAGTGGGCTTGTCAATCGTTTTTCCACAAGGCGTCTTGGCGTTGCCAAGCTGTACGCGTTTTCGTGAGACGCCAGTACCTGTGACGTCATTGTTGTCTCATCGCTGTGGCAACAGCCGCTGTCGAGACTTGGCACGTCTCGCGAGGTTTCGCTGGAACCGTCCGTGTCGGCGAAACGAACCTGTAACGTAACAGCTTTATTAAAACTTTACCAGATTTAAATGTGTTATTTAATCAAATGAAATAAACAGATAATATCCATGTGTTTCAAAGTGCCTCAAAGTAGACATTCGTGGTGTGCCATCAAGAGTACACTAGCTCTAAATTCCTAAGATATCTACTTGAACGATTGTGCAATATTTACAGTGAAAGCTCTTATGCACAGAGTTCACGTAACACAAGGCACAACACTGTAACGTCACACATCATAAGTAGGCCAAGGCGACGCGACAAGACGATGTTACAAAACATAGGCAGACATATGATAAAAGTGGGCTACACGTAGATGATTGGTATCGATACGCCGATGGCTTCCTTGCCCATTTGCCATATTGAATGTGTTGCCTTGGATGGCAGCCTTGTTAAATAGTAATGTTATATTTTTAAGAACATGGAATTATATTATTACGATGTATTATTACACAAGATGTAAGATTGTGATGCAGTGTTTTACACCGTACACACAGACATAACTGCATGATGGAACATTTGATTAGATGGCAATACAAATGGATTCATGCAAGAGTTTGATTGAACTGTGCGACACTGACCTTGGACGGATGACGCAGTATGCCGGGCCTTGGTAGCCTAGGGACTTCCGCTACGTCACCGGGGACAATCTGGCAACGACTCGTGTCGATTCTGTGAGCGTCAACACTGTACGCCGACAATATGGTGTCGTCGCGATCACAATTATATTCCACACGCCCTATGGTGTCACGTTTTTTTTGACAAACCAACCGGCCTCTGACTATCATCCTGGCGGCGACGAACACGCCCAGACACACGGCAAGGAAGCAGACGACACCAACGACAATCGCTGTAACACCGGCAGCACTCGCTGACGACCCGTGGTCCACTTCCGCTGCCGACCGCGCACCGGAAGTGCGTATTTTTACGATGATTACCGCAGTTGACGTCATCGCCGGCGTCCCCTGGTCACTCACACTTACTCGCAGCCAGAATACGTCGCTGCGCATGCGCGCGGCAGTGGTGATTAGTCCACTGAAGCGACCCATCCGGAATAATCCGTCTACGCTGCTTTCCGCTATGGCAAAAGTGAGGTTAGCGTTAGCGCCGGTGTCCTCGTCTCTCGCTAGTATTCGGCAGACAGTCGTCCCGACGGGCGGGTCAACAGGGAGGTAGACGGCGTCGTTGGAGCCAGTTGGGTAGACGATCACCGGCGCGTTATCGTTCACATCGAGTACAGACACCTGCACAATGGCCGAGGCGCTCTACAAGTGACGAGACGGAGGAATGATTGCAAGACTACACGTTGGGAAATGTATAGCAGGCACACGATGATGAAGAAAAAAATGGAGATAAAGTGACAGCGATTGTGATGGTGGCGATGGTGATCATCACCATCGATTACGATAGTTTTACTGCATATATACATATATGACATTAATTTGTTCTAGCACACATACCAGGTAATGTACACATTACATTTATTGCACACATACCAGGTACAAGTGCACATTACATTTGTAGACAACACTGCGGTGAACGCTAGTTAAAACGGAGGAACATTGATAAACAAAAGAAGGAGTACCCCGAGTCACGGTTTGGTGGCGATGGACTGGAGGTGAAAGAGGCGAAAGAGGTGAAACAGACGGGGTAAGAAATAACAGGATGACGAGGGTACATTTTGGGATACAAACTCAACATTTACTGATTTATGCTGGGATATTCTTGTAAATATAAAAGTAATATTTTAACCCACACATATAAAGTTGAACTTTCCAGTTCCATGCCAACATATTATATATGATCGAATAGCGGCTTGCGCACAAGTGATCTTTCAAGGGAAGTTTTTTTTAATATTGACTGGTTATGAATATATTAGTAGAACATTTTTTTTTCAAATTAAAGACGGTATCAAGACCAGAGGGCACGAAGCAGCGTTAATAAAACAGCAGCGTAGATTGGATATGACAAAGTACTCGTTCTCATAGAGCATGATATTGAATGGAACAAATTATCTAATGATTGTGTTAATGCCAGTGTATATATTATGCTTAAAATATAATTGACATTGATAGATATAAAAAGGTAAAGGTATATTCTTATATAGCGCGGTATCCAATCCTTGGGACTGTTCAAAGCGCTTTACACTTCACCCCCTGGCAGACCTGTTCATTCCAACTCCATCTCGCATTCAGCCACGCTGCAATAACTGCCCGAAGACTATTCGTTCAAATACCCACCTTTGTCTGCAGTCAGGTACTCATTTATACAGCTGGGTGAACTGTGGAAAGTGGGGTGAACGAAACTGCCAAAGCTTCGAAACGCCAGCAAGAGGATCCGAAGCCGGGTTACATACACGATAAATAATAATTGTTAGACTCTCGATAAGCCAATGACGTTCTTGTTGTTACGTCGTGTTAAATCTTATCAGCGCGTAAGTTGTGCCGTATTCTGTTACATTCATGTTGAAAATGAGTTAGTTACCTGCTAGAATACCTGTTGAGCTCTACGGAACTTTCGGTATCTTCGCAGTCCCTACATAAGCGTAGGTTTAGTTATCTTGTTATATATTGTTAGATCTTGTTATATCTTGTTAGCTCTTGTTATATCTGGTTAGCTCTTGTTATATCGTGTTAGCCCTTGTTATATCTTGTTATATCTTGTTATATCTTGTTAGATCTTGTTATATCTTGTTAGAACGTGTTGGATCTTGATAAATATTGTTATTTTATTATTAATGTTTGTTACATTTGTAAAGGTACTATTTATATCTTGGTAAGTCATGTTAAGTCTTGTTAATTCATGTTAAATCTGCGCGCATACCTTGAGTGCGGTGTTGCAAGCGACCACCTCGACGACGTATTCCGCCTGCTCATCGCGGTCCAGTCGCCGGGTCGTTGACAGCTCGCCGCTCGCCGGGTCCACGCTGAAGCTCTGATTGGCCGACGACACGATGACGTACTCGATGACGTTGAACGGTTCCGCGTCAGCGTCCCTCGCGAGAACCCGACCCACTGGAGTATTCACGGGGACGTTCTCAGCGACAGCGAACGCATAGGGAAGTCCGATGAACACCGGGGCTTCGTCGTTCCGGTTTAATACATACACGATGACGTCGACTTCGGCTGAGTTCGCTAGTGCAGCGCCATCTGTCGCCCGCACTTGGAACTCGTACCGGCGCTCGCGTTCGTAGTCGAAGACGACGTCGGCACGGATCACACCGGATGTGGCGTCTATCGCGAAACAACTTCCGGTTGCGTTATTAGCCGCCAGTTCGTATTCGATGGCGCCGTTGACGCCGTCGTCTGGGTCGGTGGCACGCACGCGCAGAAGGAACGCGCCGACTCGGTTGTTTTCGGCGATGCTTGTGAAGTAGGACGGTTTCGCGAATCGTGGCCGGTTCGCGTTTTCCTCGAGGACGCTCACGTTTAGACAGGAGGTGGCGCTGCGTTGTGGATCACCCGAGTCTGTGCACATCACGCATGCATGCTGCATTGTCTGATTGGTCGAATTCAACGCGGCTGCGGTCACTAGTTTGTACTGGTGGGGCTGTATTTGCATCAAACCGAATACACATTTAGAATCATTCGCTTGCACAAGTACGCAGGCAACGGCGCCATTTTGGTTGTTATCCGCGTCCGAGACAGAGACGTGTGCGACAAAGGTTCCCCGAGCGACGGCTTTCGATACAGTGGCTGATCCGGACGCGGTGAATAGAGTGAACGTGATCACTGGATCGTTGTCGTTTACGTCAATGACGTGTATGATGACGGCAGCGCGGCCCGGCACCACTCCGCCGCCGTCAAAGGCCGTGGCTGTCAGACGATACGTCATTTCCGCTTCGTAATCGAGTTCTCTCTCGAGCGTGATGTCACCGCTCGTTTCGTTGATGCGAAATGTGTCCCCGTACGCAGCGTATGTGCTGTCCGAGAATCCGTATCCGATCCGGCCGAAGTCTCCGAGATCTGGATCCGAAGCCAAGATTGTAAGTATCGGTGTCGACACGCATGCGTTCTCAGTCACATCAGCCGTGTACAACTTCCGGCTAAACTGGGGGATATTGTCGTTGGTGTCGAGTATTATCACGTGGATCCGGATCGTTCCGGATAGCGGCGCATCACCGCCGTCCGCGGCGACCACTACGACGCTGTACGAATCCCTAGTCTCCCGATCCAGTTTCCGCGTCACAACTAACTGTAGCGATGGTCCGAACTCCGTCTCGGTGGCCATTACCCCAAACGGGGTACGATCCGGAACCACGTAATACGTCCGGATCCCATTTCCGCCGGCATCCGGATCTTCGGCAACGGGAATGTCGAATCCGGAGCCGGTACGAGAAGATTCGGGGATGTGCAACGTCACTTCCGTTTGTGGGAACGTCGGTGCGTTGTCGTTGATGTCGGTCACAACGATCCGTACGTGAATGACGTCAAAAAAAGTCGCTGACGTCACTACGACGTCCACTGAGATGACACAGATTTCGTCGTCGTCGCCGCCGACACAGATGGCTTCGCGGTCGACCATGGCTGCCGATCGCAAAACTCCCGATGTCGTATTGACCGTGACGTAATTGCTACCGACTCCGCGAAGCACGCCGAGTCGCAGCCGTCCAGACTCGAGCATCAAAGTCAGGTTGGCGTCATCCATTACGTCACCGATGACAGTGTTGGCCGGCTGGTTCTCTTCTATGACGTAACGCAGGCTCGTGTCTGACTGGGTCGACACGAGACACGTGAATGCAGCGAGCACACATGCTAATGTATACAGCCGGCCACGGGTCATGTTGTCCGGAACTGATGGTAGATGTGACGTCCAAGGTGCTGTGACGATGGAATAAAGCCAGCTACCTGAATAGGTTCGTTGGAATGTTGTTCGATGGAAGTTCGAAAAGCCGTTGTCTTTGTGTTGAGATGCATAAAGTCCACACAGTTAACTTGCTCTTTTTGTCACTGTGAATTCGGCAACAACGTAACATTCGGCAACAACGACTAATTATTGTTATCATCTGTGCTCATGGAAACACACTCACTGGCTTACTTCAAACAGTTGCCTCACTAATTGGTGATATGTTACTTACATATCTCAGACGTCGAAATCGAGGATCTTCAGTTAACCGATGTCCCCGTAAGTGTGTGCCACCCAGTTCAATACAGATCGTCCACTACCTGCAGGACTGTGTCCACACTGCGACGGTCAAGCGGCCGTCTGTATCGACGGCACGATCGCCAAACACCTGAGACGAGAAGCCGACAAGAACGCGCTACTCGATACTCCATTCTTCTTTCGCTGACAGCGACTTGACTTCGCGACACGTGTCGTTTGTCATATTAATTGTCAGGCCCGGTTGCGATGTCCGGCAGGGTCGCGCGTCCTCTTTGTCCCTGATTTTCTGGTCCTCCTGACGGTGTCACTGCCTCGGGCGACGGAGACGCTGGCGGGAAGAGGCTTGACTCCGGGCACAGTGTCGACGACACCTTCAAGACCACGGTTCTCACTCGGCAAGCTAAACTGAAACGCCAATATGTAATTCTAAACTGAACACTTCAAACTCCTATATATATATATATATATTACTAAATGCATATTTGTATGTAGAATAAACATATAGGTCCATTAGTAGTGGAATTAATTTCATTAGGCAGCTTAAATGGAATATACAATGATTTTCATTGGTCAACTGAGCGAGTGTTCTAAGGGAGAGCGGGACACTGAATTTATTACTGCATATTCTGTTTTGTTGCGTCTGAGCTCAGGTTCCCGAGGATATAGGCGCCATAGAAGCTGATTATTATTATTAAGTTAACATCGATTGGATAAAAACATACCCACACAAAACGTGATAATAGCGTGATTTTGGAAATCTTAGTATTTAACAATTGTTGATTGTAAATTTACTAGCATAAGGCAAACAAGATTAAAGCATGAAGTTGACGGTCTACGGCATTGTTTATTTATGTGTACGTTGAGATCGGGAAACAAATGGGACATTTACTTATACGAAACAAACAAGTAGCTCCGTATGAGATAAATTAAATTATACGAAACAAACAACTAGCTCCGTATGAGATAACCAATGAAAGTCGTTGTACATTCCCTTTAATTGACTGCTAAATCTGCTCAGCTGACAGACTTATTATGGAATAGATATCATTATTATGGAATAGATATCATAATTATGGAATAGATATGATTATTGTCAAATGTCCTTGGTCCTCCCGTTTGATTTGAAGTTAACTTTGATATGACAGCTGTCGTAGATATCAACATGTCTTATTTAGCAACACCTGTTGGGCGTATTCAAGCGATTATTCAAACACACACACAAACATCCAACGTTAAATGCACACCTGTCTTTTATTCTATCAAAATTCAATTGTGTTTAGGGGTACAGCAATGCTGCTTACATATGAAAATATGCACTTCTTTGTTATACTTTACTGTAGCTGGAACTATCAATAAATATATATGGATATAAAAAAAACTGGTCGGCTGTCATGAAACAGTAGTTCCTTTAAACGGCGTAACTTTCTCTTCTTAATAACTACAGCACATGTAGTTGGTAGGATTGACTGCGCCACTCAGAAGGTTTCCTTTAACTGGTGGGTCAAACGACCCCACCGTTCCCAAAATCTCCCCCAGTTGCAAACCCTTGTATAAACATTCTCCCTCGTGTGACCATTGGCTTGTTAGACAAACAGTTTCGTGAACATTCACTAATCTCTCTTGCTCGCTAGTAAGGCGTGGTCTGCATTTCCACACACCCCGTGCGACAAAACAATCATAACACCCTGCCCCTGTCACCTTAACAGAACCCGTATACCTCTAACCCAAATTCTGGGTCCGTCGCATGCCTTCGTTTCTTCCATGGTACGAGAGTGTCGTCAAACGTTCTCTGATACCACTAATCACAACGGGCTAGATTATTCGCTGAACACCTCAGTTCGTTATGCTCTCCCTTCAAATATCCCATAACAACTGTCAAACGAAATCAACTGCAACACAGTCAATGGAGATCATATACTCACTGCTGTCTCACAGGATGGTTGGGTCGAACCGTGCTGACCACAGACGAGCACAGACGTTTAGGCTAAGTTACTTGTTAGCCATCCTTGTAAACACGAGCCCGAGACCGGATTTAAAACTGATTTCTGGCTGGACTCGTTCGTCTCATAAGTAACTCCCCGTGTGCCGTCGGCCGCTGGTACAGATGTCTGCTGTTTCACGGCCGTTGTAGCTCGGGGGAAGTTCTTATCTAAGGAGGATTTATTATTTGTTGGCCCGACGGGAAGCAGGTGACGCCATCTGGCCGAGTGTTTGGACAGGACTCGCTGGAGAAGTCGTGTCACTGTCGAACTACCGGGGTGTCACACTCTATTGGCGTTGTGTCAGATGCAGTACCAGTTGTAGTTTATGCTTGGAGAAGGATACTTTCTTGCATAGAACCATGAAGGCAAACGATTGAGCCGTCGTGGTTTTGCTATTATGTATTTGCTCTTTATTATCCTAATATTACAGTTGACTCCGTGATAACACAATCAGCCGTTTAGCGGAATCAAATACATTGGCTGGGACGGGATCATTAACCATTCCCGCTGTGTTAAAATGTGCCGCTTAAAAGAATCAGCCGCTTAATAGAATCAAATTGTTTGGCCCAAAATGATTCTAGCAAACGGAGTCCACTGTAGCATATTATTATTATTATTATTATTTATTGAATGTATTATTATTTTGTATGCCCAATGTTTATTGCTATACATTTTATCTGACAAAAAGCACTACAGTGAAACAAGTTTAGAAGGTGTATGTCTACTCCTGGGTGTGTAGCGTGTTATTTAAAATATGACCAAAATGACGACATTTGGCAATGAATAGATGTAACATATTTTTTTTAGAATATATATCGGTAAAGTTGTATTATATGTGCAGTTTATATTTAGTAACGATTCTTTAGAAGTTATAATATTTCACAAGTATCTGTTTTCTTAGAAACAATTCATAAATTGTATGGCCCATAATAAAGCAGCTGCCTGTATATGCAAGGCATGCTGATATTTGGGGTACAACGTTGCACTAATTATTGTATAAAGTGAATACATATATGTTCATGGCGACCATTGCCGTGATTACTATGAATGTTTTTGTTTGACAAAATTTATTTAATTGAATTGTATCATCACTGAAGAATATTGGAGTGACCCCCTTTCGTCTTCGCCATCGACATCATCCACGTGACGCACAACAACCAATCGTCGTCCGCCTTTAATTCGGTTTGTCGTCTACTTCACGCGCATTGACCAATCAGGACGCAGCGGGGGCATTTTGAACACGCGACCTGTCGCGTGCGACTTGATGTTATCGCAATGATGTAATCGGCATCTGTCAAGCGGTGTGGTCTCTCAACAGGTTGGGAGAGTGGACGCTTTATCGGAGGACGCGTGACCCCAATTAAGAATTAAATGACGCAGAGAAAAGCAATTAATCGCTTTAGCAGATACTCGACACATCTGTGATAGCGGGTTACATGCAGTAATCGGGAATAGGTCGACGTATTTATGACGTGTCGTCGAAGACAAAATGGCTGCACTTGCTCGGTTTCGTACACTTATGATCGAACTCACGCTGCGTGGTATATTCAACATCCTCAGCGCCTTAACGTGCCATGAACAAATATACTGGCTGCAATGTCCATGCGTACTATACAGGGCTCATAAACTATATCTTAGGTCACCCAGTACGGGATTGTAAAAACATATGGCAAGCTCCCTAAATTGAACAAAACAGTTTTATTGCCGCTTCATTATCATTAAAATAAATGCAACCAGGTCTTGTCACCATCTGCAGAAATGTTTTCATTATGTATAGCACTGTCTTATAGAATTATTAAAGGTAGAAGTTGGAATATTGACCCTCTTTGTGGCAACATTCCAACTTCTATCTTAATAATTCGATAATTATGATGGCACGTTATGGCGCTGAGGATGTTGAATATACCACGAATTATTAAGATATAAGTTGAAATATTGCACCAAAGAGGGGTATATTTGGAACAAATCACGAGATTTTTCTATTTTTTCCAACTTGGAATCTCTGCAAGTATGGTGTCTTAAAAATATATTTAAGTTTATTATAAGTCGACTGCTCTGTTCAAACTTTCCCACCGGTGTAACTTCATCAGTGTGTTTATTATGGAATTCGGTTTATTATGATGATCAGTTTAGTCGAGGTAATTGGTCACCGCTACCACTGAAGACTCTCAGCTGTGATTGGGTTAATATGTTACGTCATATTCAATGACCAGTAGATCAGACAAGCGAGTAGCGAGCCAAAGGTTCTATATAATGTTTGTAATAAGGTAACGTGCTCGATGTGACAATGAATTCAACTACGTCACAATTTACAATAGTTAAAACAAATTCAGTCAATTTGAGCAAGATTTTGGGCTGCAAATATCACAGGTGGATTTCCTCCGAAAGTCTACATTTATGCTGGTCGCAAAATTATGAAAATATCAAACATAACATGTAATATGTAGAACAACGGAAATTACCTTTTTAGAAAGCTTATTTAGAGCCATATTTAGAAATTGCGAGTTCATTTGTCACAAATTAATCAATCATTATAAGAATACTCAGATCTCCTAATTAAACAGCAGCGCCCTTTTAACAGCAGAGGGTAACCGAGTTGTGGCGAAACGTATCATTCGTCCGCTAGGAATAACAAGTTGCACAAAAGTTGACTCGAAGTTCATCTTTTAATGTGTCCTACGGGAGACCTCTCCTCCCCAAGTATCGACGACAATCTCGATTGTGTTGATATGCTGGATAATTACACTACCGGTAACACAAAGAAAGCCAATCTATTTCTTGATAGTCCCAGTGTTGAGATTTTATCCTCGGAAATATAGTAGTCCGATATGAGACAGGCGTTATCTGCATGCAGGACATTATCTGGGTAATGGCATTGTACGAAATATCGATGAGCAGATGCTTTTATGTTTATCACCTACGCGCGTCTACTTTACTCAGAAGTTTGTGTGTGTGTGTGCGTGCGTGCGTGCGTGCGTGCGTGCGTGCGTGCGTGTGTGTGTGCATATGCGTGCGCATGCAAGTGTGCGTGTGCTTGTATGTGTGTATGGTTTAATTGTATTTGACATTTTTATTTCATGTATATGGGATAAAAAATAACTATTTTATCTTTCTTTCTTCTTTTACCGCGGAATATCGCCTATATCATATCTGGTAAGATATGTCTCGGCTGCACAGACAATGTCACACTACAGGTTATCATTCCAGACTTTAGACTGACCCCTTGCCCATGTGTCAACGTCACACATTTGAAACTTTACCTTACTGTAGATCGTTGTCTGTTTCTTGTATTGTCGTCGTTCCGCATGGTTGAACAAGGGAGTTCGGTCGGTTCGCTCCGCTTCTTTGGCGGCATCTTTATCTGTAGCAACTCATCCGTGGAGAGATTTTTAGTTGTTGTCTCGTCGGCGTTCTCAGGCCGCAATTGTAGCCTCGTGTAGCTATTTTTCTCGTGTTTTGTCACGGACGAGGTCCCATGACCCGCTATGGCAGTTTAGAGTGGAGGTAACCACAAATGCAATTAGTGTCAACTCGTTCAGCTGTATAAGTGAGTATCTGGCTATAGACAAAGGTGGGGTCGTGTGGACGAAAAGCTTTCACCCAAAGAAGTTGAGTTGATGTTGCAAGGAAAATGTCTGCTGGGGGTTCAAAAATGCGGGCGCTTTGACGGTCTTAATGACCACATACGGCGCATATCTTATTTGTCTCTTTTAAACGGATGACGTCATAGTTGCGTATCAGAACGGGAATTTTTGTGATTCAGCGCTTTGCGTCATACACCGCATTGTTGTCAGGGTATGCGTAATGAATCGTTCGCGTTGTCAGGTCGCTTCATGGGCAGTTTCAGGAAGTTGTAAATCATTCTAATAAGCTATGCATGGTGCACGACCTGAATTGACATTTGCCAATACGCTTCGTACGTCTTGTTAAGACCTGTCATAATGGAAAAACCAATTTACTACGCTTCCTATGCACAGTTTGTATACGTACGTAAAACATAAATAAAACAAAATATGTGACATGACATGATACAACAAGTTGCCGAAACACCGAAACAGCAGCAGTCGGACTCAAGCCTCGGTCACCTCGAATCACAGTCCGGCGCTCTAACCGCAGCGTCACTGTGCCTGATGTCGTACGCCTGTTCAGAAATGTGCATTGAGGATATACATATAGCTAATATACATTCACAATTTGATGAATATCAACGCATGAACCATGAAAAACATCAAAGTTTAAATGTAACACCAGATAACGGTTACTTTGCTAATTCATTATTACTACTTGCTCGACTTGGCTGCCAGGTTTATCTGATTTCAGATGCTACGTCACGTGGTACGGTTATTGTTCATGACGCAGAGAAAGTCTCGCGACACAAAGCTCGCACGACTTCTATTGGTCAATGGCAAATCTCGTTATATGTGTATATTTGGGGGAGATATCTTTGCAAAAATGATACAACACCAGACACGTTTCCATTTTATAGCGTTCCCATTTAGTGCATGTTCAATAGTTTGAATGGTGCTAACGTGAACAGGCAAATTGCAACACGTTCTGAGTAAAGATTATTATTAGATGGGCGCGGTATAAATAATTTAACGAACTTCTTGCTTTGCTTTTGCATACGCTGGATGAAATCAAAACATCGTTGTAGGACATTATGCGAAACTGACGTAATTTTAACATCAACTCCCCCACGTACATGAAACTTTGGATTACATTGACCAGTAAAAAGGTCTTCATCGGTCATTTTGTAACCGTCAGTATTCACATACTGCTCTTATTTAGCAAACCTGCCTGCATGTGCTCAAAGTCAGCATCTTTATGAACTGTGCTCAAAGTCAGCACCCTTATGAACGGTGCTCAAAGTCAGTATCTTTATGAACTGTGCTCAAAGTCAGCGCCCTTATGAACGGTGTTCAAAGTCAGCATCTTTATGAACTGTGCTCAAAGTCAGCACCCTTATGAACGGTGCTCAAAGTCAGTATCTTTATGAACTGTGCTCAAAGTCAGCACCCTTATGAACGGTGCTCAAAGTCAGCATCTTTATGAACTGTGCTCAAAGTCAGCACCCTTATGAACGGTGCTCAAAGTCAGTATCTTTATGAACTGTGCTCAAAGTCAGCGCCCTTATGAACGGTGTTCAAAGTCAGCATCCTTATGAACTGTGCTCAAAGTCAGCATCCTTATGAACTGTGCTCAAAGGCAGCATCCTTATGAACTGTGTTCAAAGGCAGCATCCTTATGAACTGTGCTCAAAGTCAGCATCCTTATGAACTGTGCTCAAAGTCACCACCCTTGTGAACGGTGCTCAAAGTCAGCATCCTTATGAACTGTGCTCAAAGTCAGCATCCCTATGAACTGTGCTCAAAGGCAGCATCCTTATGAACTGTGCTCAAAGTCAGCATCCATATGAACTGTGCTCAAAGTCACCACCCTTATGAACGGTGCTCAAAGTCAGCATCCTTATGAACTGTGCTCAAAGTCAGCATCCTTATGAACTGTGCTCAAAGTCAGCATCCTTATGAACTGTGCTCAAAGTCACCACCCTTATGAACGGTGCTCAAAGTCAGCATCCTTATGAACTGTGCTCAAAGTCAGCATCCTTACGAACTGTGCTCAAAGTCAGCATCCTTATGAACTGTGCTCAAAGTCAGCATCGTATGGTAAGTACGGCTTGGGAAAAGAAGATATGAAAGTCTGGTAGTTAGCAGCACAGAAGGAGAACTACCAGGAAAAACGGAATAGGTAGAAAAATGGGATGGATTGAAAACATAAAGCATTGGGCAGAATGTGGAGTCGAAGTGGCTAGATAGATTGCAACGAGACGCCAACGGCCTAACTGAGGCAATGGCTTCACATCATCATCATCATCATCATCATCATCATCATTATCATCATCATCGCCATCATCATCATCATCATCGTCATCATCGTCATCTTCATCATCGTCACCATCGTCAGCGTCACCATCGTCATCATCGTCATCATCGTCACCATCGTCACCATCGTCATCATCGTCACCATCGTCATCGTCGTCATCGTCATCATCGTCGTCATCGTCGTCATAGTCGTCATCGTCGTCATCGTCATCGTCATCATCGCATCAACGTATGACGCTAGACGAAACAGCTCATAACCAACCTTCCCATGAGAAATTGTCGTGTATTGTCATACATCGCTGTTATGAAGTTGCCTCCCCCGAAAAAAGTAAAGCGCCCGAGAGCATTTTATTTTAAGTGGATTCAGGCGCTATATAAATTCATGTTATTATTATGAAAGTTGCCTTCCCAAACTAAGTTTACGAACAATAAAAAAATAATTTTAAAATGTGCTTGTTTGTTTGTCACTTACTACTTTGAATGTTTTGTTTAAAATATCCTATTTACAAAATGACAGTAAACGTAGAAGTTAATAATTTATCTATGTGTGACATCATCAACCGAGTAACTGTAGTGTGACCACATACATAAATAGAACATATGTTAGTAAAACAAGACCGCTGAGCACTTATCAGTTGACACATGATACAGCGATGCAGGCACGGGCCAGTGATATTCATGCGGCTGGAGGCCCAGTTTTTATACTGTACAGCACCCAGTCTTTATATATATAATATATTATATATATACATTATATATATATATATATATATATATATATATATATATATACATATATATATATATATATATATATATATATATATATATATATATATATATATATATATATATATATATATATGTGTATGTATATATATATATATATATATATATATATATATATATATACATAACATATTAATTATAACAGTAGCACCACTAAACATGATCGAAACTGAACTTTCTGAAGTGCTCTATACATGTATTAGCTAATGACTGCAAGTGGTCACAATCTGATTAAGCCCTGTTGTGGTTCATACAACGATGAAAAGGCAAACGGCGACCAAAAATGGGAGAGCCTCATTAAATGCAGATGACTTAATAAAGAACAAAAATCTTATTAATGAGCTGATATCTAGTAGAGTTTTAAAAAAGAGTTACAAATATGCATACACGCACGCACACATTATTTATAAAACTGAATCTTACCCCTATAACATTTTATGTTGCACCCAATCAATGTGACTACTTGGAAACACTTAATGTACGCTACCCACAAGAAAAACAAACGTATCTGTAATATATTGATATTTCAGAACATTTTCGAAACTGTTACATTCATTCACAAATACACTAACACAGCACAAACATTTGCTACATAAATTACCTGAAAATAAAGAGATGTTAGATCCTGTTTTCTGTCGATTCGTACAGCTGTAAGCCACACAGGAAATAACCATATTCGTTGTCCCACAACTTTCTCCAGCAAGCCTCCAGAATATTTGTCTTGGAGAGTTTAACACTAATGCACGATGCTAACTCCAGTATGAACAAACCAACTGCCCACACTTATAATACAACTGCTGGGACCACCCTCACCCAAA